>JBAMYA010000014.1:8914617-8934270 GCA_037176975.1 Arrhamphus sclerolepis | reverse complement strand
AGAAAGAAAGAAAGAAAGAAAGAAAGAAAGAAAGAAAGAAAGAAAGAAAGAAAGAAAGAAAGAAAGAAAGAAAAGCTGCACAAGGTCAGACAAGGGAAAGAAAAAAACATGGGAAAAAAGCGCAAATGAAATCATTAAAAAGTCAGTTCTTTATTCAGACTATGAGAGGAGATTTTCAGGATTCTGTGGATCCATTGCACTTCTAATTTCTTCTAATTTGTTTCTTTTCTCTGCTGCGACTCAGTATAAGACAATATCAGTGCATTTCAAATACTCTGTAGAGTGGCCCTTCTCCATAAAGTGCCACAATATCAGATTCTGAAACACCCCTGAGAAATTTGTAGCTCTCTATTTGTTTCTCCACTGTACATGCAGTCCGCTTCAAAGAAAAACATACAATTCTGTATCATCGTTTTGCCTATATTTCCCTCTGAGTGCAGTTCAAAAGCGTTTTTGTGCATAGAACATTTGCAAATTTCTTAACTACAACACTGTCTTTTCTGCTGGTAGTCTTGTCAATATGGGTAGAGGGCAGCTGCTAGATCGCATTATTACCACTCTCCTGGTCAACTGAAATCAAGTAACATCGCATCCCACTTCAGTTAGACATTAGTCAAGTTCAAATAGTTTTGTTCTGTTTTTTCATAAAAATCCTGCACAACCAGAAAAGAAAATGTGTACATTAACATAAACATAAACAGCAATACTGAGAGTAATATTTAAGTATTGTTTGTGATAAAATTCCATCGCAGCATTAGAAATGTTTTTCTTTTCTTTTTTTTCCATTTTTCCAGAGCTAATTTAACACCTTTTAGCTCTATGTTTTGATTTTGCTGTTTTGGTTTCCTTCCACTTTTCTAAATAAAGTGAACTGTAGACAGACAGAACCTGCGGCACCAAACACCAGACTGACAAAGTGATGTCTGGTACTCAACATAGTGGAACATTCAACTACTGAAGAGCGTCACAGAGTAGATCTGCCAGGTGGCTGCCAGTAACACACTGTTAAATGAACACTAATATTACTGCATGTTTGCAGCAGACATGAGACAAAGTCAGCTGTTGTTTCAAAGAAAACCTTCCTGTAATTTCTTAGTAGGATGGAAACTGAATCAGTCCAGGATATACTGAAATTATGTCTCTATTCTCTTTTTTAATTGTTTCTTCTTGCTGTAAGACAAAAACCTGTCCTTTCCAATTCCAGGAATAAAAAGCTATCCTTTCCAATTCATCATATATAACTTCTTAAAACCTTTAAATCGCTAAACTATGAAATGCAGGGATGAACAACCCAATCTGTTAATTACCAAAAAGAAAAAAAAAATCCAGAATGAATTAGAATAATTTTCATATGAACTTTGACAGGGACTTTTACAACATCCCCTTTCAACTTTTCACAATATAAGAAGTCTACGGAGTCTAAACCTTTAACTAGTACATCATATGTACTTCATGTGCACTGTATATGTACGGTATGAATATACGTTGGTTTTTGTTTTTTTCCTAATGTGTATAATGTATATTAATCCCGTAAAAAGAGTAATATCTTGTCCCTCCGTTCCTTTGTGAGTGCAGGCCTCACGTGTTGCATGTAATATTCAAGCGACAGCATGAATGGCAGTAGAATAATCCTCTGCTGAATCCGCAAATTCAGGACAGACCTGAATACGTGTCTCTAGAAAGTACATTTCATAAGGAAAAGAAGCCGAGAATCTGAAGATGAATGTGTGCAGATGGGTGAAATACTAAGATATTTTGTCATCTTAGCAACAACTGGGTTCTTTGATATTAATACAGGTTTTATTTCAGTGGAAGAAAAGGAATTTGGGGAAAAAAAGAGAAAAAGAAATAGAAAGCTAAATCATACAGCACTGAGTAGGAGAGACTACAGCTGCTCTATCTGCACTTTACAGAATATGCCATATCTTACAGGCTTAACGGGCTGATTCCATTATGAACTGGGGAAAAGCTAAGAGGTGGGATGGTGTGTCAAGAATAAACTTTGAGATTTAGATGGCCATAGAATTAGATGGCTTTAGAAGCCATCCCCTGTTGAGACTCTAATAAATGTACTTTTCTTGATAAGAAGGTGCTCGCTGCTTTCCTGCTCTGAGAAGGTGAGGTGAGTGACAGCAAAGATAAAATGGGTTCTTTGGTGGCTAGAATGGAAGAGCAGTGTAAACCCAGAAGCAGCCTGCCAGTGTTTTGTGATAGTAGCTAAGAAATGTAAAAAAAAAAAAAAGGTCTTCACATCCTCAACAATCTAAAAGAAGCTTACCCACGTTGGAGAGGCCACAGGATCATATCCATTCGGCGTGTGGTTCCATCATATTCTCAGTTGCAGCTCTGTACTCGACACATACAGGGAACAGATGCAGGCCTGAGAGCAGACCTATTTATTTCAACTCTGTGAAATCAGTTCGCCAGAGTCTCCATCTGTATTTTCTAATAAATAAATCAGAGCTATCGTATGATTACACAACCCCAAGGCACTAAGCAAATGACGCTCCAAATTGGCATTATGTGAAAATGAAAGTTTATTTAAATGATTACTCTGGATGAACGCTTTCAGTATGAGAAACGGAAGGCAGAAGTCAAAGAGTTCTTTGCAACCTCATATTTAGTGACAAACTCACAAATAACCCTCTCATCCTTCGCTCGCTCTCTGTCTGGCTCTTGCTCGCATTGTTATGCGCACACTTCACACACTTACATACACACATACACGTACACAAACTCACTCACCGGCACAGCGCTGTCAGCAGAGTCCCCTGACAGTCTATCACGGCAGTGGAAACAGCTCAAGTGTTATGTATGAGAAAAATGCCAGCAAAAACAAGCATGAGAATGTGGATGTTACAAACACAGAGCACCATCACGCAAGACTCATGCTTTTTTATTACAGCACTGCTCCCATAGTCAGGCACAAAAAAAAGAAAAGAAAAGTCTGCAACACTGGATTATCATGTGAAACAATTATTTTCAGATTATTCTTTTCTTTTACTCAAATCAGGTTGCTTCTTTAGGGATTATTGTTACAACACGGCAAACCACTGCTGCATTAGATTATAGGAAGCTGAGGAACAGCAGAATATCTGGATGGTCCGTGGTGCGTCTGAGAGGAAAGTTCACTTCACAGTCTTAATCGTATGAGAAGAAAGGATAAATTTAATTGCTCCAAAAATAGCCCACATTTTGAAAATAAATAAATAAATCTATTTTGCTACAGTTATAGATATTGTGGCTACACGTCTTGATCATCTGTTTCTATGGTGACCACCATCAAGAGGTAGAAAAATCCAGAGGCATTCAATGACCTGTTTTTCACAGTTTGACTATTTTTTTTTAAATATGCAAATAAGCCCCCCCCCCCAACCCGCCAACCCACATTAAATACTATTTTGCCATGTGATCCAATTGTGAAGGTGGCTTCCAGTTGTTTGAGGCTCTGAGATTTCATTCCACCCATACAGCATGAGCTGAGCAGCATGAACAAGAAGGAGGATGATGGAGGGAAAAGGCAGAGGAAGTGCACTGCCATGGGGGAGGGGAGAGCCTGGATGCTGAGGCAAATGCTCGAGTGTGGAGGCTGTTGGAAAAGGAGGAAAAAACGGGAATGGGAGCACGGCTGCCAACCATCCCCACACAAGGTGGGGTGTCAGGCAGGCTAGAGGAGCATATGGCTGTAGGCCATTAACACAGCCAGGAGAGTGCATTTTATCGAGTAAAGACAGAGCTGAATGCTGCTATAAAGAGAAGCAGTTGAGTCTTTAGTGCTAAAAAGCTCTCATTGGTCATATAGAAAGAATTATGCAGCGTATAAGTCAACTGGGACAGCAAAACATTTTCTCCTCATTATATACTGAGTGAAATGTTTGGGGTTTTTTTTTTTTTTTTTAATCCATCTGTAAAATTAAGTGAATGAGTGAAAACTACAATCTCAAATTGATCATGCTTATTATATCTTCTTACTGTAAGTAATGAAGAGGAGTTTCAACGAAAGACAGGCAGTATAAAGAGGGAATTTTTATTCCGTGAGCTATCTCACACTTGGATAGTATTATAGTAGAGTAACTCATTCTTAAGGAAGCATCCTTATTGGTTTTTTCAAGTTTGTCACTTGAGCTAGACAGCAGATTATTCTGTCAAGCATATGAGTGACAAAAAATACAGAGAGACATCCCCAAGGAGCATATTAGAGGAAGACAAGTCTTGAGAACAACATGTTCATGTGGCTCTGTGTTCAGGCTTCAGGATTGATTTACCTGCACTACAGAGACCGTCATAGCGCCACCGATCAATGCTGTCTGTGACCAACACTGCAGATGCAACACAAGCCTCCTCAGGGTGATAACCTCTTAAACAAGCAGAGCACAATACTGAGGTATGGCAGATACCAGATACTCAGAATCTCAGATGCAGCCATGTGACTCACTTGTGCTGAGTGTCTATTATTACTGAATTTGTTTAAGGCTGAAGTCTCCAGTTTGTGTTATAAATCACCAAAGAAGTGCCCCTGTCAGATAGAAACAGCAGCAACTCAGAGCAAGTCAATTATTTTCTAAATGTTAGTGGTGTGACGAGAAAACTGAGGCACCACCACTTTTGTCGCACGGGTTCACTCCGGTCCGTCACCACACCTCCTCTGCCAGTGATTTATTGCCATCCAACAGCAACTTAAAAAGTCACTAAAGACACAGCTACCTCACTCCCCCCTTGGGAAGCCAGCACAGCTGAATGAGTGGATGCAGGTTGTCATAACTGGTTTGCTGAACATGCCAATTATGTTAACTGTAGTCATAGCACAAATACTCCCTGTCCGCCTTCATCTTTGCTCATTTAAGATTAGTCTATGCTAATTTTAATGTCACTTATCAAAATTAACTAGTAATAAAAAGCTGTCTTTGTGCTAAGCCTAATCCATATTTGTTCAACTACCAAATATGCAGCAACAGCAACAATTCTAGGTAAAACATTACGTTTAAACAGGTGGAGGCACTGACTCATCTCCATGGTTACCTTGTGGCACAGATCATTCTTGTGATGATCAGAATTATATTGCAAATACAACATAATCCCGTAAACATAGGCCAATGCAACAGCATTATCTAGACAGAAACATTAGCTGGACCAATTACCACCTGTCTGACAATAAATGGAATGTTGTGTTTCGCAAATGTAAGTATTCAATGCACGGCTGACAGACAGGAGTAAATATGGCTGGATATCTGATGCTTTGTCTGAAGTTTCCAAATGCACTGCATGCAGCCTACTGCTGGAAAGCACTGAATTAATGAAATTATTGAATTACCGAGTTTATTTTAGAGCCTTGAATTTAGCCCAAAGACATGTGGGATAGAATCCAGCAGACCCCTGTGACCCTGACAAGGAGGAAGTTGGTGTTGACAAGAAATGATGGATGGATCAATGAATTTATTGGGAGACATACATCCCAATCCAAAATAAAGTATTAAAACATTTTCATCATTTTTTTGTAGCTTTGAAAAATACATGCACACACACACACACACACATATATATCCATATGTCCCATATACACATATATATACATATATGTATAAACTTTATATGTGTGTATAAATATATATTGTATTATGTTTTATAATATATGTAATATAAGTATTGTTGATAAAAATCAGCGATTGCTTTGTGAAATGAAGATATTGATACCTCCTTCATACTCTACATGAAACAAACCTTGTTAAAGTGTTTTGGATTTTGAACTCCACAAAAAAATTGCAATAAAATCCTGTATGTTCAAATGTCAGTGTGTCATTATATTTCCTAATGATGTCTAAAGCTTTTTCTGACACTGCAATCATTGTAAGTAGTCAATAAATGCATTTTTATTGCTTGTTTTACACTGAATCAATATTAGAAAATATAGTTTTAACAAGCGAACCATAAGGTATCCAGCATGTGGCATTTTGCTTCATCGGAGCAGGTGGAGCTCAGCGGGGATAGACAGTTCTCTCCTGAGATCTCACCCTGAGCGCATTAGATTTAATTGGAAACTCTTGTACTCACCTCAGCTGCCGCTTTTAACTTCCCCACTGAACCCACTTTAACCCCTTTGACCCACAGGGTGCAGGCAGGGAGCATGATACCGAGGCGAGAGGACACAGTCGCGTTGTAATGTGTCCATTATGATGAATTATGATGAGCTTCTGCGGTCTTTCACAGCCGCCTCATCTTCAGGGTTCACTCTCACTAGTGTTTATCCAAGCTCGACCCCAGACCTCCAGGGCTACAGCCTCTCACTCATATGAATGAAACCATCAGGCCTCTGGTACGACAGAGAGCTCTCAGTTTTCATTTCAATTACTGCCGCTGATGATAAAACACAGATCGAGCCCTGACATTGGCTGCTCTGCTAATCAGTGGCAATAAATGTTTCCAATTAATTATGCAGGCTGGCTTTACTCCTAGACATCTACATCAAAGCAATTATTACTCTTAATTTCATTTTCCAAGCGTAAGCTCAATGTGTATTTGTTGCACAACAACGTAATTGAAACTATGATGACAGTTTTGTGTGACAAAATTATTTTTCCACTATGCAGATCAGGTCATTTCTTTTTATTTACCTAAACTAAAGGGGAAGTCTTTTTTTAAACTATTTCATCATAGATGTAATATTTTATCCATTCTCTTCAACAGAAATTTCATTAAGAAGACGCAGTGCAAATTCAAATATAGTATTGCACAACAAGTTGGCAGCTATTCTGAGCAGTAATCTCTACTTATAGACAGCAATTATGCACATAGACACATGAATAAACATTACTAGCTGATCCAGACTGCATGCAGCCACCCCTGCCACCTACATTCGTTTTAAGACGAGCAGGTAGCTGGGATCTTCTTGTTTTAATTCCATAACATCTATTCATGAGGAAGGCTTGCGGCAGTTACAAAAAGAGTGGGTGGTAGAAATCGCTGAAAACAATCAAAATCAATGCACAGCTTAATCGAAAGAAAGATGGAGGGGTTATGCTTTTCCCTGCAATTTGCAATGCGGTTTCATGTGCAATGCATATTCAGGGAGAAATCATTTCTAAAGATGGAGATTATTAGTTGGCTCTGTAAGCAGAATGTGTTTGCGTGTGGTTCGACTCTGCTGCGTCAGCTGAAGAGTGACACAACGTCGGGCTGAAAACTCACTGAGCAAACAAATACAAGCATCGAGCAAATGAATTCTGAGACAGCTGAGTTCATCACCAAGGGAACTTCATGCTCATAAATCCTTGGCAATTCCATCCTGTTTTTCTTTTTTTCTTTCTTTTTTTTTTTTCGTAAGTGCAACAATCATCTCCATGCATTCGTATGAAAGTCGCATCTCTTAGAAAAGATAAAGGGTTTATGCTGATGATACACTTTATGCTCATGAATAGGTGCTTTTTGTATCTGATGAGTGAATTTAAAAACACTCCTGAGCTTGCAGAGATTTTAAGCATTTGTTTTTCAACCATGTAAAACCTTAAACACTACAAATAAAAAAAATAGGTAAATAAATAAATAAATAATCCATGGACTGGTGTGAAGTCAGACCTCTATCTGTGCTGTAATGAAAATGAGTTCCTCAGGAGGTAAATCAACAGCTTGTTTATTTTTATTGGTTGTTAGGTCCCTAATCTGAAAAGTGCATGGTCTTAAACTGTACACATGGACATTGAATATTCAGACTGCAGGAGGTACTGTCCAGCACCCACATAGGCGTGTCATGTAAATCATCAAATGGATTTGGTTTGCTGATTAGTCTCATAGCTGGAGAAACCAGAACATCTGTTATTGGCAGCTACACTTCATTTTCAGCTTTTGAAAATCAGCTTCCCTATGAACAGATTGCTTCTGGCTTGGTATCTAAGCCCTCATAGTGTTCAACACTATCACTGGCGTTAAATGGACACTTATCTAAACCTTCAATGTATTTCAAGACACATAGTAGCTCTGAATCAGCTGGTGACTCAAAGACGGGTCACCATCTGCTTTGCAGCTAAACAGTGAAAGCGATCTGCAATGTTATAATTATATCACAGTTTATTTCAATGTTATTTATTTTAAACAAGCGGGCGGACTGCACTCTTAAACATTCACTATGATCCTTTCTTTGTTTATATTATTGCACAACAGCAGATGCTTCATACCAGGAGAATCACAAGTGTTTCTCTGCAGTCCTTTTAGACGGGCAGGTTCCAGGGACCTGTTAACGTACATGCTGGTTTTTTATTCTCGGCCCACTGAGACACCAACCTGTTCTCATCCAAAGGTGGGACATGCTGCTGTTTTGTCAAAGCCTTTGCCCTCTCTGAAATCAACAAAAGGTGTCATTCATGCTATGACATTCTGGTCACAGCAATCTGACCCCTGACAGCGAACGCTCAAAATGATTTTCTGGAGTTACTTACAAGTGTTTGACCTTTGAGACCTTAGTTCCAGAACAAGTTGTTCACTTCAGTCTGTTTCACTTTTGTTGGTTAAATGAACTACTCCAGTATATTGTGTAATGGCATGGGAATACATCAGTTCATTGTGCTTTTCTGGTGCACTGAAAACTGACAGTAAAATCTTCCAAAGATATGGATCTATGATACCAAGGGGTTTTGACAAAACAGCAGTGTGTGAATAATGGACACCCAAGGAAGCATCTCCATCCTTATACTTCATTTAAGTCAAAATGTCTACCAGTAAAAGCAATGTTTCAGTCACCCGGGTTGATTTGACCTCTTTGATTAGAGGGATCAGATAACAACATGGACCACGTTAGTTGTTACTACACGTCTGTACACAAAAGTTCTTACCAGGTAGACACAATATCAGAACTACAGAGACAGATAGGATGATGATTGATGGTTTGTGGTGAATGGGTGAACATCCAGCCAATAGGTGCTCACCCGCAAGCCCCTCCACCAGGCCTGGTTCCCATGGTGGGACCCCAGAAACCCATTTACCCACAAAAGAAGAATAGGTTCCATGTTTATTCTGCTCCATACAGATCTAATGAATTGTGCTTAGTCTGGCACATCCCCCGGGACCAGTTTGCCTTCAGAGACCTAACCAGGGGCAGTTGCCTGGGACAACAAAGCTCCGGGATTATTTGGGAACAGAAACGCCTCCATCACGACAAGGTGGTTATTTGAGACTGAAGTGGAGCGAGAGTCGTGCCTGTATTGCTGGCAGCAAGTTGGATTTGTTCCAGGTAAGAACTGTAGTCACCCAGAGCTGCTCTCTGTCACAGATTCTGTTCCTAATGATTATGGACAGGTTTTCTAGGTGCAGCCAAGGGGCAGAGGAAGTACTGAATGCTCTCTGCTTTTTGCAGATGATGTGGTCCTCGGGAGCAGTTCACAGCCCAGAATCGGCACCAATTCTGAGACCAAGGCTCACAGTCATAAACGGGCGGAATGTTCTCTCCGTGTTGGGAGAGAGGTGCTGGTTAAAAGGAGGTTGATGGATGGATGGATGGATGGATGGATGGATGGATGGATGGATGGATGGATGGATGGATGAATGGATGGAAAATAGACATGAATCATATATTTACTGTAAATATATGATTATACATTACTCATATATATACTGTACAAATATAAAATAATCAATAATAATCAATTTAACCAGTAAACTAGTGAGGAAAAAGTAATCAGCAAACCACAAATTCCTTCTTTTCCATTGTGTGGTTTTACTATTTTTGTTCTTTTAATAACTGACAATTACATATCCTCACCCAGGCGTGACTGGTCAGACGAAACAAAAATGTGAATGCTTCATACTGGGATTTGAGCTTTTGAACCATTTTGTGAATTAAATAATAAATTAAGAATATAAAAGTTACAATAACCAACAGAGAATAATAATGGTCTGCACTCCCACTAGAGCCTAGCAGACAGATTTGTCCCAATATGCATATAAAATGTATATGATTATAATAATTCAAAGAAGTAGGCTAATTGGAATGAAAAAAATTAAACATTTATCACTTTGTCCAGCAGACTCCAGCTTATTACTGAGCAGATATTATTGCCCCCCAGAGACTGAGTTTTCATAAGCTTATTGGCCAACACAAAAACTAATAGGTACACATTTTTACCCTAACTCTAAAGCAACATCATGTTTAGTGTTTGCAGCTAACCGGTATTAGTGCAATACACAAATATCCTATTTAAGCTGAGCAGGACTCATTGCTTATCATTTCCCCAGGCTGTATTAATGGGGTCTTTCTTCAGCCCAGCACCTCAGCCCTCTTGTACTGTGCTGAGAATCACTTCAGCAAAGTAAAACAATGCAAATACTCTGAAACAAGGGACACAAGTAAACTATATGTACTGTGTTCCTGCTTGCTGACTGATATTTGGTCAGATATCTTTTACACAGTTATGTACTATTTGTGCTGTAAATTAATCCAAAACTTGTAACTCACCAGTTTCTTCTTTTTCATGCATGTGTTGTTTTTTTGTTTTATTCAACCTCGTCCTTTGGACACGTGTGGTAGAAAACCAGCGAGATACCACAAAGCCACAAGTGGTGTTAATCCAGATGAAAGTATAATGATACCTGACATCCGTCAGCTCTCATTTGCAAGGTGTAGCACATTCAGGTGATGATCACACCCTGGGCTACTATTCAAAAGGAATAGGCAATAGCTCCTGCTTTTTGTGCAATGTAGAGGTTGTTAGAGGTTACAGCAAATGGAACAGTTTTGAGCTCTGTCATGCACATCTTTTCTTCCTTTTTTCTTTTTTTTTTTTGTGCAAACAAAGAAGAACTTCGGTCCAGGATCTCTTTGCGTGATCTCTGGGAGAGAAACTTTACCATGTCAAAAAGGGTGCACTGTTGTGTCTATTATTTTCCAGAGGGGAGCCCAGATGATGGTGAAGCCCTGCTCTCTGTGCTTGTGTTCTAGACAGTGTTTTCTCCACATGTAACACTGCCACTTGGAAAGCTTGTTTCGCTAGTAAACACCATGCCTCATAAATATTTCATTTTTTACTTTTTTTTCCCTCTGAATCACCTGTTCTAGCAGGCACTTAATGGTACAGTACCGCCTCCGTGTGCTTTTCATATTTCAGAGGATATCCTCCCTAATAGCGGGAGATGCTTGTTGACAGAGCAATCTCATTTCACGTTCACCGTCACATGTTTGCCTGATCTATTACTCAAATTGTCTTGTGATTCCTATACCATAGAAATAAATAAAAAACTAAGTTTAGTGCAGTGCTGCAATCCTGAATACTCAAGGAGAGGTTGCCATGGAAACAGAGTTACATTGGCCAGAAATGAAAGCGACTGAGGATTTAGACTTTCACTGTACATCAATTTTTAACTATAGATTGTTTCTACATCAGCATTTCCACCAACTTCACACAAACACAACTGCTCCTCTGTCTATGTGTTTCTGTGAAGTACAAATTTAAGGGTAACAATCAAACAAGTAAAATCAAATGAAGGCAAGAGTGATATGATTAGACTTGCCACTGTGGCAAAGCAGCGCTGTAGATGCAACAAAACACAAAGCTAAACTTAATATTTTCACACCTTTATACTAAAGAAATGTGCAAACGACTTCAGGTAAGATTAACATTTTTAAAAAAACATGCTGTTACTCACGTGATATATATCTTTTCTTATTAATTATGGCCGAGCTGACTGTACTTTGATGGCGCCAATCCCACACACAGACTGCACACTACAGTGTAGTATATAACCATCATTTAATAATGTACATCTACTTCCTTAATATGTCTGGTCTCCTCAGAATTATACAGCATGAATATTATATGACAGACAGTACTTCGCTGAAGCACTTAAAAATAAACTACAATAAATTTCTATCTGAATTATCAATGAGGGAGTGAATAGCTTCACTAATTACCGTGTGCGGCGTTAGCCTGTAAGCCTCCCTGTCACATCTTCATATGCTGTTTTCTCTCAACCAGTCTATTATTACAACAACTGTTCAGTCTGGAGCCCTGGAGGGGCTCTCCCCACACAAACGTTTGAATTTAAAATGACCTCAGTGGAGAATTTTACTCAGGGCATCGCTCATCTCGTGGAAATGGAATTCCATAGTTCCAAAGGGACCTTAGAAGGCAAATTATTATGCCCTGTGAGAACAGCAACCATGAGGTAACTGCAATTCAGGCACAACAGGGGAATTAGTTTCGGATGAGAAAAAGACAATGTATAGTATATCGCCTATCGGTGACCTGAGAGAGTTGGAGCATTCAGCCCTCATACATCAGTTGATGCATCTAAGTCCCACAAACACATCAGTGGTTAAAAATATTCTTACCCTCAATGTAGAATTGATCATTTGTGATCAGAAAATGCTAAGCACTTCTATTGTTAGCTGCTGTGTGTGTTTGCCACAGAAATAAAAATCAATGAAAAGCAATCAAGAGCACAATATTGAGCCATTTGGATGTGAGCAATTAGCACCCATGAAATTACTCGATATCATCCACAAGATTTATTGCAGAATCATATCACAAAGGCACCATTAAAACACCACTCTCCTCCACTGTACCTACATGAAGCCTGGTGAAACAAGCTCCCATTAGCCGTGGAAAATGTTGTTGTCACTCACCTGTGGTCTCTACAATGCCTTCTAGTATCACCACAATCTCAAACTGCTCTGTTTGCATGGACCTCTGTGAGAGGTCATAAAAGGGGCTTTTGGTGTCAATCACATGGCAGATCGTGAGTGGTGAGACCAGAAAGAGCTGGTCTGCCCCGGTGCTGAAACCCACGTCCAGCTCCAGCTGATCCAGCGGAAGAAACTCGCCTTCGGGGGTCTGACGAGACTGAAGAGGTATTAAAAAAAAGAAAAGAAAGTTGTTTAACAGAGGGGGTGAGTGAAGGGTTGAAGTAAATCTGTCTACAGCTTATCATGCCGTATAGTATCAGCTTCACACATTTTACTGTACATGCCATGAAAACCAATCATCAGCAACAGAAATTGCAATAATTTCCTTCATTTAAGAGTGAAAAAGCATTTGGATTATTAAAAAAAAATCTATTTCAGCATGGATGAATATGGAGACGTTTTATGCAACAAACAAAATGGGATTTCAGTTTCATAAATTCAGGTGTGTTTTTCTGCATGAAATTAATTTAATTTTATCTAATGTGTGAGAGCATAAAGTAAGCACAAGATGCTGATTTGCTCCTGTGGAACAGAATATACAGATATTTGCTCAAATAAGGCTTATGTCTACCTTAAACTCATATATATATGTATATATAAGATTTTACTTTTATATTTTGTGTTGTACCTGCTTCTATATCTGACTTAACAGTTTTTAATTCTGGAATGTGCATTTACAATGTTGAAAAGCTTGTGAAAGTTCATGAAATTCGACTTCTCAAAGAAAGAAGTGGACAAAAGGGACATAATATAGCACAATGTGACAACCTGTGATGTTATTTTTTAAATAAATGATAACAATTGAAAAAGAAAATCTTTACTTGGTCTTATAGAGATTTTGTTACATAGGTCTACCAGTTGTGTGTATTGTGTAATTTGAGCTAAAAAAGACCTTCTGGGTTGTTACTTTCTCGCTCTTTCAGATAATATAACTTGCATTCACTGCAGCAGAGACATTTTGTGAAACAAGATCAAGAATATATTCACATTGTAGACAGTGAGGGTGTTTGTGGGCCTTTCCGTGTCAGTTTTCTCAGAGAAAACAGAACTGGGGCTGTGACAGACAGAGGAGACAGGGGAAAAACATAAGAGGCACCGCTTACTAAAAGTAGCATCACTTACTTTCAGCAGTTTGCAGCGGATCTGTGCAGAGACCATATGGCTGTTACGCAAGTTGCCGACCCTGAACATGAGAGTGAGTTTTCCGTCTCTCATAGAAATCGCCGCATGTTCACTGAACATCAGAGTCTCGGCCCTCTTCTTGGGCTGAGACATCTTGATGAACATGCAGCCGATCAGAAACGCATCGACGATCGATCCGAGGATCGATTGGAAAAGAAAGAGAATGATCCCCTCGGGGCATTTGTCTGTAATATATCTGTAACCGTATCCTATCGTGGCCTCGGTCTCTATGAAGAAGAGGAAGGCTGATGGAAAGTTATAGACGTTGGCCACACATGGAGTGTACTTGTCATTGTGGGCTTTGTTGAGGTCTCCTCTGATGTATGCGATGAACCACCACATAGAGGCCATGAAGAGCCAAGCCACCGTGTAGGTGAGGATGAAAATGAATAGATTCCAGCGCCATTTCAAATCTACTAGTGTTGTGAACAAGTCTGAGAGGTATCTGCTGGTTTCACCACCCAGGTTCCCATGCTGGACGTTACATCGCCCGTTCTTATCCACGAACCTCTGCCTCTTCTTCTTTTTCTCTGGGGGAGGCTGGTTGAATCCAGACCCGCTAGAGGATGTGGTCACTACCTGATAATCGTCCCCAAATTTCTTTCGGAGTGCAGACATACTACGATGACAGCAGCGAAAGAAATAAAAATGGATTTAATGTTTGTTTGTTTGTTTGTTTGTTTTTCCAGAAGTCCAGCTTGTAGTTGCTGCAGTCGTCAGTGGCCGTGCGCAATATCTCCTGTGTGGGAATAAAAGTGCGGTGTGTTCGCCCCAGTTAGACTTGCACCGTCCTCTTCCGCCACACACTACTGTTGCTACACTCTACAGCCATGAAATATCAATAATGCACAGGTCTTCTACAAGCTCACAGATAGAAGCCATGTGAGGAAGAGAAAGACAAAAAAATAAATAAAAAAATCAAGCCACTCTCAGGGTAAGGTGTCCAAACGCGCCGGTCGCAGCCCAGGTCTTACAGGTTTGTCAGTTGCTGCGTCGTGAATTACTCATCTCCTGTGAAGACTGGGGTTTTATTGACCTGCTCCAAACTGTTCTTACAAAGTGAGTTTTCATCGGAAAGTTCAAAAATCTCTCTCTGCGGTCTGTGCAAATACAAATATCTCTGCGTAATAATACGCTGAGAACGGTTTCAACGATTCAAACCCCTGTGCGCACTTTTTTGGTTTTGGAGATGATTCTGCTTTCAGTCCTTCCTTTGTGATCTGTTCACACAGGAGATAAACTACAGCCAAGATGACAAAAATGACGAGCTGAAGCAAGAAAATCAAGGTCCCACCGTCGTCATTTTTGGGGCTGCGCGCATCGACGATGATTGCCTGGCTTCTTTATTTAAAAAAATAATGTTTCGGGTTGCCTCCTTTCTTTCAGAGAAATATCGAGTGATTTCTCATGGTTCAGCAGAACAGGGATCCAACAGATGCTCCTTCGGCTGCTTAAATCCTTCTTTCCATTCGATTTCCCCGTTCGGCTCCTGCGCACATTCACGTTTCCAGTGATGCACCCACTGTTGCCTGCTGGTACTACAAAGACAGACAATTAGGAGGAGGGGGAGGGAAGAGGGTCCGCCTGATTTGACAGCTTTTTTTCTTCTTCTTCTTCATTAATTGCCTGATCATTTGAAGCTGCTGTAAAGATTAAGATGTTTAAATGTTCGGCCACATTGTGTTCTGGACATGAATGGACCAGTGACTTGTTGTGTTTTTGGCAACAATAGTGATGATGAATTCAAGCAAGATAGCTTTAAAATGAAAATATCTTTTGTAATTTTATTTATTTATTTATTTTTTACGTTTTCCAAACTTTCAGTTAAGTGTTCAACAGATCTTTTCCACCAGTTTGAATAATTTTAAGTTCGGGGTTGCTTGATGGTTATTCTTTGAAGTCACCCATGGCCTCTTCCACAGCAGTCACCTTATTTTATCTCTACACAGAGAAGGTGTGTGAGTCAGATTTGAATAAATCCAGACAAAAACCTACAACCAGAGTGTTGCTACAGAGGAATGCACCCATACTTTCTCTGTCCAGACTAACATTTCCTCAATTACAGGGGGCATCAGAAGCAACAGTTTTTCCATATCTCCTCCTCCTTTCTTTGTTTGTTGTAAATGTGCCGAATGAAAAACAACAAAAGTTCTAGAAGCATGAAATGTAGATATATAAAATGTAGCAAATTCACCTCATAACTTGAGAGTATCAGCAAATTAAATGAACCATGACAAATAATCTCAAATATGTCTTCTTCTTCTTCTTGCTTCCATGCTGCATAGCAGCATTTTTGCTCTTTTATCTGAAGAATGTATAGTAAATGTCAGGTTCAGCTTGTTGTCTCTTATTTTCAAGCCATTTCTGGATCCACTATCTGAGCTTAAAGAGCTCTGAACAAGAATCAATATGCTGTTAAGTCGGTCTGGTTTCAGGCAAAATCTAGCTCCCTCTTCTTCGATGGCTCCCTGTGGTTTACTACATGATATTCTATGTCTTGTATGAATGCACTAAGATCCACAATACAAGTGGTAGCTTCCAAAAAAAAACAGACCTGACATAACTGTTTCCAAATGAATGACTGCACGGCAGCACAGTGCAAAGTTGAGATGTCTCCAGGCATTCTGGATGAAGCTTTGTGATGCAGTCGACTCGAGGGGAGCAGAGAGGAAACAATTTCTCCATCAGTCACCAGGCCATCATATTTTCCAGGTGAACATTAACTATCCTGTCTCTGCAGGACTCTGTGCTTCAATAATGAGCGAGTGGGGTGTGTGTGTGTGGGGAAGGGGGAAGGAGGGGACAGGTCATCCAATCTATGCATTCTGGCCCTCATTAGGAGGAAGAGACAATTCACATGTTTGCAGTGTGAAAACGAGGCTATTAGTTTGGACTGTCCAACAGTCAGCCAGCACCAGGAGATAGACATTTTTAATTGTTGTGTTTCACACATGCAGTCGCTGAGACAAAAGTTATGTACTCAATCTTTGTCAAAAGTTTCTCTCTGGTACATTAACTCTGGGACACCAACTTTCTCCACATCAATATTGCATGTTCTTGAGTTAAAAATGTCCTGACCTGGCTTTCAGTTAAAGTATGTAACTATAGTGTATTTGTGTACCTGACCCAAAGTACTGCTGTGTTTCAGTACAACTGCTGTACTTTGTGCTCTTTGCGGGAAACAGCTGTGGCCCGGTATTGTCTGCCAGATCTGGCCTAGCTTTGGATGTTTTAGATCTATTTCAGGTGTGAGCTGGTGAATTCGGTTGTGTTTAGACCAACTTTGAGCCGCATGTGGTAGCCTGAATTGTACTGATACAGTTCAGGTACATTCAGACATGTGCACTTGTTCCTTTGTATTATGGACTGACCCAAAAGCCAAAAGACAATTTTTTTCATTTTGTTCAGAAAAGTGTGATAGTTTGCTTGGTCTAAGCCTCAGACTGTTCACCCATTGTTACCAGTTTTTCAGTCAAAGGCAGTGCTCCGCTTCCCCTCTCACAGGAAAAAGAAGTAATTGAAAAAAAAAAACCAAGGACTTTTGGGGGGCAAAAAAATAAGACAGAAAAAAAATTAAAAAGTACCCTTACTTAAAAAAAAAAAAAAAAAAAAAAAATGGAAAAGTTGTTTGAATGTTTCTTTGCACTTGGTTTCATTAAGTTTCCACTTTCTCTTCAGTGTTTTTGTACAATACTTTGCAAAAGTCTTGGCAAAAAGAGAAACAAAAGAAACATCTTCACATAAAGCCTTCATCACGCAAGGCAAGAATTTGCTTGTGACTCAGAAATCACAGTTTTTAAATGATATCATCTTAAACAGTGTAACGAGTCCTGAATTAGTGTAATGTGAATTGTGTCATTTTCATTTTCAAAGGTGTCATATGAATTATGTTTAGAGGCTTTCACATCCTCACCGACTGATTTGAGGACCACTGATAGTCACAGAGACAGCTGCACAAATAAGTACTATTTGTGTATGTTTCTAGAAATAATCAGCCAAAAGGGACTCCATAGAAACCTTTGAATCATCACTCAAACATGCCCGACCCCACAGCAGCGCTGCTTTAATCTCACAGAGCACACAGGCTTTGTCAGTGACAGCTAAATACAAGAAAAGAGGTTATAAGGTCTGTGCTTGTTCTTGTCACACACAAGGAAGTAACTGATGTGTAACACTGTGCGGTAAATTAGAATATATGTAGATTAGTTCTTGTCTAATAATGGGAGGATTTTTTTTAAAAAGTGTCACACTTTCTTCATTCTCCCCCAGAAAATGAATGCTTTCTCTCAACTAAAAGCTTTCCTCTTACCATCTAATACATTGCATGCAGATGCCACTTCTTGCAACAGTTTATCTCAAACTTGTGCTGGTGAAATGATCAAAAACCCTTTGATGATCTCCTTTAACCCATTTCTTAAAAATAGCCCGTGCAAAACTGTATGAGCGGGTGGGGATGGGGATTGATTTATTAATCTAATCAGACCAAAGTAGGACACTAGATGCATTTGCCCCTCTTCAAATCAACTAGAATAGCACTTGAGGTCAATCACCGGGAAGATCAGACAGTCTTCTTTAATTTCTCATCTTCTTCCATAATCTGAACAATCAGAGACAGAGCAGGGAAAAACCGCTTTCACTTTGATGTTGACTTTGATTGATTTGTTCTCCCATGCCCCCCAAAGATTTCCTCGCTAAAAACTCTCTGTAATCTTATTTTGCTCCTATAGTATTGATTTTTGTATTTGCACAAACAATCCTCTTCACATCGAAGACATGTACCATCATTTTCCCCCTGGACAGATTAAATTTTAACATAACCTGAAGCACGCTGGATGCAGGCTCTCATCTCTGGCATGCAAGGTAAAACCATGTGAAGAAGGAGCAGTGCATGATGAGGGTAAAATAAAATAAAAAATGGAGCATCACAGAAACAAATAAAACTGTCAACATCTTGTGGTAATCACATCACATTACAGTTGAGCCACTGAAAGCATGATGAGGATGATACCTTCCATACGCTCAGTGATGTTATAGTCAATATTTATTTGGAAGATTATACAGTCTTTATTTGGCACACTCAACAGCAAATGCGAATATCAGTCTGTATTCATATTCTACCTTCCTCAGCCTCAGCAAGCTCTTATTCCTTGTTGTCGTCGTGGTCAAAAATAGCATACGAACCACAATGCTTTGTGGATCGGCTTTTGGAGATTGGTGATTGATTACTACACAATTACCGCTGAAAGCAGCAGGGTCCCTCCTCTTAATCACTGCTTTCATTGCTAAAAGAAGATTATCACATCGGAGCTCCTTGTTAGAGCCACTTCCTCCCTGAAAATCAATAAAAAATTACTCAAGAGATTGTAAGCATACATCAGAAATGTTTCACTTGAATCCCTGGCTGGCTTTGTACATGCAGAGACAGGCACTGTTCATTATTCTCAGTGTGTGTGGGTGTTTGTGTGCCTCCTGTGGCAGTGACTCTGACCCCCTCTGAGATACTGGCCTCTAACCATGTCTAATTAAAGCTGCTTTTCAATGCAGGCGCTCTGGAACTTCAGGTCCCCTCAACAATTAAGTGCAGGATTTCTCTTTTGGTCTCAAGTGAAGAGAAAAGGCACATCCAGAGGGTTGATTATCCCCCCATTCTCTTCCACCCTGCCTCTGCCCATTATTGGATTCACTCACTTAATGGAACCCTATACATACACACACACACACACACACACACACACACACACACACACACACACTTAAAAAGATGAGGATTTCCATCATAGATAAACATCAACTATGAGAGAAAAAAT
>JBAMYA010000014.1:8893570-8907422 GCA_037176975.1 Arrhamphus sclerolepis | reverse complement strand
GTCTTTACACTGGCTGCCTGTCCATCAGAGGATAGACTTTAAAGTTCTGATGCTGGTCTATAAAGTTCTGAATGGTTGAGGACCAAAATACATCAGTGACCTACTGACACCGTATGAACCCCTCAGATCATCTGGATCTGGTCTTTTATCAGTTCCCTGAGTCAGAACCAGATATGGAGAAGCTGCATTCAGCTTCTATGATCCGCATGTCTGGAACAAACTCCCAGAAAGCCTCAGAGCAGCTGAAACACTCAGTTTATTTGAATCCAGGTTAAAGACCCACCTGTTCTCAGATGCATTTGAATGAAATTCTAAATTCGCAGTTATTTTAAACCTTAATTTTAGAATCAAAAACAAAATAGTTTTAACTGCTGTTTTTAATCTATTTTTTTCTTTCTCTTCAACTTTGTTTTTAAATTACGCTTTTTATTCTGCACTCTTTGTTTGTTTGTTTGTTTTAAATTTTTTTTAGACAGATAAAGCAAGTAAAAACTTGTTTCAGAATTATGGGAATAGAAACGTATAAGGAAAAGAACAACTCACAATTCAAAACATATCACACCATGTGTCAAACATGGTGGAGGCAGTGCCATGGTATGGGCATGTATGGCTGCCAATGGACCTGTCTTCATTACTGTTTACTGATGAAGTTACTGTTGACAGAAGTATAAAGATGAATTTGGATGAATTTAGTTACAGAACTGATCAGATGGTTCTCCACAATGCAGATGGATAATGACTCTAAACAGTGGAAACATCTCAAGGCTTTTTGAAGACCAAGAACCAAAATATTCTTTAATGGACAAGTCAGTCCCAACAGAGCATGCTTTCCATCTAATACAGAGAAAACTGGACGGTTCTCCCCAAAGAGCCAGGTCGTCCTCAAGCTTTCTTCCCAACAGGGCGTTTTGGGTTTTTGTTTTTGTTTTGTTTTTGCCACTGTTCAGCACGCCATGTGCTCAGAGGTCATGCTCTGGGTTTCTATGAAGCTTCTAGACAACTGGTGTTGTAAAATGGTAAGTGGTTTACACTTATATAGCGTCGGCAGATCTGCCATACAATGGCACTGGGCAGGCAACCAGGAGCAACTGGAGATTCAGTGTCTTGCCCAAGGATACTTCGGTGGACACAAGGGGAACTGGTGCTCAAACCACCAACCTTCAGGTTCATGGCCAAGCACCCTACCAACTGAGCCACCTTCCCCCTATGTTACAGAAATAAAACTGAAATGAAATGAAATGAAGGCAGAAAAATGTAACAACTGCAGTGAAGCATCAACTCAATCATTGACTGAAAACAATTTTCATTCAGGTATTACAAATTATGGTTATATTTGCAATTATATCCAAATATTTTTGAGTCCTTGAAAATGAAGGTAACTTTTCTGAAAATGGTCATTCTTTAAATGTCATATTTGCTAAACTTCTTAAATTAAAACTGAAAGTCTACACTTTGATCATCTTGGTTGTTTTAATTTAAATCCATTGTGGTGATGTATAAAAATCCTGTCATTGCAATGATTTCATACTTTACTTGGACCTAACTGGAATATGAGGGTAAACCGTATAGCACTGCAGCCATTATTGAAGTGGCAATGTTGAAAACAAACAGTTTCTTAAGTGATCTATTTATTAAGCTCAGTGGAAATTCTTTGTAACATTTTGTCAAGAAGAATCATAAAAGGTTATGGGGCTAATGCTGGCTGATTTGTCTCTGACACGGGTCACCAGGGGACCTGTTGTGGTGTCGTCCCTGATGTGAATCAGCAGCTCAGGCTGCATTAATGCATGAACACATATATATACCCCTCAACGCACAACAGGCTTCAAAGACACACACATATACATACACACACACTTGTAGCTCACAAAATGTCCCCCATCGTCATAGTGGCAGGTGAAAGTGCGGGGGTGACCGCATGGTGGCGCTCTTGACGTGTCCGCCTGAGCGGGTGAAGTCTGGCTATTTAACCGTGGGGTCCGTGGATTCATTCCGCTCTAAAACTGGCAGCGCAGCACATGAAACCTCCACTGATGCGATGCCAAAGCGGCTCTTCAAACTCCAGGAGAGCGCTGCTTCAACTTCTGCGCATCACTCTTCTCACTCGATGACGAGCCGCGCTCGTCTCTGCCG
The DNA here is from genome assembly GCA_037176975.1 of Arrhamphus sclerolepis. Taxonomy (NCBI): domain Eukaryota; kingdom Metazoa; phylum Chordata; class Actinopteri; order Beloniformes; family Hemiramphidae; genus Arrhamphus; species Arrhamphus sclerolepis. Next base: position 8,905,289 of record JBAMYA010000014.1, on the reverse strand, counting down.
TCGCCAGTAAAAGAAAAAAAGTTTCTGTTTTCTTTTGTTTTTGGTTTTTCTTCGGAGATGAATAACACCGGCTTCAACCAGACGGAGGGCGGACTACTCAACAGGACGGAGGGCTTTTTCTGCTGCAACTTTTCATCAGTGGTGACTGACAACGGCTTCGTGGCCGCCGCTCCGGATGAGAGGAGCCTCTTCATCATGAGGGTGGTCCAGATAGCCGTCATGTGCGTCTTGTCCCTCACTGTGGTGTTTGGCATATTCTTCCTGGGCTGCAACCTTCTCATAAAGTCGGAGGGCATGATCAACTTTTTGGTAACGGACAGGAGACCGTCAAAAGAAGCGGAGGCAGTCATTGTTGGAGCCTACTGATGGATGAGTGCTGGGAAGGAGACGGAGGAGACGGATCAACAGCCTAAACAAGGCCCTGTTTTATATTTGTACTGTTTGTTAAAAAAAAAAAAAAAGGAAGAAAGAAAGAAAAGAAAAAAGCTAACAAGAACATGTAATATGGTGACTGAGACTTCCCCTTTATGGCCTTTTTTATGCCAACAAAGACTCAGAGAAGTACAGTGCGTTCAAAGCCAGTTTAATGTGTATTCAGTGACGCACTGTTGTAATTTGAGCAGCATCATCCTTTTGTCAAGTTATTGGCAAAAAGCTTTGTAATTGCTGTTTCAAAAAAAAAGAGAGAGAGAGAAAGCCCTCTCTGTTTCCAGAGGTAATATTTAACATTTGCTGTATACTTATACGTTTTGGCATAAATGGCAATATTCTATTCTCAATGGATTTCCTGGTGATAAATGCACGAGTGTCTGCGTGGAAGTGGAGAAAGTGCTGTGTATCTTGTTGATTTGAATAAATTCATACTGTAATAACATTTTTTGTTTTTGGGTTTGTTTTCTTAGTTGAAGTACATTTTTGCCAGGCCTTTTGCTTAAGTTTTGGACGTGAAAAATTATTTCCCAATTGCTGTTTGCCTCAGAGGCATATATAAATTCTTAGAAATAATATTGACAACACACACTTAAGAGTTAGGGATGTGGTCACAAACTAGTTGGTATATTGTGTGCTTTTATCAGTTAAAAAAAACCAAACAAACATCAAAGCTTCTAAATATATTTACAGGCACACACACACACAAGGGCATGGAGATAGAGGGCATACTGATCAAAATCTAAATTCAAGTCGCTTCTTGAAAGCTTATTGTCTAAAGGACGCTGTGGAAAGCCTCCAAGAAAGAAATGATCTTCTTTTCAGTGAGTGTTTTCTGCTTGTTTTTTGTTTTGTTTTTTCTCAGATTTTGATTCATGCAGCCTTTTGCATCCTTCTTCCCTCTGTCAAAACATCTGCCGTTCTTTGCCCCTGGCTCACCTGGCTGCCAGCTCCCCAGGGGCTTCAGATATGACTTGTCTTGTCAATGCAAGGATGATGAAGCCACCGGGCAATATGCTGCTGCCTCATTGCCCACCTGTGCTGCACACACGGTTTAAGAGTCAGCACGCTTTCTCTAAAATGTCCTTCAACCCATCTACTCCTTTTCTGCCCCCCTGTGCACATGTCCATCCAGACTGAAACAGTAACCACTTTCACGGGCCATACTAAATATCCTTATATTGGAGCTAAATAAAATTATTCTCTACCACAATCATGTAGGGTTATGTGTAATATGTCATCGCTTGATGTTTGGACAAGAACTGTCATGAAAATACAATTCAGGACCCTGGACAACCTGGACAGATCAATATGTAAAAAATTAGGTGAAAATGTATATATATGAAGTGGATGTATGGAGGTATGGGCTGGTTGTTGTTGTTTTTTTTTTCAATAAATACTAATAAAAAAAACAAAACATTTTACCTCATCATTACAAGTGTAGCTGAGTAGAATTAATGTTGTTTTCAGTTTGCCTTCTCTAAATTAAAGTAGCATAAAATAACAAGTCAATGCAGCAGGCAGTTCTAGATCCCTCACCCGGTGTCTCTCTGTGCTTTCTGTGATTGCTTTCATTAGGGAGTGCTTGAAATTGCTCACAGGAAGATATTGTGGCAGATATATATCCAGCAGAGAACAATCTTCCCTCTGCAGCCGACACATTGTTAATTTAGCCTGCAGTGCCTCGCGCACAGACACTCCAACTGCATTCTAACTGTCTTTGAGAAGCCCAAGACAAGTAGATGAAAAAAATAGAGATTATATGAAACATGAACACTATCATGAAGGAAGGATTATTCTGTGCCTTCAGAGGTTTAGTTTCATAGTAGGCAGTCAGTGATGGCCATCTCTGGTGTCACACACCAGCACTCAGAGAAATTTAGGAGATACTAACTGCAGTCATCTGTATCCTGCTGTCAATAAACTGATAGTCCTTTCCAAAGCTTATGAGCTGCTCTCAGCATTTTCAGAAATGTGCTCGAGTTTTACTCAAAGCAGCAAACTGGGACGTTAAAGATGCATGCTTCAAATATCTTTCACCTGGTGTGTGTTCTCACATTTCTTCCCAAAGGCAGAAAGTTGTGCCAGTCAAGGAGAGAAAACGAGGGGAGTAGCTGTTCACTTTTTCATCATCTACCAGCAGTCTGGTGAGAAAAAAACCTATATCAGCAGTGTAGCGCAAGGCAATACGGTATCTGCCCACTTTATCCCATGTGGACTGTCAGTAGCCTGTGCTCAACCATGACAGCATCTGCAGGGTGTTGATTATGGGCTAAAACAGGCTTCTGGTCTGGCTTGCTCTTGTGTGATTGGCTGTTGAGCAGAAGTTCAGTCGATGAACTGGATAGTGACTAAAAGCTCCAAATAGCAGCAAAGCAGCCACAGCCATCCCCTGCTTTTACTCCTGTTCCCCCACCACTCATCTCTAAGCCCTCCTGGGTTCGTCTCCTGCTGCGTGGTGGGACATAAAGATCTGTCAGTCTGGTTTAATATTTACGTCACTGAGTTGTGAGTCTATCAAATTTTCCTCTACGTTTTTACTTGAAAATTTGATTACAGATTTTCTCTCAAAGCCAGTAGAGTCTCAGTTGTCAGCTCACATCTTCAGAGGCACAATAGAAATCTTTCCAAAAGTGAAGGCAGATGGAGGCAGACATGCAGATATTTCCTTCAGAAGAAATATTTATTCAGCTTGAATTAGCTGTTGCCAGCATCACGTGACATCAAGATTCTACAAGAGCAACAATAAATGTGGAAGTCCAGCTGTGATAAATCCTGACATTCTGGTTTTGAATAATGATTTAATTACTTAACATCTCCAATTGCAGTTAGAGGATGAGTCAAGGATCTTTTTTTACTTGTGACTGTTTCACACTGCTACATCACAGGGATTTAACATCTGAACAGACCTACCTCTAACACGTTTGAGTATAGGTTTGTTGGTGGGTTAACATGCTGAAGTCTCTAATAAGCAAAAAGCTGTTTTCTTCCAGTGGCACAAATAGACTCATGAATATAATGATAAAAATGACTCCAACAACATAAGTCCTTGCTGTGAAAATACCCTTCTCAGACTCAGCTGCACTTCTGAGGACCACCACCTATGAAGTCATCACTGCCGCCACAGAGACAAGTTAGAGCTCGATGCAGAAATAAAAATGAATTAATCATTAAAAACATGAGCAAACAGCACAGCAACCATCTTTGAGCTTGTCTAAGATGGACTGAAGGAAAGTAGAAATTTAATATTCTTTCCAAGACCATGGACACTGCTTCCTCCTGAAGAGGTGAGGGATTTTGGTTTGTTATAAGCACTCAGCTCTAAAGGCAGCATCCATGTTGGAATGGGAGTATATTAGCACGCATGGAGTGGGGAAGTTGCATATTTTTGAAGGCTCCATTAGCACTCACGATACATAGATTTTAGAGCAACATATGCTGCATATCCTGCCATAAAGAGAAAGAGGCTTTTTGGAGGGTGGGGGGGACCTCGTTTTTTTCAGTCTCATAATGTTCTGCATGTATTCCAGTAGACTGAATTATGGTAAAAGAGTCCATTTGTTTTGTGACATTCCTGAAACATTTGAAGCATTGTTTAAAAACGAACAAGGAAAAAAAAACACAAGCAGATGAAATGCCACATCCAGCAAGAAGAGGAAGATATATTGCTTTCAAAACAGTAACTGTTCCTTTAATTTCTCAAATCCTTTCACATGTGTTTAAGCAAGAGCAGATGAAATCCAGCAGTAGATTGTTTTTAAAATAATCCAATTTCTCACTTTGGATAGCCTATCTGATTTATTTATTTTTTTATCATCTTAGACTCAATGTGAGATTGGCAAATTATTTCATTTTGTGTTTAATTAACATTTTGCACAGCTTCCCAACATTTCTAAGAACTGCAAGGTTGAATATTTGGATTGGTCCAAGATTCCAATCCAAATATGGATTGGTTTGGTCTCCTCTGCATCTGCTGCATACCACCTGAGATCAGTGAAGTGTCTAGGCTTCCATTGCAATAGCTCTGTGAGTAAACTGAAAAGACTGGTTGAGGTGGTTGGGAAGAGGGAGGTCAGCAGATGTCCGCTGAAGGTGCTGCTCACACAAATGGGTCCAGGTAAGCAGGAGAAAATGGGTGATTAAAGTGTTTATGAACCAAAGATATAGAATTTGCATAAACTGCTGTGCATCCACTGTACACTATAACTGAACAAACTGGCAAAGGTACTTTGTCCTAATCAGTCCTAAATTGGAGTTTCTATTGTCAGTGATATGATAGTTACTTGTTTTTTTTTTCTTTAACAAAACAGGTTCTACTGAGTCAAAGTGTTTTTTATGCACAGACAACATATAATACTATTCTATTATAACTTCTTATTTTCCTCAGCCATGCAAATTCATAATGAGTGTTCATTACTGCCAAATAATAGCTGTGATGATGTGATATTGACCCTGCAATCCATTTCAATTCTTGTGTAATCATGTTTCATGGTATATTGACCTTCTAATCACACCACACTCTGCCAGCTACACCAGTTCCTGAACAGCTTTGCCTCTTTCAGAGGAACATTTGCAAAGTAGCTAATTTTGTGAACTTCCTTTGGAAATTTTATCTTTCCAGAATCAGTATCTTGTTTTATTTATTTATTCACTTATGTATTTCATTTACAACGTTAGATAGGAGAAGTGAGGGTAGACTCATAATCTCCGTCTCTACTCTGCTACTGGTTCACCTCCACTTGAAGCCTTCCTCATCTATCAGACTGCGTGAGCTTCAGCTGACCCACTGTGCATCGTGTACAGCAGATTTTGACACTAATCAACTTAAATCCTCTGAGCTCAATTAAAGATGATATAAATGGTCTTGGTTTTGTATGTTTGTTTGTTTTTTGTGTTTTTATCCTCTTCTATGTAGCAACCAGTTATACAAGGAATGATCAAAAATGCATATATGTAGGCAATTCAGCAGGTGTTAAAGCAACATAACAACATAAGAACTTGCATAATATAAATTTAACTGACATCGTACAAAAACTTTCACCTACGTACAGTCATCATGGATGTAAAATCTAACTATAGAGACCAAAACTGATTTTGTACCAGGCTGTAAATATGTTTAATTCTGCTGCAAAGTTAGTCATTTTAACATGGGAGTCAATAGGGATTTTGCCAGCACCTAGTGGTCAGTCGAGGAACTGCAGCAAAACATAATTTATCATTGGTCTTCAACCTGGAAGTGGGACAGTTGCCACTTGCTCAAGAAGTAACAATGTTTGCTAGGTGGAGTTAGCCAGATGCTAACCATAAGATGAGATTATCTGATAGACATTATCACTAAGAATGTCACGACAGAGTCAGTGAAGAAAGTGAAGAGGGTTACTTGCAGGGTTCTCCCCAGCTTTTGAGGCCACGGCGGTTCTGCCTGTGCACCACTGTGCAAGTCGGATGGTGCCCTAGCCTTGCTCCTATTGGATTAGTAAGTCAGAGAGTGTTCCTCCTGTGTTTTTTTTTTTTTTTTTTTTTTGCATGGTTGATACTAGGCTGTATTACTGAAGTTCTTTGTTTGCTCACTGGTTCTTAGTTTATTTCATAAAAAGCCAGGAGATTGAGTAATGTTCCCGGCTTTAATATCTTGCATGCTGTTTACTATTGTTGCTCCGAGTTGGGTGAAGTAATTGTTTCCAGATGAGCCCTCAGGATTCTCCTGTTTTTTTCTGTGGTCAGCTGGTCAACAAATGCTCGTGTGCTGCGTTGCTCTTGCGGAGGCTCACACAGCATTAGTGTTTATGACAGAGGTAACAGACCGAAGAGGGGTGGTAAAGAGCACAATCTTAAGTGGCGTTGCTTTAAGAGCAAATCTACCTAATCAGGAAGACATTTAATGGAGACATCCCTTGTTTAGTTAGATGCTTATCTGTGTTTAGTTAATGAATGTCCTCTTACTGCTCTTTATTCTCCTGTACAACAAATCTAATGCAGTTTTTATCTTGTTTTGTTTGTATGAAATTCTGGCAAATGCTCAAATTAAAACTCAAGCACAACAGGTCCTTATGAAGTTTTATAAAGCCTAGAATCATCTTATTCGATGATGGAATGCAAAGGTTTGTCAAAATTTAAACACTGAAAAGACAAGCAAGGAAAAAGTAGCATGATTTTTCAAAGTACGAAGTTAGAATTATATTTCTCCTTCATATTTAGGGCAGTAGATGTTTGCTTTCAGTATTTGCAAACTGAATCTTCTTTATCAGCAAACGGTTCCATCAGCCACTGAATGCAACACAAGCCCACCAGTCCAGTCTCACTCCAAATTGTGTAATACCTACGTTTGTCCACAGCCCAAAACGTAGCCATTTCACAAAAATGGCTCAAAAATTGTAGCGTGGCTACGTTTCATTTTTCCCAGGCTTTATACAGTCTAGTCTCACTCCAAATTGGGTTGAGCCCACATCATGAACAGTTCACCCCCGTGCCCAACAGCAGGATTGATATTTTTTCAATGAATTTCGGCATCACTTCTGTGACATTTAATTAGCTCATCAAAATGATATGATAAGGAATGCCTTCAAACCTCCTGCCCCTCCTCTATTGTAGTCAGGCCCTATTTGGCCATCTATTTCTTTTTATCAAAATGGGGGAAACTATTTAAAAGAAGCCACTAATATAGACTGCAATGGAAAGGGCTGTACCAGAAAGCAACAGTTTGAAGTTTTAAATCAATTATTCTGACATTCTTGCAAGTGCTTTGCAGCATTGACTGTATGCAGAGACCTAATGTCTTGGCTGAGCAAAGATACAGTGATGAGAAGTGCTTTCTTCACTCCCAACTGTAGAAATCAGCTGTGACAGTTTGGGCCTGCCTGCCAAGCAGCCCTGTCTTACCTGCCTATGTGGTGCTCTCCCAGGCCCCAGCTGTCAGTTACATTCAGTCATTGTACCAATCACCTTTGGCCAAGCCAACCTGATCATCCAAAACTTTTATGCTTCAGTGTCTTGAAGAATTATAATAATGTTGTTTATCCAAGAATGAGGGTAGAAGAACATAACAGTCATCTTTTACAATGTAATTGTTGCAGCATTTCTTTTCACTGTACTTTTTGTCCAAATGTTCTTTTTTTTTTCTTTAAATACCTCTGTTAAAGATCCAAACATAACAGAATTCAGTTTGTGAACCACTACAGAATTATCAGTAACTGAAATCTAAGTTTCCAGCAGAGCAAAGTTCCTCTCACGTCAGATCTGATGCTATATCTTGGGAATTCATGCCTAATGGTGCGGTTCCTGGTTCAGTCACAGCACATGAAAGTAAGCCACAGTGCAGTATGATAAAACCTCTACAGGGTCATGACTTATTGAGCTACCTCAAATTGCTTCTCACGGTGCTGCAAGCTCTTCCTCCCTCAGGCCTGGCTCCATTATCGCCGGCTCTGTCTGTGGGTGCTTTACGGTCACATCACTGACTTTCTGCATTTAAACTACACTGCAGTTTAGCTCAGAAGAAAACTACACCCCAGATTGGCCAGAATTAAGAAATTGGAAATGGAGAGATTATATGAATAATGGTTATGTTAAGATTTATGGCAATAAAGTTTTTTAAAACACAAAAACTTGAAAGGACAGATCTGTCAGGGGAACATGCACACAAGCAGAGAGGGACAAAAATTAAAGCAAGAGTCAGAAAAGCAGATGACTTTAAATGCTATCAAAAGGAACATCAATCACTTGACATCAAAATTATGCACTCCACTTCACAAGCCATATATGAATTCAAGGCGAATGAACAGGATGACATTCAAAAATGTCACTAATGTAACAGTGCTGGCGCCACATAGGTTCATTGTATGAGCAGTGACCATGGGAAATCCTTTGCTATTTCACATCTGTGTGCAAAAATAATAGTAAATCAGTAAACCATCTAGGAAATTGATTTTCAATACCACCACCTTTACAAGCTCTTCTTTCCAGGGGTCTTCATGCAGGCTGAGCTGCAGGCTTTGCAGTATTATCTCCACCGTGTGGTTTGCATTTTCATGTGTGTGACATCTTCTAATGCTGGGCTTATATGTTTAAAAGTTTTTCCATTTTAAAAGTAATCTGGCTGCTAAAATTTGGTAAATATAATCAGATGAACAACACATGAGACATCATGCTGTGCCGTTATTCAGTTATTAAAAACTGTCAAAATGCAAAAACAGTGTATGAAAAGATGAGTACACACACTGATTCAGTAGCTTGTAGAACCATTATTAACAGCAATGACTTGAATCAATCAGTTTCTGTATGACGTTATTAGCCTCTTGTATGTTTGGTCCACTCTTCTTTTTTTCCTTCTTGTATTAACATACACCTGAAAGCTCCAGAAGAGCAAGCTGACAAAAAGTTTAGTTTTTATAGAGATGGTCACACTGATGATGAACTAATCAAATGTATTTGATTAGCAGTAACTGACTGCTATTTACCTTCAAAGTTCCTATGGAAACAAGTTAGTTTTACCATGCACCCGCTTCTGCTTTTACCCTTAGGTTTTTATGAAAAAGATTATTGGTATGTTATAATATGACATGTTTTATTGTTCATATTACACTATATTTAACTCATTATTAATGTGTTGTCGGCTGAAAATCGACAGTTGCCCTATTACTAGATGGTAATGAGTGTAAACTGTCATTAGGGACCAAAACAACATGAATCAAAGCTCTTTTAAGTTAGAGTTAAATATTTGCATATCTATTTGCAGCATAATGTATTTAATGTTCCCAGAGGACAAGAGGGAACATTGCAATAAATTGTTGTATGAAGCTTCTGATGACGCTCAAGTATGAGAGTATATTAACAAGGACTGTATTTTTTTTTTTTTCTTTTGTTACCTGCATAGGTTTCAAAGTGAGAAGGACAGTTCATGGCCACTGCTTCCCTAGAATTGTAATACAGATCCAGTCATAGGGAAGCAGTGGCCATAAACTCTCCTCATTTTGCATCTATTGAAGGTGATATATCTATGTTATTCACACATGGTCACAACTTCCAGATTTCCAACATTTTGTGGATCAAGCGATTCATTCATACAATACTGTACTGTACACATGCAGTAGTGTTACTTATATTCTGCACAAAACCACCTTTTATGGACAAAATCACCTTTAAAGTCACTAAAGTGCCACATACATGCATTGTTTGTGGTTGCAAGAAAAGATTGATCCAGTGAAACAAGGTCAGATTCCCTAAAACTGGAGGATATGAAAGATCAAAGAGCGAAGAACTTAGCAAACATTGATGAAAACACAGGTATGAGTAAACAAACTATGCATGATAGTGGCTCTAGACTCTATGAAATATGTAGGCCTGGATAAATGCATTGAGGAAACTTCTGGGGGAAAATTTAGAATAATCACCATGTTAAAATAATGAAACCAATTTCAGCAATCCATTCCTGCAACCACGACATTACTGCTGTTTTCTCGCATGAGGAGTTTTAGATTGGACATTGAACATTTCCAAGTGCTTCCACTATTTTTCGTTTACCTTTTGATGCAAAAGACATCTTTATTTGATGTCCTTATCTAATGATTTTCATATATTTCTGATGACTAATGTAAGTAACTTGTGAACACACAACTGCACAAACATGAACAACTAACTGGCGCTGTACTATGAAGCTTAAAGCACAAAATGGCAGCGTGGAGTCAAAGTAGGCAGATGTTGAGGCTAACCACCACTTCCAGTAAAGACAGCAAAAAGCTATACGGATCATTCATTTTACGTCATTTTCAACCTTTAAAGAACTATGGTGTTCTACTGCGATGCTGTGGAGTGTCCATCATATAAATCCTAACCAAATAATCCACACACCTCTTCTTTCATGGCTGACATGATGCGGGCAAAATGGCGAGAAGATAGAGGCACAGATTTAGCATGAGAGGAGGAACAAAACGGGCAAGAATGCTGATTTGCTGACCCGCACCAGATATTTCAGGCTATGTTCCCACAATTTCAACAAGGAAAAATCAACACTGATGGCTGCATCAGCGGTGATCCTGTCTGGTTCTACTGGTGGAAGCCACAAGGGCCAGTAAGACCAGAGAGGGGTTGATTTACAATTCCAGAACTGAGTCCTGGTAATGTAAAATGTTAGAACTGAAGGAGGGTGTATTTTCTTTGTCCATAAGAGTCTGCACTGCAGGTGTAGCTGTGACCAAAAAGCGCTGCAGCATTGTGTATGAAATGACATCCCAGTTTAACAGAGCCAAACCTTATAGCACCACAGCTGTCATAAAAGATCAGTATCCAGCCGGCCACACTCCAGGAGCCACTTTCTAAAGGACCTCTGCTGTGCTTATTCTTACAAATGAAAGGTCAGCCCCATCACATGACTAATAAACTCCTGCCTGTTTGACTGTGACAGTTTTTATTACCTCTACTTTACAAACTTTACCGCAAAGCTAATTTTGTGGGTTATTAATCATGTGAATACGGAGTTATTAAAATTTGATTCACACCTAAAAAAAGATTCATATTCTTTATAGTGGTGCCATATCATACCTGGGATCTTTTAAGAATGTTCTCTACATGCAAACTAGCTTTGCAGCAAGGATCCCAGACAATTTAGTTTTCAAGTAGCCATCAATAGATATCCCAAGTGAAATACATCGGATGATTTAAAGAAGCTTTGATCTAGTCAAACATTAAGATTTAGATTATCATAAGTGACGTCATTTCACCTTCTTTGTCACTAAACATTAGAAAATACCCATCTAAAAGACAAAGCCTTGGGATAATACTACAAATTATGTACACAGATGCTAAAGTTTCCACACAAAATGTTTGATGCCTGAGCGCTGCACCTGGCTTGCATTAGAGGAGCTTTGATCTAATTCTCTGCTTGTTTTCTTCTCTTTGTAACCATTAAACAGCTTCCTGGTGCCTTTGAAGGGACATTGATTAGTGATTAAAAAAAGAAAGAGCAGGAGAGACCTCTTTGTGTCAGGACAGACTCCCATTTGTGTGGGAGGATGTTACAGTGCAGATAGCAGCTGTAACTGTGGTGACAAATTAGTAAGATGATGTTCGAAATTATCGTGCTCCGACTATTAACGTGGCACTCTCCGATAATTGTCTTCATTATATATTTCACATCTTCCATATAAAAGTTGAAAAATGAGCTGTACGTTCACACAATTGGTGCTGTTGTTGTGTCACAAAAACTGAGTTAGCGTTCACAGTGATTTCATCACTGTTCAATGTGAAAACGGTTCTGCAGTTGAGATGTTTGAAGATGTCAATATTACAATGTATT
>JBAMYA010000014.1:8860024-8893470 GCA_037176975.1 Arrhamphus sclerolepis | reverse complement strand
TATATTATATTATATTATATTATATTATATTATATTATATTATATTATATTATATTATATTATATTATAAATAAGTGAGATTTAAATGACTGTGCCAGTTTCTCCTATTTTGAGCACATGCCTTACATGCGTACACGGTCCTGCATTTTTCGTGTAACTCATGTCGATCCCATACTCTGCTATTGCGCATTTTTTGCGCATTTCTTACGCATGGTGACGCTGCAGAGTCTCGACATCTGACCTCTCTGCATTAGAACTGCTTCAACCAATCACCGCGCCGGATGTTGAGAGGCGCTCGACCGGAGGTTTCTGACTACTCGTCAACATGGTGAGTACAGTCGCTCAAAAGAGTAGCTTACCAACAAAAACTATGTAGGAAACAAACAAGTCAAATGTGGAAATCACGTTGTTCTCGTAGTTTATTTAGGAGCTCCCTTTTATCTTCGTCACAGAGAAATAAATTCCACGTCCGAGAGGGCGCGTTAGCGTGTCGTGTTAGCTTCGAGCTAAAGATAGCGAGATGTAGTCATTGTCACGGCGCAGACTATGACCTGGAGCTAGTGATTTGTTTAACAACCGAAATCTGGAGAAAGAAAACACACTTGGATTTTTTAAAGACATGTACGAATAGACGTTATATGTATCGCTGACCGTAAACTTTGGGTGGTATAGGCGTAGTTCTCAAACTGGATAAAGTGGCGTTGAATGTACCGTTCTCTCGCAGAGCTTAGACTGAGCCCATACTGCTTACATATATGTGTGTATTTTTTGTGTACACATGCATACAGGTGTGTATGTGTCTATATATATATATATATATATACACACACACACACACACACACAATTCTTCCCATTGCAGGAGGTGATTGCTTTATTGGGATGGACACTTATCTTTCTGTTACTACCTGAAAACAGTAATCTCAAATAATGACACGAATGCAAAGCTTTTTTTAAGGTAGAGCGTAAGGAATTAAGAATAAAGTCCTGTGAACTTGATAAAGGACTAATATCATTATCATCATCATCATTATTATATTTCCAGAAGAAAGGGTCTTTGAACTAGTGTGGTACAGTGAGGTAAGTTGGTATAGTATGATCCATGCTGGTTGAAGTTCATGGTCTTAAATTCCACCTAAGTTGAGAGGTCCTAATAAAACCATTATATTACCATTTTTGGAAAAATTAACTTTCAAACATAGAGATTGAGAACAGGTTTTCCTCCCATCTCATTTTTAAATAACTGCATGACAAATGTTTTTAATTTCTTCCAACGATAGTGAGATATAATGAACAGAGATTTAAGAGGATGGAATTCTTTCCCCCCCAAGTATGACCTGAATTGGAGTAGTGTAGAAGAAAAATCTAATTTAAAAATAGTTTGACAGCTTAAGGGCATGTTTTGCGAAACTTCAACCTTAGCTTTCTGGAACAAACCACGGTCCGTACCCTAACTGTGTGTGGTGTTTCTTATTTATCACAGTCTTCATCGGAGGCAAATAATGCCCCAAGCCAAGCGCCACCTTATCCAGGTGTACTGCCCTCCACGATACCTCCCCCCTTTGTAAGTCAGTGACAGAGATGTTCATGACAATTAGCTTTTCATTACAATTAGATTTTCACTCTTTGTTTTCAGCTGCAACGCAGGGTTGAACTAAAACTTTTTGATGGATTTTTTTTTTCTTTTCACTTTTAATTAGGCTTGACTTTTTTGTCCCCCCTTCCTCTCTTTCTTCTTTTGGCTAGATGGGACCACCAGGAATACCGCCTCACTTTCCTCCCATGGGGATGCCTCCTATGGGACAGCGACCTCCCAGCATGACTCCAATGCCCCCTGGTATAATTCCTCCAGGCATGATGCCACCAATGGCGGCGCCACCAATGGGACAGGTATGCTTGTTGAAAGTTATTGCTCTGTCTCTGACATAATATGTTGCTCAGGATGGTCAGGGGTCCTTCATTATTTATAACTAATCTTTAAGACTTTTGTTGATGATATGAGATTTTATCGATTTCATTAGGTTAAGTTGTGCAGTGGTCTTTGTCTTGAGGTTATGTACAGGATTTCAAAAATACTCATGAGATACAATGTCCACTTTAACTTCAGAGACGCTAGTGTAGGTCAGTTCAACAGTTGACCACAAATAAACTGTCGAAAAGTTCTTTTGCAGCCTTTATATACAACCTCTTGTGTGTGGTGCTGCTTGTGTTGAACTAGGGCGGCAGCCTGACACAAGTCGTATGTCGCAAAGGACATACGAAAAGTACTATTGGTGTTTCTCCTATCCCCAAGGCATTGATTTTATGGTGTAACATAACAACTCTAGTGTTGCTGGTTTTGTTTTAGTTTTTTTTTTTTGTTTGTTTTTTTCTGGCTGTGACCTCAACAAAAACAATAGAATAATTTCTTCTGTCTCGCCTCTTGTTTACGGTTATATTTTTGATTTGCGTGCTGCATTCTGTGCCCAAGTGGAGACCTTCAGTATTACACGCTCTGCCTGTAGTATGGAAGCAAGAAATATTTACAACACAGCTGACTACGTATGCAAACGGACACCAGCTCACAGTCAAACTGCAAGTATATTCCAGATGTAAGAGGGCAGCACTCGCTCATCCAGGGCTTTGCAGATTTGTGCCTTTCTCATCTTCCCTGCACTAGTGGCTTCCTGCAGTTATTCCAGGCAAAGTAGAAAGGGTCAGCACTTGTATAGCTGTTGGGGCTGAGCTTTTTCTCCAAATGACTGGAAAATAGCCTGGAATTTCTTGTGAGGTTCAGCACGTCAACATTCCTTTTAATCTTTCCACAGATGTGTAGCTTCTTTGCTTTGGTTTCATGTGATTTACACTACACTAAAGTACACCATCGTTCTTTGAAAGTAGAAAGTGATCTAAAATGTATGATCTGTATTGTTTGTTTTTGGCTTGTTGTTTTCATTACTAGAAATTGTTGTGTCTGCAAAAAAGCCCTAAATGCAACACGTTATGACTGGTGCTCCCACTTTGTGGATAAAGATGGGTCACCTGATCACTATTCAATTCAGTAATATTTTATTACCCCAGAAGAGTATAAAGTATTTTTCTTTGCACAGTCGTCAACAAAACACAAATCTTATTTTTTTTATGAGGGAATGTAGTTTGATATCTTGTTGCTACATAGATCACAAGTTGCAGCATCACACCATTAAATTAGTGCAACTTACTTGACTTTAGTCTCCCTTTCTCACTTTTTATATATCACCTTCACACAAACACTGCCACAATTTCTCACTTTCTATCTTAATACTTGGCTTGCATTAGGCTTTATGGAAATGTCAAATGAATATTTCATGATATTTCTGTTATTAGATGCCTGGCATGATGCCACCCATGATGCCAGGGATGATGATACCCCCTCGCATACCAGCTGCAACTGTACAGCCAACAGGACCGGTAATTCTCAAAATAATGTTTCTTTCTTTCATCTCTGCTTCACTTTTCTTCAGAATTCTCCAGTCTGTTAAATACTAAATGAATCATTTGCTTCCGTTTTTAAAATAAAAATGCATTGTGTGATGTGGCTTTTAACATAATTACAGTTCAACATCTGTGCAAGATGATATTATTGTTGCATGTTTTTGAAGTTGTTTTTTGTGTTGTGTTTTTACTGTCAATGAAAGGCGGTGCTTGACTCCTTCATCTATGAAACTTATTTTGTTTTTGTTTTTTTAATATCTGAGAGTATTGAGCAGTAGATGCTAATGAGTATTTTGAGACATATAGATGGATTAGGAGATCAAAGTACACAAAAAACAACATAGGTCTGTTTTTGTAGTGGTCCTGGGGGTGTAGGGTCATAAACGAAGTTGGAAAGCTTTGTCATTTACTGTCTTTTGTGAATCAGGATTCTATTTCATCATGGTTTTGTAGAAATTTATTTGGTGTTTCAGTGTTGCCTAAATAAGTGACCAACATAATGCTCTCTCTTCTGTTTTCCTGCACAGCCTGGTGTTGACTCCACAGGTAAGATTTTAAATTAGTTTTTGTTTTGTGTTTATTACAATCAGGGTGTTACTGGTATTTTTTTTAAATTAATTAATTTATCTTTCTCCTCCCAGCAGCTGCACCTGGAACATCAGTAAGTCCATCACACTCTTTTTTTTCTTTCATGGATACTTTTTGCAAATGACATGTTTGGGTAATGTCTATAATTAGTCAGCTCTGGTATTTTGTCATCTCTCTTGACATTTACCGCACTTATTCACCTTTTCATTTTGCCTCTGCAGAATACTACTAATGGGTCCCCGCAGGAAGAACCTCCAAAGAAGGTTTGTGCATATTTAACTCAAGAAGATGTAATAACATTTGACAGGGAACTATAAAACATTTAAACGCGTAACAAAAAAAAGTAGAGTATTTAAACACTAAAACCACTGAGTTAGAATTTCTGTTTTTACCTTCCTCAGAAGTCCGTTTGGACAGAACACAAGTCCCTGGATGGGAAGACGTATTATTACAACACAGAGACCAAGCAGTCCACATGGGAGAAACCAGATGACCTGAAATCCCCTGCTGAGGTACAAACCTATATCACTTAAAAATAAAAATCAAGGGTACATTAAAGCTGTGATTACACACATACACTACATTGTATGTCATAGTTAATATATTTGAGTCTTGCACATTAATGTAACAACAAAGTCAAACAACAGTAGTTTTCAACTGTCAATATAAAAGTTATTTTGTTTTTTTTCCCCTCATTCAGCAAATGCTGTCTAAATGCCCCTGGAAGGAATACAAGTCAGACACAGGGAAGCCTTATTATTACAACTCTCAGACAAAGGAGTCCAGATGGACCAAACCCAAAGAGCTGGAGGATCTGGAAGGTAAAGAGCCTCTGTCTCATGATGTCATGTCTTTGTGTGAGATGGGGCCTGATGTTCCACACTGAGCCTCACATGAACCTTTAACAGCATGATGAATGGCCATCTGCTGGTATGTTCAGTGAATGACTCCATGCATGAGTAAGTTTGAGCATCACTGATGTACATACACCAGAAGCACAAAAGAAGGAACACGTGTTGGCTTCTCGAGTAGATTGATCTCTCAATTTTTAAAACTGCAACAAAAGAGTCCTCACTGTGATCTCACTCTCTCTCTCTTTTTCTTCTTTTTGTTTCCTTCATCAGCTCTGATCAAAGCAGAGGAGAATGGGTAGGAGTTTTCTTATTGTGTCAGCCTTTATTATGAGCAAAATATACATTTGAGTTGATTGAAAATAGTCCTTCCTTGGTGCTCATATGAACAAGAGGCATGGCTTTATCATCATGGTTTGATTTCAGAACGGCAGAGACAGCAGCCCCAGGGACAACTGCAGCTCCTACGGTGCAAGCAGATAATACAGCTACTATGGCGACCGTAATGGAGGGAGAAACAGCGGCAGCAGTCTCAGAGGAACAGCAGTCCCAGGCGACCGTGCATCAGACAGCTGAGGCCAAGACAGAGGATGCACCTGCGGTTTCCTCCGAGAGCTCTGTTGTCACAGAGAGCACAGCCAGGTAAAAATATTATGGGTTTTATATTAAAGAAAATGTTCATCACATTTTTCCACTGGTCTGACATGTTATTAATCCACCTAGGTTTTAGTGAAGATATTTACTTAACATTCAAGCACTAAACATAAATATTCCTGTTTAGAAGTGACCATTATTAAAGGAAAACCTTTTTGTGAGTAGTTTTAATAAATTAAGATTTTTCTTTTCTTCAAAAGTACAATCATCGATTTGTCACTATAGAGGGAAGTTTGCATCTTCGCTCAACATAATGAACATTTGGTCCTGCAGATTTCTGTCACATTTGGTCTGAGGGGGAACATCCAGAACACCTGAACTGATGATGCCACATAAGTCTCATTTGTTATAAAAACAGGAGCCTGTGATGAAGTTACTGCATCATTAAGTCCTCCACAGATGGTGTCTGGGAAAAAAAAGAAAAGAGAAAGAAGTCACCCAATTGACATTTCCTAGCATTTTTGTAAAACAACCAATTTCCATTAATTCCAGTTATAAATGCAGGTGCAGCGGCCTTCATGACACCAGTAGCCCCAAGTTAGCCACAAAAGTCTGTGTGGACACAATGCTATGAACTGTAATTCAATCCAGGCTTAGGCTGTTTCCCTCTTACAATTCTTTATCTGTGTACAGAGTAAGGTGGGTTCCAGTTTCCATCTTGTAGTTTGATGTTAGTAGCTTAAAATTTCTAGCCACCATTGCAGCTCAGCCATGGAGGACATCATTAATGTTTAGTTGACTCTTACTGTCACAAGCTGGAGCCTCACATCACCTCTGTGCAGTGATGCGGTTGGGAGTTTTAGTTTGTTAGCCTAAAAATAGTCATGATGTCTGACTAAGACGTCGCTATTGAGCTTTTCAAATGTATTTTTGATGCTTTGTGCACCACAAACTAAGCACTATCCAGTTCTATTATATTCGGGAGTAGACTGTTATCTCCACACCTCAGCAATTCATTCTAGCACAGTCTAGACAGGCCATAAGGGGGAAAAATATATGTTTGATTTAAGGGTGAACTTTCCTTCCAACAGGACAAGTGAAAGGCAGTGTGACTGTTTGACCTTTTCCACACACACCTCTATTGTGATTCATTTTAATGCTGCAGTGCATTGTGCAGAAATGCTAACTGAAGTGGAATATAAATCATTGGGAAAGATGATTAATAAATCTGTGCTTTCCTATTCACATTACCAGCATCATTGATCTGTAGCAGCTTTGCCAATCACAGTGATGCATTACAACAATAGCAGAACAAATGAATAGTGTCTTCTGCTGGACATTATAGTGACGCAGATTGCTGGAGAGTGACCTTATAGTACTACAAATCTGCTAGATGCAGATGTTCAGGATTCTGTTAAATTTGTTCAAAAATGTTTGAAATGGATTTTTTTTTTCTAAATGATGTCCTTTATTCAGCCACATCACTCTAAGTTATTTCAATTTCAGATCTGTCTTATCCTCTTACATCAGAAATGCTCCCATCATACCATGGTCTCTGCATTTGTGTCAAAGTCTATTACATGAGTAAAACATGTTTTGCTTTTGCCTACAAGAAATTGTAAAAGAGGCAATGATTTCTCATAAATGACAAGATTCCAAATCAGCCTGGACCAGTCGTAATTGTTGAGTACACCTATTCTGTACCAGCCAGGAGTCATGCAGGTAAAAGCAGTTAAAGTCCTCCACGTCAGGGCTTCTTAAATTTAAACTTTGTTTATTAATATATATTTTCTGTTGCTTTAAGATGAAAGCGGCGACTTAATGAACCAAAATTAAAAATTGTCATATATAAATGTCTTTTCAGATAAAGCGACAATCAGTTATAATCAGTTTGTGGTTTTTACACTTTTTAAACAAGAAAATATCAGTTTATTTACATTTTAAGTATTACAGTTGTGTTTAAAAAAATGTTTTGATGAGTGTTTGTGGTTCATGGAGGTCAGTTCTCATTTGAAACAATGGGGGTTTACTACCATAATATCACTGATAACCTGTATTTGAATGGATTTTGCTCCTCACTGCAACCAAATGGTCCACACGCGTTGGCTAAGATCATGTAAAAATCAGGCAGTGCTTTGGATTTCTATTCCTGCATATTTTTAGTATATTTACGGACAAGAATGTTTATTTCGGCGTGTAATGTATTTTAATGTCTTTTGCTTTTAGTGTGAAAGTCATAAAAGAAGAGCCACCTGAAATTCAGAAGAAAACTTATAAATGGAACACAAAAGAGGAGGCCAAGCAGGCTTTCAAAGAGCTGCTAAAGGAGAAGGTGGGTGGACAGGAAATTGTTCTACTGTCTCTGCATGACAGCAACGAGCAGTCATTTTAATTTTTGGTTTGATTACGTCTCTAAACAAGCCTGTTTTTTGTTTTTTTTTCTTTTCCATAATACATTAAACTTTTGGGAAATTTTGAACACTGCTGATGTGGACAACAAGTGAGCTCTGCTTTTACAGACGCTTTAACCATCTCAGTCTCTTCTAATGTTTATTTTCTCTTCTTTTGCATTCGGATCTTGATCTAATCCCTCTTTCCCTCTCTTAACCCCTTGGGAGGTCTGTTAAGCTTCACATCCTGATGTGTTGTGTGTTTGGTTGCAAGGCGGCCAAGCTCCAGCCACCTTGAATGCTTCTATATTTAGGTGCTTTTTAATTTTGTGCAGAGAGTTCTCCTCTGAGATTGCTTGCCATTTCCTTCAAGATCTTAATGGCGCCGTCTTTATGATTAGCTTTATTGGATCACAGGCACAGGGTTGGCTGGGATTAAGACACTGAGAGAAAGTGGCATGCCTCACTGAGTTAGAATAACTGTGACAACTGACAAGACCGAGGCGTGTGGTGAAATCAGTTCATAATAGATGAAGGACTCACTCCCTGAGAGAGGCAAGTGGCTGGAAGGGCGCTTATATAAGTCTTTAGTTGCACATCTTGACTTATTGTCACTCCACACCTCTTAACCCAGTATCTATTAGTAATTAAGAAAATGTGTCGACTTCGAGCAGCCACATTAGCATAGCTCACTGTTGCTCCTATTGCCTTTTGTGCTTTTTCGACAAAATTATTTTCCATTCATTCTTATTGTGTTTTTCCATATGTTCCTTAAGTTTTGTTGACTTCATCATGTTATGCTGCTCTCTGTAGGGGGTGTCATCAAACTCCTCCTGGGAGCAGGCCATGAAATTGATTATCAATGATCCTCGTTACAGGTAAAATGTTCTGCAGGGAGTAGTTTATCTTGTATACTGTGTGGGTAATGCGAGTCTCTGTCAACTAATTGCTCATGCTCTCTTATCAACAGCGCACTTCCTAAACTGAGCGAAAAGAAGCAGGCATTCAATGCCTACAAAGTCCAAACGGAAAAGGAAGAAAAGGAGGAGGCCAGAATTAAATACAAGGAGTCCAAAGAGACTTTTCAGAGATTCTTGGAGAACCATGAAAAGATGACATCAACCACCAGATACAAGTAAGTGCTAAAGCGATCTTACAATAAATGGGTGTTTGCGCAATGATTGATTTGTGTTGTTCTGAACTGTCAGTTTGATTATGCAGACTGGATCAGTGATGGGTCATCTATGGCCTTTGTGTGCCGCTATGCAGCCACAGCAACGCTGCCATTTAACCTGCTCTGACCTGTGAGCTCTTGTCAAGCTGCTGTTGCCAAATTTCACGAAACCATTAATTATTCTCAGTGATCTTGTGAAAGTTTGATTTGAAAGTTAGAACTATTTTTTCACGACACTTTATGTTTGAATCTATTTTAGACTCAGGTTTCTTCATCCCTAAACGAACAGTAAGAACTTGTACCTTCTAAAATAGGTTGCTGTTATTTTAAATGCTGTATTTATGGTAGTTGGTGTAGCGTGTAACATCGAATTCATTAGCTGTTTGGTTGAACATACGGGTGAAAGTCACCATGACGGACGATGTACCGGCGACCTTGACAACGAGCCAGTTTCAGAGTTCTGCTGGCACCGGCTTGTAATCTGGGATGAAACACAACAGGCAGTTGGAGAGGGATGGCAGGGCTTTCTGATGATGTGTGTGTCTCCTTATGTTAGCCAAGAAAATGAAATGTTTTCAGGCTAAACTGTACTTTTTTTTTCTTTTCTTTTTTTTTTTTGTGCCATAATTTCATCTGTTGATAAAATAGATTTTAATTATACTCAAGTGTCCATGTGATGTCTTGTACAGCGCAGTAACTGCCAGTGTTAAAAATGAACTTGTCCTGTGAAATGCTGCCCTCTTGTGGGGTTGTGTGAAACTATTCCAGACATGAGTGTGTTCATGTGTGTGTACTTGTCTTCCAGGAAAGCAGAGCAGATGTTTAGTGAGCTTGAAGTGTGGAGCTGCGTTCCTGAAAGAGACAGACTGGAAATCTATGAAGATGTTTTGTTCTACCTTGCTAAAAAAGAGAAGGTGAGGCTGTTTTTCACAGTGAAACAACAGATTTCCAAGTTGTTGTCTTTTTAATACATATTCTTATGATGAAACTGGTTTTCATTTTTTTTTAATTCAGGAGCAAGCAAAGCAGCTGAGAAAGAGGAACTGGGAGGCACTGAAAAACATTCTGGACAACATGGCCAATGTCACATACCGCACCACCTGGTCTGAGGCTCAGCAGTACCTGCTTGACAACCCTACCTTTGCAGAGGATGAGGAGCTGCAGAGTATGAGAAGTGTTTTTGTTTTGTTTTTTAAACAAATATACAATTGTTTAAAGGAATGTTGAAGTGAGAAATCAGTTTCTACCTCAACTTCAGCGTGATGGCCACAGGTCCATTTCTGCATAAATGGGTCTAAACTGTGCCTATCTTATGTTTTTAAATGTTTTGTGCTGGCAGATATGGACAAAGAAGATGCCCTGATTTGTTTTGAAGAGCACATACGTGCACTTGAAAAGGAAGAGGAAGAGGAGAAACAAAAGACTCTTCTCAGAGAAAGAAGACGACAGCGCAAGAACAGAGAGTCCTTCCAGGTGAGAGGGACGTAAAGGACAAAGCACTTGCATCCAAAAAGCAGTTGCTCAATAGCTTCATGTCCTGAATTTGCTTTTTCATTCTTGTTTATGTATGTGTGTTTACATGCAGTCATGTTCATTAATAATCACAGTTTCCATTTTTTCTCCCCCTCATTTTATGTCAGAAATTTCTGGATGAGCTCCATGACCACGGCCAGCTTCACTCCATGTCTTCCTGGATGGAGATGTACCCGACCCTGAGCTCAGACATGCGCTTTGCCAACATGCTGGGGCAGCCTGGTATGACAGCAGGCCGCAGCACATGTGGCTCCACATGTGCTGCCACGAGCTCAGTGCTCTGCAGCACGTGGATGTGACATGCACACCCCGGCATGACTTGAACTCAGCTAAAATACACACAGCAGATTCTGTACAGTGCTGTATAAATCTTTAAGCAGACTTACTGTTATTTTTTTTTAAATAATTCAAATGAGGTATTTTTATTTTGCTATGCTTCATACTTGTTTTCACATTGAATCACCACTTTGATCTATTTATACTTCTCCTTGTTTTATGCTCATATTGTGATTCCCCATCATCTGTTGACCCCTTTTGTAATTTATACAGTATACAGCAGATATATAGGGTTATATTTGATTATACCTCTTCCTCACCAAATTGTCTATTTTGCAGGTTCTACTCCTTTGGACCTTTTCAAATTCTACGTGGAAGACTTGAAAGCCCGTTACCACGATGAAAAAAGAATAATCAAAGACATTCTGAAGGTTGAGACTGTGAAAAATCAAAAATTGATACTTGGCATGACATATTTATCATCTCTCAATTCATTGTGTTAAATCACACACGTGTGTGTGTGTGTGTGTGTGTCCCTCTGCAGGATAAAGGATTTCTGGTCGAAGTGAACACCAGCTTTGACGACTTTGGGTCAGTCATCAGCTCAGATAAGAGAGCAACCACACTGGATGCAGGAAACATAAAGCTGGCTTTCAACAGCGTAAGATGCCTCGTCTGCTTTTACATACACCGAACTACAAACTATAAAACGTTCTGTGAAGAGCTTGAAGAGGGACATGCGCTTTTGAGCAAAGTGTGCAAACGTTTTGCACAAACTAAGTGCTGTTTCTGGATTTTGGTCGAACCACGTACCTGTTTTGTGTGAAACGGCTTTTAATTCTACTGTAGGCTGCTCCAAATCTCCAAAGAAAGCTTAATACGTTTGGGTTTTGACTGCAGTGGAGCCTTTATGAATTAAAAATCAAAGCGATTCCCTCTTTTTGTTAGAGTGGAAACAGATATGTCAGTGCTTCAGTCACAACTTGTCTCCACTAAGTGAATTTGAAAAAAAAAAGACATCCTTCAGAATGGTTTTCATGATTTAAGGTTAACTGGATTCCAACGTTCTTCTCAACAGTTGCTGGAGAAGGCTGAAGCCAGAGAGAGGGAGCGAGAGAAGGAAGAAGCCCGGAAGATGAAAAGAAAAGAAGCAGCGTTCAAGAACATGCTGAAACAGGCCACACCACCACTGGAGCCAGAGGCTACATGGGAGGGTGTACGTACAGATAAAATCCCAGCGCTGGCTAACTTCTATTTATATTCCTCCGTCTCTCTGCTACTCAGTTTTGATTTTACTTAATATTTGGTGACGTCTAACATTTGACTATTTCAGGTCAGAGAGAGATTCTTAAAAGAACCTGCCTTTGAAGATGTGACTCTGGAGTCGGAGAGGAAGAGAATATTCAAAGATTTCATACATGTCTTGGAGGTAAGGCTGTCATGGCAGCGGAAAGAATTTGCCTGCCAAACTTGATGTTGATGTCAAATATTTGTGCTTATTTTATTTTTTTGTATTGCAGCATGAATGCCAACATCACCACTCCAAGACAAAAAAGCACTCCAAGAAGTCCAAGAAGCACCACAGGAAGCGATCTCGCTCTCGATCGGTCAGTAGCTCACACCTTTTTAGCAGAAATGGATTAATATTCCATGAAACCTGCCAATCTCTGAATTACTCCACTTTTATATTTGAACAGGGCTCAGAGTCTGAAGATGAGGAGTACCACAAGAAGAAAAAGAGGTCGCAGTCCAAATCTCCTTCAGAACGCTCTACTAGTGGAGAGTCGGGTGAGTGTTTTTACTGGATGGATTTATGACGATGGAAGAAGTGCATGTTTATAAGCATTTGCATACGTTTATTTGAAAACCAGAGAGAAGCTATAAGAAATCCAAGAAACACAAGAAGAAAGGCAAGAAGCGGCGCCACAAGTCTGTAAGTATACTGAGAGAATGTGACGTTCATGGTCTCTCTTTCTGGTGTGCTTGTACTATTTCAGTATGCTGATTATTAACTGTGACAAAACAGGCATCGCCAGATTCTGATAACGAGAAGAAAGGAAGAGAACGTGATGGGCGGCGTGAAAAAGATGCAGAGAAGGACAAAGAGGGTGACAAATCTCGAGGGAAATCTCGCTCAGACTCTAAACAGAAATCTCCTAAGAGGAAAGCAGCCAAAGAGGAGGTTAATTTTCTTCATTAATACTGTTTTCTACATAAGCGGATGCGTATCCAAATGATTTAGAAAAAACTGCTAAATCCTCCAGTTATGTGTGTCATCAGATAATGTCATGAGTGTATGTTTTCATGACTAGGGAGGCTGGGATACATCAGGCAGTGAGCTGAGTGAGGGAGAGCTGGAGAAAAGAAGAAGAACTTTACTGGAACAGCTGGATGCACCTTGATTATGTCCAATATTCCATCTACTTGTTCACTTCTACAAACATGCATTCCCCACAGGCTCATCTGGCTGCTGCTTGCCCCTGGACTGAGAAAACGCTTCCAGTACTGGTATTCACGGGAATGTGCTACTTTTTTTTTTTTTTCTTCTAATAGTTATTTTGTGACAATTTTGATATCGGAGAAACGGATCAGTTTGAAAATGTTCAGCTTTGTCTGTTGGTAGCGTCGGATATTTTCTTTAGTCAGTTGTAGTTGTACATGTTTTCCATTGCCAATTTCTTTTTATTTCAATTAAAGCATTTCTTGAAGTCTTAACAAGAAAATGTCATTTCACTGCAGCTGCACTCATGAGGAGCGGAACTATAAAAGGTTTTAATTGGTCTTTTTGTCCCCATAAAATGTAATAAATGACATGAGCAGTAATAAAATATTGGTTCCATTGATGTCACTTTGATAAATCAAAGGCAGGTGTTTTCTTTGTGGGTTTTTTTTATAAACATGTTTTGACTGCATACCAACCAAGAAGTTTGAACACGGGTCGCCTCATGTTGGGGCTCCTGCATTTGATTCGTTCATTTACAGATAATCCCACCCACTATTTCTTCAGATATTTTCAAGCAGTTTTGTTTTGCCAAGACTGCCTTTAAACAAAGTGAAACAAAAACGGTTGCTATGACAAAAACAGGAGACGTTTAGATGGTTAATAAAGGAACTTTTGCTAAATCTACTGCCTCATCTTGGTGGGATTGTAAAAGTATTCAGAGTAGTGCCCAGAATTGTCACGTATTCTCCGTAATTTCATGTATAAATATTGAGAGGACTGTCATTGAAAAGTGGCTATATAATTCACTTTTTAAAGTTTCCATCTCCATCACTTTTGAGAAATCGGTACTTCAGCAGGGCTACTTACATGGATACAGCCCGAGTCACTAAAAACTTATTTTTAGGTGACCAACGTGCTGTTTTTTTTGTCATCTATTGTTATGACTGGAATTGTCTTCTCCAGTCATCATCTTAAAATCTTTTTTTTTTTTTTTCTGGTTAAATATGCTAATACAAGTTTAGCTAAAAGCAGTGACATCTGGTGTCAAAGTTGCCAATTGCAACCAACTATAATTGTTTGTTTACCACAGTAAGATGACATATTTGTACTTTACTCCACCTTTCATAGCTCTCAAAGAGATTTATATGAATTTACTGCAGTTATTGAAGTAAAATGCTTCTAAAAGAAGTCAGCAAATTTCACAACACAGTTCATGGTTCAATGTAAATAGTTTATTATAATTGTTGAAAATCTCATGTCACCTAGTTATAAAAAGTTTATTTTGAACTGAAGACTGTCAAGAATACATTTGTGATGAAAAACATGCCAGTATTACCCAGATGGAGACGTAATTACAGACTGAAGGTTGAAGATGAAGGAAAACTCAAAGGAGAGGACGCGGCTCATAACAGCTCGTGTAACAATTTGATTGGTTAGTGTGGTCATCGAGTTAGGATGATGAATGCCTGCAGATCAGAGCGCACCTGCAACACCCACAAACACGCTGACCCCCCCACCTCCCCTGTAACTTTACAATTAAACACACTATTGTAGTTTTCTGGCTGCATTTGGCTTAATTAAATATACACAAATGGAAACAAAACCTATAAGTTAAAATAACATTCGGCTGTATAGCACAAGGCAATGAGCTTGTTAAAACAATATGTACAATATTAACCATGTGGTAATGTGAATTCAGAAAAACAAAAAAGTAGCAAAATATCTGTACAAAGAAACCCTTTGTGGTGAGTACTTTTGACAAGTTTTTAATGACTTTAGACAAACATTACAAGAAAACATGAGCAATGGGTCTTTTCAGTGGTTAAATACTATACATTATAATTACAGTAAAGTGAGAAGACACAGTAGCCTGGATTATTACCAACCTGTAAAACAAAGGTTAGATACAATGCTTAGTCAAATCCAGTCTTGATGGATGGACCTTCCAGTATGTGTGTTGAATCTCATGCAGTTTTATAACGCCATTATCAAAAAAAAAAAAAAAAAAAATCTGTTAAGCAGTCATGTTGCTTAACAGTTTTGTTCCCAAAAACCACAAACAGCTGCTCAGCTGTGATAAACTGATCATCTTATATGGAGGAAGCGAACAGCTTCTTTTGAATGGATTCAAAGCTACAAAAACCAGGTTTAAGCCGTCATTTGTATTAACACGTTTTAAGTTGGTGCAGAATCGCTTGCAATAAATACAGTTCACATTAGACTAGTCTATTTTTCAATTTTCTTTTTCTTCAGTACAAATATAGTTTTCAATTTTTTTTCTTGATCTCGTTTCCTCTTGTCAGATCATTAGCCCTTTTAATGAACGGAGAAACTTCATGAGATGTTTAAAAAATAAAAAATAAAAATAAAAAAGGTAGGTTGTGCATACTTTTGAAAAAGGAATGAACAAGAGCCCCGGAATGTACCGAGATGCTACAGAGTGTCAAACTCACCACTAAAAGATGTAATATTTGTAACAGCTAAAGGGAACGGGTCCCATACATTCTAATTCATCTTTCCAGGGTAACATCGTTTCGCATGGCTTTTAAGGCCACCGCATGTCCAGTTTTACACATTTTAACATTAAAGCCAGGTCAAGTTGTATTGCTTAAATGTAGTTATTAAAGAAAACAATCATCAGATAAACAAAAGATCACAAAAAAAAAAAAAAGAAAAAAGAGTTCAGGCACTTGGCTTGTCTAAGGTGATTCAACCTTCCAGACACGTGAATTCAGTTCCGTACATGTCCCAGTCCTTCATTGTGAAATACTGCTATTACAGCACAGACGTGGAATATTGTATGTTCTTATTTTTACATAGTCATCACAACGGCTGCTGCAAACAATCATCATCCTTCGCCCTTCGTCAGACTTGCTTGTCATTCCATCTTTCGACATTTCTCCCCACACAATCCTCCCTTTCCCTCTGCACATGCACTGTTCCCTCGTCACATGACCACTTCTCCGTTATTCACCGGCCGCAGGTTCTGATCATCGTAACGCCTCCTGACGCTCCTCCGCACGGCATCGGCTCGCCTGTAGGGCTGATTCCTCAAATCTGGGAGGGGAGAGTGGGACGGGGTGGGGGACAGGGTGGACGGATAAAAGGACCTGTCAGGAATCTTTGTCGTGGTGTCTTAACAAGCCCACATATGTTCAGGAGTGCTGGCAGCCTATCTTTCAAAGCAGTATGAGCTCTACGCACACAGGCAGGAAGAAAAAAAGAATAAAAAATGAAAAAGAAGGCCGACAGGTCAGCTGCCTGATGGCACGTATAAAAAAGTCACAGCTTTTAACTTAAAAGCCTGAATGCATGAAATGTAGAAGCCTTCCATGCATCATCTTTATTAAAAAAAAAAAGTGTAACTACAGACAAGAGCAAGCTGTTTATCACAGATTTACTGTTACAACACTAACGAGGAGAAAATGGAGCGAGGGTCTGAAATGAAAATACAGTAAAGCATAAAGGGAAATAAAGGGATGCTTGCCATGTTTAGGACACATCCACCACTACAGGGGTGCTACTGGAGGACTTCCTTACCCTCAAGTAGACATTGGGAAATTTAGTAATGTTATTCTTCTTTAAGGCTGGATGAAGAGAAGACAAAATGAAGGTTAACAATGGAGGAGGTGGTCGACTAAACCATGTCAGCCCAGCATGTTCACATTGGCTTTGCTGAGGGAGCGCTGGGAGAGCAAAGCAGAGTGGTAGCAGGCTGCATGTAGGAAGACCCAAGAGAGGGAAGAGAGGACAGAGCTACAGGATGTTAACTGGTTCAACTCACAGAAAAGAATCAAAGCTTTATTTTATTTTTTTTTATTGTTCCTTTTTTTTCTGTTGCTGAACTCAAACTGCTTTGCAAAGTGGCTACCAGCAGAACAGAAGACTGGCCCATTATCAAACCCCGCCACCCACCCACTCACACCCCAGTTTAGAGCAACTGCAAATTCACAAACAGGAGCCCAGACAAAAGACAGCAGGTTTGTTATGTTCAACGGCACCGTCGCCAAAAACCAACCCGAGCATGCAAAGCATCCAGGGAAACACTGACCGTCAAAAAGCACAAAAAAATAAAATAAAATCAGTGAAACAACCTGGTTGCATGTTAGTAGTTCACACAAAACACCAAGCAGAAAGTCAGAGAGCCTTGCTAGTCAGCTGACAGAGGAGGAGCAAGCGGAGTGTATGGGACAACTGGGAAAGGAGGGGTGCATGGTGGGAAAGCAGCACAGATGAGGCAATCAGCATGCAAGTAAACAAGTGGTCAACAGTGGTCATGAAACGTGATAATAAACACACAAACACTCATTTTTGATTAAAAGAAAAAAAAAAAAACAGCAACTGAAACACACAGAAGCAAGTTATAATGCCACAGGCACTTAAACATAATGCTATTAGTCGTATCTGAGATGTAAACATTGACAGAAGCTTAGAAGCACTGCAAATGCTACATGTATAACAAGATCCTGAACAAATTAGAGCCTACCCCATTTCTTTACAATCTATGGCCACTAGATGGCAGCACTCAAACGCTTCCATTACTAAATAAAATAAAGTGTACTCCTCCAGGATTGCTTTTTCTGTGACATTATGGTTTGCCGTGGTTGATAAAAATCAGAATAAATGTGAGGTGTTGCACTTCATGCAGGTGGTGGAAGGAAACCAGTAGCCCGTCACACTGTCATGCTCAGGGAGGGAGGAAAACACACACACAAAGAGTGGTCCGGCACGTGTGCAGGTCCCCAGAAACCACAGTGCACATGCACGTGTCCGCAGTGTGAGACTTTGGGTGTAATGGTTAAAAAGAGGAGGAGGAGGAGTGAGAAGAGGCATGCATCGAGGGGTAAAGACACAAAGAAGAGAACGTTTTTGTCCAGCAACCTTTGAGAAGAGAGACAGTTCTATAAGCTTAGTAATGGTACTCCTCATTGAGAGTGGACTCGCTGAAGAACCGAGAGCCACGCTTGGCCGTGCGGGCGGTAAAGGGCACGGTCTTCAGCACTGCATTGAGAACGACAGGGAAAACAGCCAGGACAAACATGACAAACACAATATGAGAAAAGCAGACTTCTACAGGGTTTTAGCACTGGTTAGCACGAAGCAAAAAATTAATTTAAAAAAAAAAAAAATCCCAACAAACCTTAACAGGACCTGAGCGGAACTGTTGAGAGTGTGAAAATACATTTCACAACCCCATTTTCCCAAAAAAAATGCAACAAATAAAAACAGAATGCAATCATCTTTTAAGCCTTACGCGCCATTGAAAATTCAGCAAAAACATATCAAATGCTAAATCTGAGTTGTTGTTGTTTTTTTTTTCCATAAACAGTAAAAGGTTTCTAACAGGTGACAGGTCTGGACCACCAGCCCATTTTAGCACCCGGACTCTTAAACTACGAGGCATCCTGTTGTAATAAAGAGCAGAATTAGGTTCAGCATCATCTTTCAGAAAATAAGCAAGACTTTCCCTGCAGGGATCTGAATGAGAGCATACGCTGCTCAAAAACATGGTTAGTGCGCACTGATAGACGAGCTAGACGGACCGTTTCCACTTTTGATTCAACAGTGAATGTTGCTCTATTTTCTAGCTCTTGTCGATGCATTTTTCCCCCTTGCACAGTAGCGTATTTATCTTCTGTGAGAGCAGTAATGATCTCTGTTTGCTGACAGCGCTTTCCGGAAGCTCCCCTGAGCTCATGCAGTGATTTCTACTGTAGAGCTGCATCTGTTTTAATGGAGTATCGCCTCAGGGCCCGAAGATCACAGCGCTCAGTATTGGTTTTCAGCTTTGTCCTATTTTTACACACATTTCTCAGTGTTCTCTCTTTTGCTGATATGTGGATGATGGGTTTGTCAAACTATTGGCAACTTTATATCTGATCTGATATTTTAAAACTGTGCAACTATTTGCAGACAGCGATGCATGACAGTCACTTGTTTTTCTCCCTTAAAAATCAAAGCTAGTATGGACTTTGACAACATTTCTCAAGTTCAACATTTGATATATTGTCTTTGCTCTGTCTTTTCAATAATAATTGCCTTCTGTCTGTTTAGCATTTTGCCCAGCCTCCAAACCTTTGAGGAAAATGGGGTTGTACCAGTTAATGGCTTTCTGAAGGGCTGTAAAACAATTCCTTGCTCCAGTATTAATTCTCTAAATTATCCTGTGCTACTTTTTTTTTAACTAATGTGTTAAGTACATTTCATTTTACTGTAATAGCTGCTTGAGTATGAACCTATTTCCAAGACATATTTCAAGCATTTCAAGTTTTGCATGTAAAAAACATAATCCTTTACACGCCACCACTTCTCATGGGATATTTCCATTTCCCCGCTGTAAAAAATATTCAGGATGATAAGTCTTATCCCAGACCCGTCTATGAACAGATGGTGTTACAAAGCAGAGACAGAGCAGATAAGATAAGATAGGCAATGATCAGACACATTTGCATCGAGATGCACTGGACCAGGTGTCAGTGCCATGTCTGCTATCATTAGGTAAAAACCTTTGGCTCTCAAAGCTGAATCTGGAAAGAGCCAAAGTCAGAGTTAGTTGGTTTAGATTTTCTTTTGTTAAAAGTTGAATTTACAGCAAGAGAGAACCTACATGCAAAATGCAATGTGTGTTTGTGTGTGTGTGCGTTTCTGTGTGTGTGTGTCCACGGCCTGCAGCCAGGTCCAGGTGATGTTACCCGTGATGATGTCCTCAATCGCTCCGTCCTTGCCTTCGTAGACGTGGCGGCTGTCTTTCACCTGTTTCCTCCTCAGCTCCTGGATCAGCTCTTGCTGCTGCCGCTTGGTCTTATGAGAAGGAGACTGAGGATGGAGAAAGCACACATAAAAAAAAAAAAAAGGTTATTTATTTTTTGATTTACTATTGTTAATCCCCATGAGGAAATTCTTTCTCCGCATTTGACCCATCTGAGCTGCTGGACCCAGAGCAGTGGGCTGCCACAGTGCAGTGCCTGGGGAGCAGATGGGGGTT
This sequence comes from Arrhamphus sclerolepis, assembly GCA_037176975.1. NCBI lineage: Eukaryota > Metazoa > Chordata > Actinopteri > Beloniformes > Hemiramphidae > Arrhamphus > Arrhamphus sclerolepis. The sequence goes on along the minus strand of JBAMYA010000014.1, from coordinate 8,873,184 downwards.
TCGGGTGCCTTGCTCAGGGGCGCTGCCCCCCCCCCCCGCCCACATCAATGGTACCGGCCGGGAATTGAGCTAGCGACCCTCCAGTTGCCAGCCCAGTTCTCTAGCCGGTACGCCACGGAACCCTCCGTTTGTCTTCATATCTTTAATTTATTGAAACTCAATATGTTGTCCTTCTGGTATTTTACTCGTGTGAGTTAATTGAATAATCACTGATGCTAAGTTGATGTGAAGCGGCACAGCGGGGTGTGAGACTTTAAGAGCTGGATACAAGCGCGCCCAGCAGGCAGTCGGTGCTCAACTAATCCTGCAAACAGAAGTCTGGAGGAGGAGAGGATGAAGCGGAAGGAGATGAAGCGGAGCTGACTTACCTTCTGGGAACCTCCCACCTCGAAGAACAGAGGGGGGATGAGGAGCAAAAAAAAAAAAGCAAAAAAAGCAAAAAAAAAGCTGGAGATTTGGGAGAGAATTTCAACTTACCTTCTGGTCTTCCTCCATCATGGCCTCTTGTTCTAAAAGTTTCTCCATCATCATTTGTTCCTGTCTCCTCCTCTGCTCATTGTCCTCATCCGCTTGCTGTAGAGATTACATATGAAACCCACACGTTATCACAGTTTAGGAAATATCTTCACGTGCTGCACAGGCAGAGGTTTCGCTGCACTACCGTTCACTTAGCTCTTGTGGAATTTTTACACTTCTAAACAAGCTGCATTTTAAGAGAAAAACACACAGAAGGGGTACACAGTGCCGTCACTTTTTAAACTTTATACATGCACTTTATTCACACAGACCAGAGGCATCCTGCACGAAACCAAGATAAGGGATTAAGCCGGGATATGTGTGTTATCCCGGATGAACTTATCCTCCAGTGGTTTGCATGAAAGCCGGGCCAGATAAGTTACCAGAAAGCTATTCTGAGGACACAGTCTGATCCAGACCGGCCCAACCAGCATGTCTTGACCATTACACGCAGCCCATTCAGACTTTAATAGTAATATAACAGCACATTTCTCTTCTTCTGTTGCACTTGCTGACATGATTAGAAATAACTCAGGCTACAAAGATGATTATAATAAAGTCTAGGAGGACACTAATTTATATAAAGTTTCATTCATCTCATTAGTGTTTCTTTCACAAAGCGTTTTTTTTTGTTTTTGTTTTTTTTTTTTAAATGTGATAGACAAAGAAGCTCCACTTCTAAAGAATGAATTTCCTACAGGAGCTTTTTGGACCGCCTGACATTTCCTAACTAAAACATTTATGAAAGAAACTGTTTCTCCAGAACATCCATTACTTATGCAGACCAGGCCTACTTTATTTGAATAAAAAAATAATTAATGATGAACACATAAACATATCTTCCCGGAAGAACTAAATTCCATTAGACTGCACTACTTTTTTTTTTTTTTTAACTTTATATCAAAAGTTATGAATGATCTTAACTGCTCTTGTACTGACGACCAGCAGATGGCAGCAATCAAGAACATTTCCAAACATAAACACTCAAAGATGTTCGACCAAAAACAAATGCAGGATGGTGACGACTTTCTGATATTCTTGTTTTGTTGCTGATTAAGGGAAAGCCACAATCTTTACAGCAGATGATCTGTGTTCCATCGGTCCCCCCCCACCAACAACCCCCACACCACCACCAAAAGCAGTATATTTTGATATTCAGCTGTAGACGTGGACAATTACCTTACTAGAACTATTCAGGCATAGTATTAAAAGCTGTTAAAAACAAAAGTTTCATATTTGGGATATCTCTTACATCATAAAATAAAATTCTAGCATAGTCAAAGGCACCCAACTTTAGATTAAATGTTGTAGTAGTATAATATGAAGGCATTTGTAAAATAACATCTGACTGTGGGTGACATCAATCAATCAATCTGTTCACTACTGTCTGACAGGCAACTTTTTCTTTCTTTTTTTTTTTTTTTTAAAAAGATGTTAGGTGTTCTACCTCATGCCAGCTCTGAATCAGTAAACCTGCCATCGACCTTGCGTTCTGTTTAAGAAAGCGCACACACCAGGATTAGCAACGACTGACTTAACAATGGCTCGACGTTCGGCACGAAACAAAAGAACTCAGGATGAATCCGGTGGGATACGTCAAGCCCAGATGTCTCAGACATCCCAGATCTCTTAATTTTACTTCCGTGCAGCAGACCTCAGGTGTGTTTTTTGGCCCATTTTCTGTGTCAGCATGACCAGCTTACCCTGTATGCCTTTACAAATCGCACAAATACGGGGAAGAAAACAGAAGGTGGCGTCGTTTTGGAGTTCTCACCAAAGAACTTTACCACCTCGTCAAAGGCATCCTTTTTAAACGGAGGAAACAAACAAACAAAAACAGAATGTTGTTAGAGAGTTTTCAGATGACTCACGGGAGCGGGGCGCACTTTTCGTACGTGGCGTTACCTGTGCAATCTTGGCATCATCCTGCAGCTTTTTCAGCTTGCTCTCATTGTGTGTGATGAAGTCTTTGAGCATGGTGTTGTGACCGTGCATGCTGTACTCTCTTTTGGTCAGCTCCATGCCTCTCTGCAGCTCTTTGACATCCAGCAGGACGTTCTCCAGCGACACTGCAAACATTGCCAAACACAAACTCGACTCAAAAGGGTGTAACACAGAAGTACAACAAGATGAAGAGGTGAGGTGGCTCCTTGCACGTTCCCTTTTACTTTCACGCGCTCACCTGCTGCAGCTTTTTCAACGTAGTGCAGCTCGTTGTAGAAGAGAGAAACTTGAGGGTATTTCTCCTTTACCACATTGGCGATGTAGTGCAACAATGTTAACTTGCGATCCGTTGATTTGGTATCAAGTAGCTGCGGGGAAATGTCAAATGAAAGAAAGCATGTAAAGGAAGAAAAGGCTTTTAAGTGTAGTTGTAAAAGTAGGAGAAAGCAGCTTACCAGGTCTAAACTCTGCAGCTTGAATCCATACACAGCTCCTCTTTTGCTGCTGTTCATGTAGTTTCCAAGTGCCAGGATGATCTGGGGAAAAAGTAAAAGGAAGTTAAAAAAAAAAAGGAACCTGTGCATGCATTCAATAGTGCACTCAACTGAAACACAAAGCTGAGTTACCTCTAAGATTTTCTTCAGCTTCTGTGAGGACTTGATGGACACGGACGCTGCAATGACGGCATGCAGTTGCTGCAGGCAAGCAAGAAAAGTGACGTCAATTTCAGCTAACAAGTGTTGCTTTTCTGGGATCATGCCATCAGAACCTGCAAAGAATGAGTACGAGAACATCTTTATTTACCGGTGTGAGCATTTGCACGCTTTCGGTGAAGTTGCCGATGAAGGCCATGATGGTCATTTTCTGCATGAGCCTCTCGATCTTGCTGAACTGCATCATGAAGCGGTCTTCATCCGTCAAGCTCTCAAGAGGCTTGCGCTCCTTCTCAAATTGCCGCAGGACTTTGACCTCATTCTCTGTAGGCTGGAAGCGCATCAGGCACTCAACAAAGTCCACCTGCAGGGTCCGTAAGTCGAACCTGGAGGTCGAGGAGATGCCGGAGAACAGGGGTGAAATATATTTCAAAACTGGAAGCAAAACATGCCTGAATCTGCTTAAAGACTGACAGACTATTTGGTGGACTTTAATTTGGGAAAACACCTATACTTTTATGTACAAATATAAAACAAACACTATGCAAGAAGATCTAACACTTTTCTTGTCTCAAAAAAGAGGAAATAAAGACCACATGCAGGCGAGCAGTGCTGTATTTTAAAGTCTTACAGCTGAATGGCCTTGCAGATCTCCTCAGACGTTTTGCCAACTTTCCTCAGCGTGATGGCCAGGTTCTTTGCTCTGTTGGAGTCCAGCAGCGCCACCTTGTTGGGCCCCTTCTGGATAACCTTCTGCTTGCTCATAGTGAGGTCGATGGGTGGGCCCTGAGCTTTAGTCTTAAACATCTCCTCAAACTCATCGACATTTAAGTCCTAAAAGACAGAAAAGATTTATTCCTATACAAATTAAGCTAGAAATCAAGCAGTTATTTCAGAAAAGGAGAAGAGTTTTACCTCAAGTATCCTCTCGTCATCAATCTCATTGAAGACTGTGCCATTGATCTGGTTTGGTTTTAGGGCTACCCAGTTGAAGACGGGCATCCGGAACTTTGTCTTGATGGGTTTCTTGATCTTCACAGCTGAACAGGGCATGAACAAGTTAGCAAACTATTGCCATCTACAGTCAGACTGCCCACAAACACATGTGCATGCAGGAGAAAGGGGGAGACGAGCATCTGGGACTGGAAACACATGTGGATGCAACTTTCTAATCTATTACAAACATGTGACTCAACATCACTTTAAACACGTTCATTTCTTGAACACCCAGAACTGCTGAAAATGAAACACAAGAGAAGAGCCGCTGTCATACTTCCTGTCAGCCTCCTGGCTGGAGGATAAGCCTGGAGGAGATACAGTACCAGTCAATGGTGCAACAAAGTGAGGATTACCTGCCAGGCACGAGGACAAACTATTTATTGGGAAGATTAAAGCTATTTGTAGCCACTTGAGCAGCTTCATTGAGGCTGACCATTGAGGTAGCGCACTGCTTTTTCACACAGACAGTGTGTCAGTGGAGAAACAGAGATAAGGCTATCATGAAGAGAGATAAACAGCATTCCAGCATTGCACAACTCCTATCGCTTTAATCACCTGCATGCTACAGCAGGTCACTGTGTCTCAGCATGCAACCAACACTTTAAAATGACGCAATTCCCTTAAAAACTCTAAAACACACAGTCTTCAAGACGACAGTAAAGTGTGAGGACAGAGCATGCAAAAGTTTGAAAAGTGATATTTTCTTTTTTAATTCCTAAAACCTCAAATAAAAAGTCACAACAAAATGAAAAGGAGAGAACTGCGAAATGGTGGGAAAAAAAGTGCTTTTTGCAACAGTGAGATATTTTTTTTTTCTAATCAAAATGTCATCGTTTCATAACATGCCAATCATTACCACCAACAATTACAATGTTACAATAGTTTTTGTTCAGTTACCACCACTTTGTGCATTTTGCTTTCTGGAAACGTGAAAGTGTGAATATCACATACGCTTCGCCTCCTGATTTTCTAGTGAAAATACCACTTTCAAAACTTGTGTGAAAACGAGGGGAACAAAGGAGGGGATAAAACACCAAATGTGACAGGCAGAACCTACAGAACAGTTTGATGGGTCCCTCTGGTTGGCAGAGAAAGGAAACAGTTCAAAGAGAAACCGTTAAAGAGTTTGGCAGAGTTAGTGAGAACGATTACACATGCACATCTCCTACACTCCAAAATTAAAACTATGGAATGTGGTAACCAACAATATCTGTTTCTTTGATTTTGAGGCTTCAGGTGTCCAAAGGTAGGTCTTACTCAGTCTCTTAAAGATAAACATCAGGTGGTTTCATTCACAAAAATGTACCAACTGAAATGAAATAGACAGTTGAGAAAGTAAAAAAACAAAACATAAACTGTCTTAGTACAATGCCCACCAGGTCTCACCAGACAAGCTTTGGCATCAACTCTACATCAATCTGCACTTCTACTGGAGGGATTTAACAACTCTCTTGAAAAGCTTATGTAGATTTCTTATTCTCGTGTGGAAATCACCGTCTAGCAAATATAGTAGTCATATGAATATATTAAATATTTAAAATTAAAGTCAGAAACGTGATTTGGTGTGTGCATTTAGCGATCGTACCTGCTAACCCAGAGTTCATGATCACTGTGGGTGTCCCGCACCCGGGCAGTGGGGGTGCCAGTGGAGGTGGTGGAGGAGGCATAGGAGCCAATACCTCTGAGGCTACTCCAGGGGGTGGAGGGGGAGGTGGCGGGGGTGGCGGGGGAGGAGGAGCTGCTGCTGGAACTGCAGACAGCGGTCCATTCGGTACTGGGAGAGAGGTAAAAACAGACGGGAGATTGACAGGTGGCAGGGGAACCGACGAGCTGGTGCAGTAAAGCTGTTCTAGACAACGTGGTCTGATGCAGCTAACATGGATTTGGGCTCCTTCAGCGAACATTTCTGCAACGACATCAAACCTACATGTGCCGTTCGGAAGTGGAGGTGGTGGAGGAGGCGGTGGAGGTGGAGCGGATGTGCCTCCTGCAACTCCCACGTGGTTCAGACCGGCAACTGCACTGCTTCCTCCCGTCGTTGCACCTGGCAAACTCTCCACTCCAGACGGCAACGAAGGTAGGATTGCGATGTCTCCGTCTCCCTTCTTGTGGATCTTGATGGTTCCCTGTTTCTCCAGCTCATGGATCTTCTTCTCCAGGTTACTCTGTCGCTGGATGGCCTCGTCTTTCTCCTTCAGCATCTGCCGCAGCGAGTGAACTTGTGAGTTGGTGTCTTTGTAGACTTCCTGTGCAGGAGGAAAAAGAGAAAACAAAAAGCACCAGTTAGATATAAAACCCTCCAAAACAGAAAAGCTAACCATAGGAGGCTTTACAAGACAAATGAATAATGTTTATCATAAAAGCAGGCGAAGGATGCAAAACTACCTCTCTCCCCATGAGAGCAGACTTCATAAATATCAGTTAACAAGTTAAAGAATAGATGTCAGAGTGCAGAAAGCGAGCCTGACCCTGATGGATTCAAGCTCCTTGTTCCTGTGCATCAGCTGCTTCTCCAGCTCCACAATCTTGGACATGGCTTCATTCTCCATGTCCTGCAGCTTCTCCGTCATCTATGAGAAGGACATGCAGGATGAAAAGGTCACGCAGTGACATGCACTTATTGCATTGACAACATCCAACTCAACATGTCAACCAGATCCAGAAGGGCAGTAATGTAAAGCATTCATCAAATTCATGTTCCTGCGTTAACAGGTAAAAAAAAAAATACACTGCACTTAAATGTCACGAATGAGTGAAAAGATAGTGTACATGTGTGCGTGTTTGATAACTGATAAAGCATGACATCTCAACAGAGCCCCAAAACCGGCTGATCTTCTGACATCCACTTCCTGACGTAAATATGCAGCCTTTCACCAAGAGGGGAAACGAGACTCGGCAGTCGGTTTCATCCAACGTCACTGAGTGATATTAACTGATGAGGGCTCTCACATGTGACATGTTCTCCTCCAGCTCCTCCACACGCTCCAGGGCAGCATTTTTGGTCTCTGCATCCTCCAGCAGGGCTCCCACGTCAAACACGTTATCCAAGTAGGCCTGGATCTGAACCTGCAGCTTATCGCTTTCTGTGTGCTTTAGTTTCTGGGAAATGTACACAAATAGTCAGTTAGTAGGAGCACTTATTTTCTTTCAGTCCATGGTAATGACAACATAAGTTGTGGCCTGAGCTGAATTTAAAGACTGGGGGTGCTCAGAGACATGTGGTCTTCCTTTTCTTTTACTTTGGACGGCGTCGAGGCCCAACTCACATCTAAGTAGTCGTCCAAACAGAGCTTGGTGAAGTCGTACTGTAGGTGCACTCTGAAGTTCATGTCCTCCACTGAATGCACCACAATGTTGATGAACTGCATACATGCCACCTGGGGGGGGGGGAATTCAGTCAATGAAACAGGCACAACAAGGGTTTTAATGTATTTGCATAAACTGCATAGCCTTAAGACAGGTTTGCTGTTTCTGTGAACGTCTGCTGTGGACAGAAAGAAGTTGTCAGCTTAAACAGATCAAGTATGATCTCCCTTCGGCATCTACGTCCGTCCACACAAACACCTCTTCAAGCTGATGACGCCTTAATGAAGTTCCTACAAAAGAAGCTCAGTTGTCTCCATGTCACACGGCAACTTGACTTGTTTGCTTTAGTCCTTCACTGAAAAGCCTCTTCAAACACACCATCTGTTGGTTTCAGTTTCTCAGACTGGAAACATTCAGATATGGTGCATAAAATCTGTAAGTTTCCCCACAACTGTTTTTTCTCTCTCTTTTTGTTCATATACATACATATATATATATATATATATATACACATATGATCTGTGAGAGCACATCTTAAAACTGAAGGGAAAGTTTGTCTGCTCATTTTCTTATACAAACATGAGGACACCTGGAGCCCCGTTTAAAACAAGCACCTGGTAACACATCTGTCTCGTGTTTTACATCACACCTGTTCTTTGTTGTTGCCTATGCACCTGTCTCCCCGATTACAATTCAAACCGCTTTCTCAAAACTCCTGACACTGGTGAATGATTAACAACAAACCTCTGAGCTCAAAGGGCCTCGCTTGCTCTCTATGGTCTGCCTGTTGATGGGGTTTTCCAAGGACTGCAGCCCGATCAATAGTCATTAGGAGCATGCAGACTTACCATGAAGTCAATGTTGTTGTCCTCATTCTTGAAGTACTCCATTAGTCTCTCAAACCGCTGTGTCTCCACGCATACCTACAAAATAAACCACATAGAAGGATTGGCATTTAACCACCAACCAAAAGCTGAAGCGACTAAATGTTTCCTGTTTAAATCTTTTGGGTTTTTTTGTGCCTCATCAGGAACTGATCATATTTTTCTCTCAGCTTATCTCAGTTAAAATGGTAATAATATTTTCAAGCCTCCCTTTTATGTTTAAAAGAGTACTGCAGATGAAAACTGCTGCTTTTAAAGCAAATAGTACATCTATATATTAAAAAGAAAAAAAAGCTACTTTCTGTTCTTTTGCCAAAGGAATTTATTTGAACTTGACTTTGGAAGTCAAAGAAAAAAAAAAGGGGGGGGGGGGTGCTCTTGGGTTCAGACAGGTCACTGGGAGGGCAGGAACGCTATAATAAAAAATTTAGAAGGAAGAGGAAGTGCGTTTTCCCAAAAATCTCAAGCCTTTGCCTGCAGCCCCTTTCTCAGCAACACATCAAACTCAAATAAAGCTAATGAGTTCAAGCAAGAAAAAAAATAATAAACAGCCAAAATCTGCCTCCACCACTGTATTAAGAAAAAAAAAAGAACAAGCCTCCTACCATTTAAACTCAAGAACGATTCTCGGCTTTTATCTCATTAGACAAGCTGCTTTCTCCCAAAGCCTTATTCTCCCACTAATGCTGCTGTCGCTGAGAGCTACACTCAATATTTCATTCAGCGCTGTAAATATTACATTAACCACAGTTGGCCCCTGTTTGTGAGTCGTGAGCTACAAAATGGAGCTGCTGTTAGCACCCACTCCATCACAAACTTCTCAATCCTCATTACAAGAGCCACAATGCCTCTTCCAGAGAGGCAAGGGGTCAGGCAAGGCTATCTGTTACACGTGTCTTTCTTTTTTTTTTTTCCTTTTTGAGCTTTGATGCGTCTGCCAAAACCTGCTAACAAGAACGTAACTGTTTTCTGTGATGGCTGTGTGGGTCATCCTGTGTTATGCATGCAAACTGGTGTCTAATCTGTTGACCAAGGGCTAATTCCTGGATGGTATCCCTTTGAAGGGTTGAAGAATCTGCTGGAGGAACATTCCTCCAGGGCCGAGTCGGAATGTAAAGGGACTGATGTGTTTTCTGTGACCCCCGGTTTGCCTCTCCATGCAGATCATACCTCTTTAAAGTTGTCGAACGCAGAAAGAATAATTTCGTGGCCTCCCCTCACGAGACAAACTGCCGCCAGGAGCTCCAAGACCAGAGCTTTAGTTCTGTTAAACGGGGAGAGAGTTAAAGCAGGAATGGTTGGTAAATGACAAATGGCAGCAAACCAGTACTTAAACACGGAGCAACAGCGGTGGAAAAATGTGTAATTTAAGATCATGTCACCAGTGAAAAGTGAGTGTAGAATAGATCTACATAGCAATTACAGCGTTTATTTTAGTTAATGTCTTCATATGTTAAGTATGTCAAATGTCTATTTCATAACAACTTCAACTAAAAATTCCCCAGGACATGAATTGCAGTTTATTTAGGAAAGAGAAAAAAAAAAAGTTGTATAGATAATTATAAAGTCTTGAATGAAAAGGCAATTCTAAAAACTGAAAAGGAAAAGTGCTGAGTGTGTGTCAGAGCGCGTCCCGTTTCCACTTCATTCACACAGAGTTTCTCTGTCTGGATGAGACAAAATGTGACAGGAGAGGCAAAGTGGTTCCAGTTCCGCTTTTGAGGACATCTTTTAACCCGTAGGCATGAAGTGAAAACACAACACCACACACGCAAACACGCACACAACGTAGCAGAGTTTCAATGGTAGGCGTCTCCGCGAGCAGCTGGAAAGTGTAGCGGAGAGTGGCGGCGGTGCCTTGACCCGTCTGTCAGGATGAGTATATCCTTAAGCAACAAAGACAGTCGCTCTGATCAGTCTCGCACTAATGTTCTTCCATTAGGGGTCCGGGTCTAAGGCAGTAAAATACGAGGATTTGCTCTTGACCTGCTTTGTTTCTGTGTTTTGTTTTGTTTTTTAAATGCATCGTCAACCATTTTTTTTAAATTGTATTTTGAACTTACCTTGGGTTTTTATTGTTGAGACTTAGTGCAATTTCATTCACAGCATGTGGGTGGGACATGACCAAGTTGAAGCCATACTGGAAGAGGAAAATTACATGAGGAGACAAGATACAAAGACAAATAAGCTAATTAGCAAAAGGGACCAGACGCTGAATGACTGAGAGCATATTCCCTCAAAATCATGACAGAAACAGAGAGCCAACTGCTGGAGGGCCAGCAGCTGAGTAAATTGAAATGGACTACAGTTTGACGATTGTTCTTCAGCCCAGAGGGGCATGCAATCTGTCTGGGTTCCCCTCATTCAGACTGCAGAAGTCTGACCTGGTAGTTCATGATAGCGCGCAGGCACATGATGCAGACGTGGACGTCGTCTTTCTTGCAGACCAGTCTGGAGTTTTTCAGCGTTCTCCGGCTTGGCAACGTGTTGCAGCTAAAAGATAAAGATGATAAAGACAAAATAAGTGTGGAAAACGAGGAGGGGGTAGAATTTGACTGTTTCACTAAATTAAGTGTTAAGAATGTGCGTTTAAACACAAGACTGCGGAAGGATCAGATAAACTAGAAAACAGATGCCATTTGTAAATGAATCCACACTATCATGTTCTCATAGGAAGGTTGTTGAACTGCCAAGACACTTTACATTAACACACACACACACACACACACACACACACACACACACACAGGCTATAAAATCTACAACCTGGCATGAGGCCACGGGATGGCTTCTTTCAATTGTTTTAATTTAACGTCCTTCACACAGATATCACTCACAGCTAACACAATAGCAGCCAGTCATTTGCATTCACCGCGGGTAATTACGCAGCTTTAAAAAAAAAAAAAAAAAAAAGGAAAAAAGAAAAAGAAAAACAACACAAGGCCTCTTCAGTGCCCCTGCTGGAGCCACAGAGCCAGTCAGAGCAAAACAATTTATTTTCACACTTGTATCACGAGGTTCAATTACGAGTATGAGTTCCACGTAAAAGAAAAGTCTATCTTCAGGCCACTAGACATGTGGATTCCTGTCACCTACCATGCCTGTAGGCGTGACTCACTGTTTATGAGCGTGAATGTGCGTACCTGATTGTCTTCAAGCAAGAGGAAGCAGTTTTATGCCCAAGATGGTTAAGAACCCATCTTCCAGTTTACACTAACATCACATTTGAGATGCGACACAGAAAAACTGTGCTTGGCTGGCTGTTAAAACAAGTTCCCTGAAATATATGCAGGATACATGAGACTCATTCTGACAGAACTGGAGCGCCTGCTTTACCGAGCAGTAAAAGTAATCTTTAAGGATTTCCAACCAGGATTTTTCCCCTCTCCTGATTAATCAACATCATAACTGAGGTGCGATGAAACCAGGAGGGAAGGGGGCTAAACAATATTTCTAATCTAAAAACAGGAGGGTGATTACATGATTATGTAACACCAGCAAAATGTAAGCTCTTGTCCTGAAATGTTCAACTAAACTGTATGAAGCCGATTAAATAACACTGTGAATCCAAAGTGATTTATAAAACACATAGAAGAGAACAAAAGGGGGGAAAAAGGTCTCCTCAACTACAGTTTGAGCAAAAATGTGGGAGAGAATTTCAGTTAAAGTACAACATTTGGAGACCAAGAACATCTACGTCAACGTCAAGGTTTAAAATGATCTCTAATGATCCAGAAAACAGTTACATGCTAACAACTTCATGACTCCAGCTGGCAAGTGATTAGACATGAAGTAGAGAATAATATTTTCTTTGTTAAAAAAAAAGACAAAAAAAAACAAAAAACAAAAAGCAATTGCCAAATAATGTCAGAAAATAATGATGAAATAATGAGAAAGTGGTGTAAGCTGGATCAAAAGTCGCTACTTACCATGTCCGACTGAGAAAAAATAACATCTGATAAGTTTTCTTAAGGCTGTAAAAGTTTTGTAGACATCCAGAATTTGATGATCTGGACAGAGAACAAGTGGCTGTTTCTTTTTCACAATAAAAGACAATAATAAAGTCATTAAGACTTTGAGAGCACCACAAACACCACACACCACCACGACAACTACAGCCTATAAAAATACACGTCTAACACATGTACACGTCACTAGCTGACTCCTAATTCCCAAGACATACCGTCTTATTTGAGAACACTTGGGACAGTTCAGAGTGCTTGGTATCCTTCAAGATAGCAGTTTGAAGAAGACAAATAGAGAAGTTTTTACTTACTATGTGATAGGTATGGAGCTTTCATTAGACTAAGGCTTATCTAAAGAGCATGATGGGGGGGAAAAGATTCTGTATAATGGACATAGAATTATAAACAACCTGATGTGACATTGCAGTTTTACCAGGAAAACAATCCAAAATACAGAATTTAGTTGTTTTTTTTTTAAACTACCTATTCTATTGCTTCTGGTTGTGACCCAGTGTTTAGCTCTTGCACAGTTGCTGGAGAAACTAGGCTAACTTATGCACAGAATGGCATGTAAGGAGCCACACAAGCAGCACACAGACATGGAGGCAGGAACAATGAGAGCAGAAAAACCCATTTGCTCCAAGGAAAGGAGAATTCAGTGTCAAGCGCAGGAGGGGAGCGTGGGCTGGCAGTACAAATAATTCACATCCCCGACACAGACAGTGGGACAAATAAACTGGGCAGTCCTAGCAGGGAGGTATAAAGTACAATAAAGCAGGAGGGGGGGGGGGGGGGGGGGGGGGTGTGGGAACTCTTTTGCGAGTTCCTCCCCCTGGCCTTTTTTCCCTTTCTTTCTTGGGGGGGAAATGGGAATGCAAGAAGGTGACTAAAAT
>JBAMYA010000014.1:8822583-8850138 GCA_037176975.1 Arrhamphus sclerolepis | reverse complement strand
GAAGAGAAGAGAAGAGAAGAGAAGAGAAGAGAAGAGAAGAGAAGAGAAGAGAAGAGAAGAGAAGAGAAGAGAAGAGGTCCACCCTGGTCAGTTTCCATGATGCATCTGTATCAGGGAGGAAGCAGAGCTCAGCTCTGTTAACCTATTATTAACAACCACAGAGAAGAAAGCTTTTCCCACAGCTTGTTCTCTCTAGTGTATGTCTGTGGGCTTGGGCGGTTTGTGTTTGGAACATGAGGAGATGAGAAACAGAGTGTTTTTATTAGGGCGGAGTCATTTGTGTGCATGTGCGGAAAGCAGAGCATATTTCGGGGTACTGCGCAGACTCCCAGAGCTCCCACCAAACACCCCACACTCCACACTTTAAGTGCTACCAGCTGCATCACAGAGAGAGCAGGAAGAGAGAGAGAGAGAGAGAGAGAGGGAGAGAAACACAGAGAGAGAGAGGAGACAGCATGAGGGGAAAGGAGAAAAAGGAGGTGCGAGCTCAGGAGGGGTCATCCTGGAAACAAATCAACGGCTGATACATTCTTGGGGACTAGTTGGACCAGAGCTCTTCCTCCTTGGCTGCCTATTGGCTGGGAGCTGCTCGGAGGAATGCACCGGAGCCTGCCTATGGAAAGCAGAGGCAATGACCTCCAGCTCTCTCACAGTGGCACAAAGTGGCAATTGTTCAAGTCAGAAGAAAAGGGGGATGGAGCAGGAATGTAGAAAGGAGCCCATAACTCTCTTTTCCTCCGTGCTCTCTTGTGCTTCTTTTTTGTCTCTCTGTCGTTCTCTGTCCATCTCTTTCTCTCCCCCCCTTTACCCTCTCTTTATTATTCAGTATCTCTCTCCTTCCCTCCCTCTCCATTGCCCTCCTCACTTCACCCCTTCATTTCATTCCCGTCCGATTCAAGTTCTCAATCAAGCCAAAAGAGAAGGCGCAGGGTTCACGTGATGCTGGTTTTACACGAAGCTCACGTTGCCTATGAGAGAAAAATCAAGTTGGCATGTCAGTGATGGGAGGTATGAATCAGTCTGTCAGGGGAAGACTTATCCAGAGCTGATTAATGTTTTTTTTTTTTTAAAAAAAAGCTTTTTGATTAGTTCCACTTGATGTCTTCAATATACACATCAAAAACAACATTTAATAAAGCCACCATCTCCCACAAGGAAGTTTCACATACTGGGAAATATTCACAATTAATGCCCACCCCCCCCAAAATAAAAAAATAAAACAAACGTATATATAAAACATAATATGTAACAAGACTTTCAGGTCTGCATATATAACACTAAACCCATCCTTGCACACATTGCTTTGTCCATCATATCTTCTCCATCAGTCACTCTCCACTTGCTTTGTGTCTTTATCAGATTTCATACACGTAACTCTCAGGAACTACATCACACATCACCACCACTGTGGTATAGCAGTCTCCCAGACAGGTGAGATGACTAAAGTCTCAGTGGACTAAAGTTGAGGCTTTTGTTGTTGTTTTTTTTTAAATCAACATCATCTAACATGTTTAGAGTATGGTTCCTGGGAATTGTGATTTTTATCTCAAATATGCATCATAAATGACTCATTCACACAGCATTTTGCTGTTTTCGGTTACTGTGTACATGGAAATTTTATATATACACACACACACACACATACATACACATGTGTGTGTGTCTTTCTCTCTAAAGTTAGGGAAAGTTAGTCCACCAGCCCTTCTGAAAAGCCTTTACAATTTCCTCAGTTTTTTACAGTTTCCCTCAGTGTCCCTCAGTTTCAGTCAAATTACTGAGCCTCAAGAATCAACGTCTTCTTTTTTTTTTTTATTGTAGTCACAAAAAATGTTTTTTGAAGAGATTTAAACTGGTGCACTGCTAGCTGCACTTCCAAGCAGTTTGATTTCTTAAAAAATGGCCAGGCTGAAAATCCAGGTCTTCATCTGCAAAATCATCTCTATTATAAACAATATTTCTTAGATTTAGTCCAGGGCTAAATTTGACTTCCCAGGACTATTTGAACAGTTCAACAGCATTTCCTCTGTTGGCTAGTTGGAGTCTACAGTGGAATGTTAAGCTAGATAAATGTAAAGCGCTTCAAATATCAACTGATGACATAACGGGACATGAAATAAGATAAGACAATTTAAATGGCGATTTCATCATTGAACAAAAAAAAAAAAAAAAGCAATTCAATTTGCAAAAATATGTAATAACAGCATTATTAGCATTAGCATAACGCAACAAAAAGAGCAGAAGTGGACTGAGATGGTCACAGCCAGAGAGAAGCAGCATCTTTGATAAGTTTGTTGATCTGTGTTACGGATTATGGAAACTTTTCTCAATCTGGATTGTAACAGCATAAAAAAGAAAATAATAGTCGATGCTGCTTCTGAAAATGTCAAAGATGTGCTGTTCAGATTTAGTGACTGAGGTGGAGGGAAATCCTGGGACTCCAACTGACAGTACAACGGAAACACAACACATCACGGCAGAGCATTTGTGCTTAATAATCCCCTAACCTTTAAAGAAATGTTCACCCTCCGTCGCTCGGTGATTCAGGTCACAGGACTTGTAATGCATGGAACTTTTTTTTTTTGCATCATTAAATTTAAAAGAAAAAAGAATGATAGAAAGGGCTGTTCTCTTTTTCACCGCTGTCACTATAACCTGCACTTATTTGTGCTGTCCTGGCTGGCTCAGTGTGGCCAGTCAGTGCAAATTGAATTATTCAGCGATTTGTTGTTGTTCTGCCAGAGTTTGTTGGTTAATTTGTTTATCACACAGGCCGGTCTCCCAGCATTCTCCCCACAGCTTGCACATCCAGGCCGAAAAGACATAATTTTGGCAGAGCGCGAGTGCTGGCTGATACTCGTCTTCATCAAGCTCCTCCTCCCCTTCTCTACTCCCTTCCTTTGCAGACAAGGAAAACAGCCAGAGTTGGCTGCTGAGATGACAAAAAGTCCGTTTCTTGTTTTTGTAAATCATACAGCTAAGAGACTCCTGAAGGTTTCTTATCTCGTGCCATACTGCAAGGAGGTGTCGACGGAGCAATGCATGTATTTTGCACTTCCATTCCATTGCTCTCCATCGTACTTAAGTCAACAAGTAACACTGCTTTGTAACTAAACTTACTGCTCCATCTCCCCCATAAATCCCCCACATGCAATCTTTCCTCAGCTGTGGCGGGCATCCTGGACGAGAGATAGAAGTTCAGACGGGAAGGAAAAGCTGCTGCGCTAGAACAGCTGGGACACTGGAACAGGATAGCGTGTTAGATGAGGTGCTCACCTTTCTTGTGACCGCTGGGTCGAGATAACTCCTCAGCTTCTGGAGGTACGTGTGTGGGGGGTTTTTCACTTGGAATCGTTCCTGTCAAGGAAGGTTACAAAAAAAAGAAACTTTTTATTTTTTTTAAATGGTATGGAAAGCAAATATGAAGAGGGAAAGAGAACAATGAAAGAAGAGGAAACAGTTGTAGCAATAAAGTGAATTTATGGCAGTTCTGAGATAATGTCAACATATGACTAAACACTGTATGATGAGAAAGGTAATATTCTCACATTATGTTCCACTTAAATATTGACAATCTCCACATTCATAACTTGCTTCAGCTGCAAAAACCTTCATATAATGAAACTTTTTCTTGTAGCATCAACGCTGCTTGATGTATTTTTCTTACAAAATGAATTCTGCACATTCATATCTTGTCAGCAGTCCCGTGTGGCTGTGCATGTGCAGTACTGTACATACCCTAAGTTCAACGAGCAACAGGTCACATTTTAGGTCACATTATTAGGCTCTAAATATAAATAAAAGAGATTAGTGCAGGATTTGGATCAGTGTGTCGAGGGGGAAACGGTATTTGGATCTGGCCGAGAACCGCGGCGCTGCGGCGTGAATGACTCCATTTACTGTCGCAGCGTAAAAGACTGCAAGGCATTTCATTGAGGAAAATTATGACAAAGACATATTCTTAAAACGGCACAGCACACAAATATTTTGTCACTGTTTGCAGACACAGCTTCAGATTTGGCCCCTCCTCCCGTCCGCCACAAGCCAGAGCGCAGACAGAACAACAGCGTTCAGGTTGCAGGCTGCAGCACGCCGCAGAGCAATACAGCAAATCAGAAGAAAATATCTTATTTACCCATCGTTTGCACTAGTTGTTTAATATTTCATTTTTAGGACTCTTCCCAGAGCTTTGAGCTTTTTCAGAGCCTTTTTTTGAGTACATGCCATATCTCCTTTATAGGATTTGCCTCTTTTGTTATTTGATTTGTTTCCCAAACAAAACATGTTCATCCAAATAAATCCAGTAAGAACATTAGGAAGTCACATGTCGCTGATTAGCTCAGGATGGATGTACATCCACCAAGAAATTAAACTGGAAGAAGATTACATACGATCAATATGATCCATCTGGATTAAATCTATAACTTTCTTCATAAATGTTTCCAGTGTTTGCAACAACACTAATTTCCCATAAGATTTCCCCCTTTTCATGTCTGCTGCTGTTTAAAGGTGCAAATGTTCATTTTCATGATGCTTAAAACTACAAATGACCTTTTTAAATCTCTACAAACATCTCAACATTATAAACATGGATTACACGGATTGTAAAGCCAAGTAACACAGCGAGAACTGCGAGCAAATTTTAGTCCATTAAAAGAAAGAAAGAAAGAAAGAAAAGAGATAAATAATTTGGAGGCAAATTTCTGTCAGATTAAATGCAAAAAAAAAAGTTGAATGAATTACATTTTTTCTATTCTGCCGGCGTATGAATGTACGAGTTTAAATCCAAAACAGTGTCAAAAAAACTTGTGATGATGCTGGTGGAAACAGATGGAAAAGGATCTACAACTGGGCAGTTAAGTAGCCATTAAGTTCAAAAATGAATACTCCAACGTTTTTGTAGCTTCTTGCAAATTAAATGGGGGTAAATGTATTTAGCAAGGCTGTGTGCAAACTTTGAACCTCAATTACATCTTCACAGTTTCATTTTAATGCCATGACCATCTGCCATTTGAAGTATTTCATGCAGGTGGGATAAAAAAACTGATCCTAAAACCTGAATTAATGCAGATTCACAGAAATATAAGTTGGATTAGGATCCGGGTGGCGTAAATTACCCTTCTTTCTCTCCATCTGAGGGACAAAAAAGTCTGTTGAAAAGAAAAAGGGCGTGTCCCCATTGTCAAACTGCAACTAGTAAATGTTTTATGTCGTGTTGAGTAGATAATATGACGGATCTAGTTGAAAAATAAACGGAAAATTATTTTTTAAACTGAAAAGATATCATAATCTCAGGCTTCTTTGTACCTCGGATGTTTTCACCTTGCCAGTGTTTCAGAGATCATAATAATTGTAGTTATTAATGTTTAATAGTTCAACTTCTTGTGGCATTTGTTTTTCAAAGAGGATGTACCTGCCTGCTCTGCCACACTGTCATGCTCCATCGCTGTTGCCATAGTTACATTAAGAGATTCACTGTAGCTATGACACAGAAAATATTCAACTCCCAGAGCAGCCTTACTGTCATGGGTATATGCTTACAATGAAAACAAGAGAGGAATACAGTTCTGAGAACTCAGGACTTTCGTTTTGACTGTGAGTAAAACTTACGAGGAAAAACGACTGACTATGAAGAAGTTGAGAAGTAAAACCATGAGGAAACGAACTGAAAGCTGCTCTGGTGGGGGCGGGGACGGACGGACAGATGGACGACAACTATCTTCACCAGTTTCACTCTGACAGTTCAGAGGATCTCTGACTGCAGGACGGCAGCCAGACAGGCTCCCTTTGGCACAGTTCCCTTCAGGGTCAGTAGCCATCAATACAGTTTGAGTGGGTGGTGGTCTTGATCTAGTCTCTGCTTTTCTCCACTGCTCAAGAAGGCAGAAAAAGTTTGGCACAGAGGCTGTGGGCTGAGTGGATCTCTCAGACCACAGCTCATTGCACTACATGCACCCTCTGTTATTTCCTCCACGCAGCACTGACGCCAATAACAGGCTTGCTTTTTTAACTGGCTAACTCATGCGTGCTCCCCGCTGTGTCACTTAACCCACTTGACCAGGAACGTCAGGGAGGAGGGGTAAGGGTGAAGGAAGACTCGCAGGATAAAAGGGCAGAACGAGGTGACACCATGGCTGCAGCTGCGACATGCAGCGGGACAGGTAGTTCCCAGGATTCTCAATGCAATAGTCAGTTAAGTAGCAAACGATTAATTAAGTGCGATTTCTGCAGCAGCTACATCACAATGAAAAGTGATGCCCACCTGATCGCAGATCAGTTCCCATTTCTTCTCGTTGTCATATTGCCGCAACAGTCGTGCCTTGTCTGGAGGAAGATTCATCGAGTTCTGAAAGAGGAAGAAAGGTCAGAGTTAACTGGATGTGGAAAACAAACCATCATTATGGAGCCAAACACAAAATAATTATCAACCATAACTGCTAAGATGCATGCTTCTTCAGACCGTGAGCTAGATACCAGCACTCTGACCCAAAGTTACAAACATGAAGCAATTCAGGCCCTCTACCTGGTACAAGCTCATCAATAATGTAATACAAGTGTAATAATGCAATTCCCCTTCACCATATTCACCTGGTGCATCTAAAGAAGCCCAAATGTGTCTGGGGTATTAACAAAGGATTAGAAGCACAAAATCCGACCCCTTCCCTATAAAAATACCTACACAGTGATTAGAAATAAGACTAATGCTTCACAGAATGACTGGCTGGTGATCTGCACTGATCGTTTTTTGACCAAAGAGATCTGACCATTGATCAGGCGCCCCAAAGAAAAAATATATATACATTTGTGCATGGAATACAGAATACCAAAACAAAAAAGAAAGAGGTGGAGAGGAGGAAATCTAAGCTTTTTGTACACGTTGTACGGTAAAAATAACCCTCAGAGAACCTTAATCTCCATGAACAGAGCAACAGCCTGCTGAACAAGCACCAGGATATGAGGCTAATTAAAGCTAAGAGGCCAAAAATAAAGTTGGTAGAGCACAGAGCCAGGAGTTATCGTTCTCTGATTGATTATGTTACTGTACACACAGGCGTGTAAAAGAAAACAAAAAACTGGACAGTACTAGAATCGGTGGGTCAGACTTTTAAGAAAACTGAACTGTCAGCAAAGTTCCAGATGGTTCATCTCTCTGACAGACGGCACGTCTGTAAGGGACTAAAAGAAATCATTTCCCCTCTCTCTCTCTGCCAGTAGCAGCTGTGAATAGACTGGATCTTCAAAATAATTTACAATCATCAAATCAAAATACGACCCACTCTGCCAGGCTCAGAGCTGTCCAGTTGTGACTAAAACGCAGACGTTTGAATCAATCTGAACTAGTGCTGGGAGGAATTAATCAAAAAGTAATGGAAACTGACATTCAGAACCTGCAACTAAAGTAATCTCACATCATGTCAGTTATTTCAGTTTTTTTTTATTTTATCCCTTTTACTTCCGTTATTACTTTCCCCGCTGAACTCTGCAAAGACAATGACTTTTTTTTTTTTTTTACAGAACAATCTAAATGAAATGAAATAAAAACTGAACTAACAGCTATGCATTTCTCAACTTTTAGCGATTTAAGATGATATACATCATGATCAGGAAGAAACAAGTCTTCATTTGGTTTCCGTGACAACACCGTCTCCATCAGGCATCAGTCCTGGATTAAAATGTCAAGCCTCATCTTCCAGTAATCTTTTCCGTTACCTTTCAGTGCAGTTACACAGCAGACAGACTAAAAAGAAATACAGCCCCCCACCAAAAAAAAAAAAAAAACATTTTGGAAAAACATGTCTGGGGAAAAGATGTTTCTCCTTAATCAATGTTGGGTCATGACACTGCTGCAGGAAGGGAGAAATGTCTGCGTCTGTTTTCCAGAAACTTCTTTGAGTCTGAGAAACAGATGATGGAGTTTAACACCAATCAAATGACCATTTATCATAAGACGAGGGGAAAGGGACTGTGAACAATCACGTACGTTTGCACCCAGAACGTCTGGCAGAGCTGCACTTTTGTCTTCATGTTTTTATTCACCTGGTTGATGAAGATGTTCCTCTGTGATGATGTCCAGTGAGAAGTGCTTCTCGCACAAATCTAACGCAGCCATTGATGAACATTATGACTGAAAACAGGCCTCAGTCAAACGAAAATGTGTTGCGCAACTCCTTTCTTTACTTCATCTGCTTCTGCTTCGTGTACGAACACCTCTGCAGTTATCCAAGAAGTTCTTTTCAGCACAAGCGTGATTCACCCCACCCTGCTTCAAGCAATCAAGCAGCAGCTTAGTGTACCTCCAAGAAAGGCAGCGAAAAGTTAAGTAAATGAAGCAGGTGGCTGATTACTGGTTAAACAATGCTGATATTCTGGGGGGGTGGGGGCTGTTGAAAAATTTCTAATCCCAAGAGAGTGTGGATAAAATAAAAAAAAAATGGGTACTGCTTACTTTGGGGTTCCCCCCCCCTGCTTTCCTCGTGAGATGGGCTGGATCATCTATCAGAGCACGTTCAACCTTCAGCCTCCCCTTTCCCCCCCCCACGGATTTTCCAGAAGAGCTCAGAGGGGGTGTGAGAGGAAGATGGATGAGGAATATCCTGAGATCAGACTCGTTTCCAAGAGCAAGTCATACAAAGATGGAGTCGGACCCTGAATGAGCAGCCCCATCCCGAGCTTTTGGGCCCTGCCTCATTATGGGCAGGAATCTTTTATTCCTCGCTGTTTTATATTACAGTATGCCAAGTTTATTGATCTGTGCAACCATTTTCATTTTGAAATGGTGCCTTTGTAAAGGAAATCAATGACGCGAGGTGCTCTGGAGACACAGGGAGAAAGCTTAGACACATCTCTGCATTTTACTAACAGCTATAACGTGAAGATGACTGCTTCAAAGACAGGACTAAACAAATGAAAGTCATCGTGATAATGTCGTAAGAAGTTAACCGGTTTGTCGAATTTTGAGCCGACTGATTATTTCATTAGACTCATTCTGTAATGGTGTGGCCACATATCTCTTTTCTTCCCGAATGGATATTTTACAAACTTTACTTTCCTACAAGTAATGCTAAACCTGTAAAAGTACATCTCAATCCAAGAAAATAGTTTACTTTAAATATAAAGTGCACTGGAAAAAAAAAAAAAAAAAAGTCAGTCACATAAAACAGTGAAGATGTATTTTGGTAGAGAAAGGCGAGTTCTGTCCCTCACAGAGGTCTCTACGAAAAAAAAAAAAAAAATCGACTGGGAAATCAAATTAGTATTCAGCAGAGGCTGCTGGCCAACCCGTCGCTCCTGTGCTGACTGCAGGGAGTTGGGACTCAGGGGGGCTCTATTAACTCAAACTGGCTGCTGACCAGATGACTGCATTTTACACCTTCTCTCCGTGACTAAACATTTTAAATAAAAATTTAACACCTCCGTCGTCGCTCGCTGAAGTTGCATAAAACCACGAGGAGCTGAACTAATTACATTTTTGGACATAACAAACCTCTAACACAATGAGGGCAGATTATTAAATGGTATGTGGACCTCTGCTTTATTTTGTTTGGGTGCAAGAACTGTTGGCCTGGACTCTTAGGTGGTTTGTGGAGCAGCTGTGGGCGCAAAAAGCTGTGGGCTTCCTGCTTGGTGAGGCTCCAAGTAAAGCACAGAGCCACTTCCACCAGTCTTCATTCTATCCCAGTGCTAATGAGCTGTGACAGCCACTTCGGCCCGCGGGGGTCAGGTTACCCCCACATCTACAAGCACACCATCTACGTTATTGATGGGGTGCCTTGGAGGAGGGTCGGGCAGCTTTGCACCAACACCTGACGGCAGACCACCCTGATGAGCGCCCACACAGATACGATACCAATGAGACACATGTCCAAAACAGTAGATTTAAAAAGAGGTTAGATCTTCATTTAAAAAGCGGTGATTTGCAAATAGTTCAAACTGATTATAATTTTTTTAATGGTAAAGATTATGCTCATTTTTAAATTCATGCCAGTGACACATTTCAAAAAAGTTGAGAGATTAAGACTAAAGATGCTAGAAGGTTATTTAATTTGTATTTTTTTTACAAGGTCACAACATTTTACATGTTTTCACTGTTCTATTTTAATTAAATATAGGGTTTAAATTATTTAAGTCAATTAATTCCCAACAATCCACGTTTCTTTTCTTCTTTTTTTTTTAAATTCTGGGTTTGCTTGTTTTGTTTAAAAAAAAAAAAATTACAACAGAATCATAATGCACTTATTTCGTCCGTGTTTTTTATACATGCTATTACATGAATATTTCAATAATAGCTGAGTGAAACGGAAGGGAAAACGACATTTTTAAAAATTAACTGTCACAGACAAACTATTCTGGTAGTGCTCATGAGTCCATTTAGTTCCGGTTTATTTATTTCCATTTCCTAGCGCTATTACATAAGTCATTGGGAATTCTGGTTTCCAGTTTACCAAAGATGAGACTGACGCGAACAGAAAACACAAGAAAAGCATTTTGGTTACTTGACAGTTCTTTGGTAGCTGCCTTCGATCCAAACAACTTCAGAACTGGATCAGGACCGGACAGAGCTCCTGGCGATCACAGGAAGCCCTCGTAACGGGGAACATGCTGGACACTCTCCATTTCAGCAGGTGTGATCGGTGGAGTATTCTGAGCTGTAGTATACGGTGTTTAGCACCTACTGGGGAGAAATAAACCCATTCTTGACGACCATTTGTGACAGTTTGTGTTGAATTCTAGAACCGAGTGTGTCAGAAGCAGCGTTCATAGAAAGAGCTGGGTGGCTGACTGGGAAAAGGAAGGAAATGTTTTTGTTATGAAGATACAAGCTGTGCAAATATCTCAAGAAAAATCGACCTAAGAATCTGACATTTCTTCCAAAGTTGTAAAGTCAGACTACTTCCTGTGGAAACGCTCATAAACACGTGGACATGTGCACTTCAAATATGTACACCAATTAAGAAAAACTGCTCAATAAGCTGTACAGACAAGCTGCATATGATAATTACAACCGTTGTATCCCATTATTGTCCCCTGCAAGGAGGATTTTAATGGTACTAAAACATTTGTAGCCTGTCCAGCCATATCCACTAACTTTGCAAGAATTCTTTCTCGTTAAAAATGGGTCTGACAGCCCTCCTTTTTGTATGGTACAGAACAGTACCGAATCAATCACAACGGGACGGCGGCAGGTTTTATTGATGATCACACAGACTCCAAGAGCCACAAATTCAAAGTAAGCTAAGAACACCATTGAGCAACAAGTTTTTAAGTGCAAAACCAAGAGCAGTCCTTCATCGCTGTCCTTGCTCCACGACCTCATTCTGAATGTCTACTGACCTGTCCCTCTGCTTCGTCCCTCTGATAGGTTGCACATGTACGCACTGACAAGAAGACGGGCAAGTAAAAGATTTGACTTCAATGAGACTCCGACACTGTTGAAGACTTGCCCAGGAGCAAAACTGTGGAACAGGCAGCACAGGATGACCAATGTTTTCTGTAAAATCTGGGTTTTCCGTTGATCTCCAGCTTCACTTCATGCAACCATTCTCACATTTCATCTCCAGAACAACTGTCCAACATCTGAACCACTTCTGTGTTCATTCCTTTAGAAACCTTAGATTCAAATGAATCCTGTAGGACTCCACTGACGGCACTCTGGAGACCACAGGATGCATCGCACTTCTAAAGTATGTAACACTAAACCAATCGGGGGAAAAAAGCACTATAAGCGACTACAACAACCAGCTCCACTTTCTGTTATATCGATTTAGGACAATGTTAAACTCGCACGAAGTCTCACGGTTCATAAAGATAGAAAGAAATTATTTATGTCCACACATCCTCTCATTAGACAGCTCCAGTAATATAAGGAGGTAAAAATAGACAACATCAAGGTCCACTACACACCCACTACTTTACAGGAGGTCTGCAAAGCAAGACCACAGCCTTGACAGCGCAGCTGGCTGGAAAAGCAAACGCACAGCCCACATGAAGGGCCTGTTTCAGCTGGTATTGCTGGGAACTGATGTCAGCCATGTTGACATAACGAAAAAGCAATCCACTTGAATGGGGATGGAACTGAAATGATACTGAAATACATGTTTTACAAGGTAGCACGTGCTGCTTGGATGTGGTGTAAGAGAGTTTTCGTATTTCAATGATATCCTTCTTTGATAGCAATTTAAGTGGTAGTATGGGCAGGAATGATACATTCTGAAAGATACGGCCATAGTAGGTATGAAGGGCAAGTATAAAAGTATAAAAGAAATCATGTTGTTCAGATGTCTAACATAAAGACTTTTTAAACACATGATGTACATGATGTATTACTGTACTAAACTGAGTCAAAACATGGAAGCAGTGTGTGAAAAACTAAGTTCACCCCACAATTAAATAGTACAGCCACCTTCAACATCAATAATCCCTTTTCTGTACAACTTTATCAGTCCCCCACATTGTTGCAGAAGAGTCTTGTCCAGCTCTCTTTACAACCTGGACTGAGTTCATAGAGGTATTCACTTTTAACACCTTAAAATCTGGGCCACTGCCACACCTCGATTCTTTACTTTTTCAGCCATTCTGCCGTTGATTGTGAAACCAGTTATTCGGACAACGGGAACCAGCCGTCCAGACCTTAATGGGACGTAATGGAGCAGTTTGTGCACTGCTGTCTGATTTTCACGTCATTAACAGAAGAAAGTGATGACAACTTGATGCTACTCTGGAGGGAAATAAATACTACATAATTACATATTACATAATCTGATCAAATCGATGCCGTGGAAAAATCTAAATCAAAGCTAGAGGTGGTCCAACAAAATACAGAATGACTTCTCTTTGACTCTCTTGCCGTACAGCGTTGACTCCCTTTAATGTCCATATTAAACATGACAGAACTACTCTCGTGCCTAATGCAGAGCAATAACCTAATTGTCCACTGGGATATGTGCTGCTTTGAGTTTGAGACACACCCTGGGTGTTTTCTACCATCTCTACTCCCCCTCACCCCTCCACTCTACCAGCAGACCACAACAAAACCTTGCCAACATATGTAGAATTTTGTGTTTGAAATCATCCTAACTCTATTCTCGACTCATATAAGCAAAATCCGAAAACATTTAACAAATGGCCTCAGAGGGCATATCTTTCTCTTGTAAACAGCTCTTTGGCAGAAGCCAGATAAATGTTCCAACTGGATTTTTTTTTTTTTTGGGAACACAATGCATGTATCAACATGAAACCTTCTGATTACATCAGTTATCATCAACTCATCGTAACATTGCTCAACACTCCGGAAATGACTAAATGCCGTAATGTTCTCTACCAATCCGTTCAACAACCATTGGGGTGTTTAATATCTTTAAAAGTTATAATGAGCTCAGAGCTGCAGGCTATAAAAAAAAAAAAACACAACCCTCCCAGATGTACTAATACATGACTCAAGAACTGCATATAAATGTTACACATCAGCTTCACTTCTTTTCCTTGTGTGGACCATCTGTGAAGCTCAGATGTACAAATGGTCCACACCTTACTTTGACGGGTTGAGGCACCAGGAGCAGATCCTTGAACCCGTCAAAGACGACCACTCCTCCACGCGCGACACTGTTGATTAACTATCCATCACACTCATAGTAGAGGTTGTCAGGAATAAAGGGCCTACTTAAGGGAGAAAGGAGTCGGGCAGTCCTGAGGCACCCGTCATCCAAGGCGAGCCATCCTCGCCTCATTAGCGCAGCGTGGCCCTGTAAGCTCCACCATACTTTGGGGGCAGAGGTGTCCCCTGTCTGTCCCCAGATTAGCTTTGTAATCCCCAGGACCCCCGACTCGACAGTAGCTGTAATGTTTGTGAAGCTGTTCCCTGGAATGTCTCGAGAGCAAATGTTGAGTTCAAATGCCTGAGCCCCCCCCCCCCAGCTCCAAACACACTCCAATGGACTTTCATACAGTTAGCACCGTGTCATGAATTATAATCTTAGGCAATCTGTCATCTCTCGCTTCTAACAGTCTGCTGCAGCTATCACGAGAGAAAGAAAACAAACATGCAACAGCAAATGTTTCATAAAACAGCACACAGGAAAAAAACATTTGCACGTTGGAGGATTCAAACTGAACTTCATCTGCGTAGTCTGAAAATTGCCAAGTTGCACTGTCTAATGGATTTTTTCCCCACAATATTCATTACAAGATAACGTCTCACTGATTTCTAAATGTTATTTGTCAATACAGTTCATGTCATGGGTGAAAAATAAATAAATATCACTCTGTCTTGATGAAACAGCATTAAATACTGGAACAACATTATGGAGTTGTTTTGGAGCAGCAGGGCGCTGTCCAAATACAATAAGTGATACATGGACACAGAGGACCAGACCAGATGGTGTGAGGTTGCGAAAGATTCTTCTCTGAGGTGGAGTCTGTGCTGGGTTCCAGCTCCACAAGAAGATAAATATGAATCAGAAAAGCTGTTTAGCTAAAATGGCAACTAAAAAAAAGCTCAAGCAAACCAAAAAGGTTCAATGCAAATCTAAAACGTTACAGTGCAGCACTCTGGAAGAGCTGTTTTAGTGCAAACAGGCTCAAACTCAACCTGTATACAGCACCACTCTAGACACTCTTTGAATGAATGGGTAGATGTGCCCAAACATTTACTGGTACTAAAAGTATACTGTGACAGTCCTAAACATCTGCACACAGCCTCAGAGCTGTCTGATTTCAGTTTACTTTTCTCCATGTATAAACCATGATGCTTTTCTGGAGTCTGAACGTATTAAATTAAACCAGTGTAAGATCTGCAGAGTCAGCGGCTTTAACACGTTACTGACTCCAGAGTGGCACAACGGGGTCACTTTGGGCTTTTGCATTCTCAGGACTTTGACAAAGAGACAAATGGTTGACACCAGAGAAGTGCTTGCAAATGAAAAACCCTAAACACAGAAATAAACTAACTGTGCAATCACACCACACGACTTCCCTCCCACTAGCCTTCCCCAACCCCTCTTTCAAGCACTGAATCCATCATACAGAGTGCTGTGGTCACTTCTTCTAAGGAAATGATTGATGCACTCCACCAAAGAAACAGCCCTGAACACAAAAGCATGAACATGAACTCAAAGAAGTCAGTAAATCTGTTTCATTGACAATCAGCTGCTCATCTAACTACGACTCTAACTCTTACCATCTTTCATTCATCATCAGGGATTTATTCGTTGTTGTTTTTCGTTTCTTAAAATTCTATAAGTAGGTTTCACCAAAATGAAAACACCTGAAAAAAAACAAAACAGGGTGATGAGGTCTTGCTAGTGTTAAGAGTATGTTTCATTAAGGCCGTGCTTTGGCAGCTTCAGTTTCACGTCAGGGCTCAGGAGTAAGAGACGCTTCATCTGTCGAGTCAAGCCTATTGTCTACGGTAACAGCGAGTGAATCTGGGTCTGACGGGTTCTGCTTTTAAACCCTGGCAGTGAGCGCTGAATTACATTCAAATGCAACAGGACCTCCCATTCTGCACCGCAGATGTTAACTCTGGCAAGTTGTAATCCGACAAACCTGCCTTTTAGACTCTGGCAGAATACATCTTTAAAAAAAAAAAAAAAAAAAAAACTTAAAGAAAGGGGGGCTTAAAAAAAAGGAGAAGAAATGAGACTATTTGAACCAAAGTCTTTTGAAACGTAAAAGTTACTTCTGAGGGTAAAGTGTTATACTGCGTGATAGATTTTCCAAAGAAAGAATGCTACAGCATTAGCCATTAGGATGAGAATGTAAAAAGTCCGACACGTATGTTAATAAAAATTCAATCTGGTAGACAAGGAAACCTCTTCTTTAAATGAGCTAGAACTTGGCATTGATAAGCTAACTGGTTAAAAAGAAGAAAAAAAAAGTCCATCTTGATTCTATATTGCTCTGAAATTAAACTGAAAACACCCTCAATAAAGCTCAAGGCCAAAGAAGAATGAAAACAGAAGAATGAAAACAGGCTCAATGCTACAAGATAACGCTGACCCTGAGGCCACAACAAGCAATCTGGTTGGTCACCATGACACAGACAACTGAAGGTTGTACCAGACCTGTTTTCTGATAAAATTCATCAGAATGAATATCAAATAATTCTAAAAGAATTCACAACAGAAATGCCCTCTCTTGTGCTGCTCCTTGGCTGAGCAGTCATGGCTTTACAGCACAGCTGCTACTTTGGAGCCTGGACAGATCCCGACCATAATACACTTCTCCAAAGAGTTGTGACTCTACACTCTTTTGTATGAGCTTGGACCGGTCCTGCTGGATAACACTGGCAAAAGGAATCATGAAAGGACCAGACGGGCCTTTTCAGGCCGACATCCTAATCCACCTGCAGGAAGAACTACAGCAAAGATAATCGTGGGCAAGTCAAAACACAAGGACTTCAAATAGATGTCAAAGCTGCAAGGACATTTCTGTTTTCTTCTTCTGCTTCTTCAAGAACACAGCCAAGAGCTCACCTGAAAACTTTGATGCTTTATTATTCTGCAACCAGACACCTGAGATTCTGCTGATACACGACTCAAACAAAAGTTTAAGACAAGTTGGAACCAGGTGTGTTCAAACTGAAAGCGATTCTATACTCAGCACTGTCATCTTTGGTTGGTGCTCTACAGTAAATAGTGTCTACTTACTCGCATAGAAAAGCTTAAAACCCAGATGCCAAGACAGGACTGAGAGCAACAACAGATTAAAGCCTCACTGGTTTCAACCCAGCAGTGCCTGGACACGGCCAAAAGCCCGGTCCCCACACAATCAGCTGACCCCAGGCCACACGGGGCAAAGATGCTCCAGGTTTTGAACACATCACATCGCTTCACATACACATCCAGCAACATGCAAAGGCCAGAACACTGGCTGCCGGATCTCACGGCTCCACAAGCGTTTTATGTTCAGCTATGCTGTGGCTAATTTGTGGGTGAGCACCCTGGGGATCCAACAGAGCAGAAACCCACATGCGTACATAACACACACACACACACACACACACACACACACACACACACACACACACGGGTATGTGCGGCGGGTCTGGGTCCAGTGCCAGGCTCCGTCTTGGGCACCTCACAGAATAAAGAGCAGCTCTGTTCAGTGAAAACTGACACACGGGATTCAGTCACTGCAGACCCTCTACACAATACACATTGTTGTGCTTTTTTAATGAAGAAGACTCCACATGGAAAAAAAAAAGGAGGGGGGTTGGCTTAGTCACTTCCTGGTTTCCATGGAGGGGTGCAAGAGTCAGGCTTGGATGGCATGCTGACAGACATTTTACACATTTAATATCAATTTGTTTTGTTTTTTTTCCTTCTCATTTTGTCTCTTCCTTTCCACCAAAATAAAGATAAGTGCCAGTTAAAAGATATAACATTTATAGTCTAACTACAAGTTAATAAATGCATGGCTGAGAATAGCTTAAGCTTAAACTAGTCTGCAGGGAAAAAAAACAAAAAAACACCCACTTTGAAGATGTCAACGTGACAATTTAAAGTCCAGTCTGTCATGAAGGCTACTCTTGTGATTAATCTGAAGAGTACATTTCAAATGCTGTACCCCACAACACAAATAACAACAGCAGCTCGCGGCACTTCAGCAGCCTTTAAACAAAGCAGCTTAGATGTAATCTGGGCAGACTGAGAAGCGCACCACCAACAGCAGCAGCGGCTAAGCCTTCAGTCCCCCATATGGCATTTAAAAGGGTAACCTGTCTGTCTCTCCAACAGCAATCATGATGCTCCACAAACACAAAGGCCTTGAGATTCATGTGGACGGCGTTCCCGATCTGGGTACAAATCGATTTGACGTCATCACTGTGGTTAGCCAGTCATCTTCCTTCAGCTCGGTGTCAAACATACAGACCCTACAACACTGCACGTGCATACACACACACTGCAGTGAGTGCAGAGTAAACTGATCCTCTGGGAAGTTGATATTTGACCAGCCATAAAGTAAATTCACTGGGACACCGGGACCGTGCTCCGATGCAGAATAAACACGAAAAAGGGCTAACTCATAATCATGCACGACCCAACCGCAGAAGATCTGCGTCATAAATACTGCAGCAATTAGAAGAGATGCAGACTGGCAAAACATCTTCCAAGTCCAATTATGGACACATTTGACCCTGGATGCTGTGGGAGACCAGAACTACTAACAGCACAGGCCTGAAGGGGAATAATGTCTTCTTCAAGGCCAGTGCTCTGCTCCCAGTTTTCCTTTCATTCTGTCCATTACATAACCTTTCTTGTGCTTGCAAAAGTTTTGGAAATACACAAAGTTCCAACAAAAGGGAGTTATTCTTAGACACCGATCATAACTTGACTGATGATGATGACCAATATAATAAGAGTCATTTAAAAACCAACATCAAATCACCTCAGACAGAAAACTATTTCTGTTCAGGCCTCCTTCAGTACTTTAAACTGTGAACATTTGTTTTATCCGTCCACCTAGCTTCATGACCAAGGTTGCATGTGAATCAGGCAGTCCCATTAGAGGAATTACATTACAATTAGCCTAAGTCTATTTCAAAGATCCGGCCTCAGCTCCGGGGATTCATGAGACAGGCTTCAATGAGGGCTTTTATTTAGAGGAATCTGCAGACTCAAACACAACTTGATCCACAGCAGGGTGGGTTAAAATTTAACTTGCTCAAGCTTCGAGGAAGCTGAAGCTACTTAAATTGCATTTCCACACCTTACCTTTACCTGATTTAGAAATTCACATCACGCGGACGCCAAGCAGACCGTTTCCGTATGGTGTGCATGTTAAAGTGGGCATTCGATTTTTGAAGTGAGCGGGAAGAATATGTCCATGCAGAGCTGCCGTAGGTCCTGGAGCTTTTCACCTTCAGCTGACAGTTGCATTTCTCCACGCAGCCCAATTTCTGTACACCACAAGCCAAGGATGGGCTTTATTTCAGACATGTGGCTACACACAGATGTGGTCAGCTCTGATCGCAGACGATGCAAATTAAGAGTCTAGTTTTTTGTTTTTTTTTTCATATCACACAGCATGTCCTTGATAAGAAATTTAGACGACTGCCTGAACGTGGTTGCCCACAGCACAAGTCTTTAATCCGAGGGGCTCCCTGCTGTGAAGCAGAGCTTGCCTGTTGATCAAACCTATTAAAAGTGGCAAGTAAACATCCCCGCGGCTATTCTTTGATCAGTAGGTTGAGAACAAGTTGAATGAAGTCTAAAGCATAACGAGAATGATAAGGGAGCAGATGAGTCGCACGGATAAATAAAACATAGTGGGTGACAGGAAGCGATTAATGAGTAGGTCAAAGAACTTTAGATGAGCAGTCAAGTTGACTCATCAGCACTGGTAACCTCTTAGGATGCAAATGCTAATCATCTGCGACTCAAAATGAGGTGAGGTCGTAGAGTCACATGCTGCCACTCGAGAAGCAAAGCTAAATCAGCCACAGTTAACACATATTGGGGTTTAAATGGTGGTAGCCTACACTAAATGCTCTGATAATAGCACTACATTCTTTTAATGCCTGAGGGTTTCCATCCCACCAAGAGCTGTGGCATCATGCTGGCAGCAGGGTGAATGAGATGAGGCAGCATGGGAGTTCCTAATATGCTAATCCAGCTCAGGAAATCCTCGGTTTAGACAGGTAGATTTTGTGTGTGTTGTTTTGTTTTGTTCTGCATCCTAGAAAGGATCATGAGCGATTCACCGAGCTAAACTTTATGGATGCTAATGATATTAACCCCACATATGAGAGGAGGACTTTGATGCTCAAAAATAAGGTTGAGAGTGGGCGACTGTGCCAACAGATGTTATTAAGACCACGGCCCAAATCCCTCAGCGGTGTGACGTCAAACCTTTCTTACGCCTCAAAAACCTGCTGCTGCCTCCAGCACAGAATGGGACTCATCAGTCAGTGTCTGACAAGCAGCAATCACACTCCAACACACAAGGATTTGACTTCCACCTGATTTTTTTTTTCTTTTTCTTAAACAGAGGGCTCACTGGCTAATACGTGGCACCAAATTTATTACTGAAGAAAGAAAAAAAATTTTTTGGGGCATCAGAAACAATCACGCACCAATTAAAAAACAGCTTAGTCAAATCTTTTCTCCTGAGCAGCTCATATACGAGAGCACTCGTCCAGGCGACAATCACGTCTGACCCACATTTTGCCAGCTCTCAAATTTCACCTCACTGCTCCTCTGTGCAGGTCTTTATTCGCAGACTGGGAAGCAACTACTAAAAAGTGTTATCCACAACAGTGGCGTAAAGAAAACAGTGATAACAAATGACACTCTTGATCCCAAGGTACAGAAACAATTGAATGGCAGCTTTTGTGGAGATGTGTGACCAATCAAAGCTAATTAGATTAAAAACGTTCCTTCTGTCTTTCTGTTGTCACCAGCCACAGCAACTGGAGGATCCTTCATCATGAGAGTTCAGGGCTCACTCCCCATCTGGCAACATAACTGCTGACAGATCTGTCGACACTTTATAATGTGACAGAGGTTTTTCGAAGTCGTGAGCAAACATGAGGACTCATTAAGCTGAGAGAAATATGGCAACAAAACTAGTAGTTTTATCTCTTGGGTCTCCACTTGGAAATTTACTGAAGCACTGAGGTAACTTCATGAGACTGCGGTACAAACATTTACTATCTTGAATTTAAGGTTAGGGGGCATTTGGGTGTAACCCTGGGGCTAAGTTTATAGGTTGATTTATATTTTCAGACTTAAGTGTGAAACTGATTCAAATGTCTGATGAGTTCATAACTCCAGGAAACAAAAAAAAGAAAGAAAGAAACTTTAGAGTCAAAAGACAGAACATCAATATGTCAGAGAAAGATGCACATCCTGTCTACTTTTTTCTTCTTCTTTTGGTCAGCAAACTTATTTCCCCCCTGAACAACAAAGAAAGGGTCGGGCTGGACAAACAGATCCAACCTACACACAGCTGTTCCGTCCCAGGACACTGAAGCATGCAGGGAACAAAGACGAGACACATGGACACAACTTTTCTTTTCTCTTTTTTTAACCCCCCTTTCTTTTCTTATCTTACCAAAACGATGGCAAATCTCTCCTCCAGTTCACCTGGCTCTGGCATGGGCAGTTTCAGAGGCATGTTGTGGCCCCTGAAATCAGGGTGCTGGTCCATGCTCCCTGCGTTCCCCATGTTTGCTCCTTAGGCAACTTTTATCCCCTCCTCGTTTACTTCACAAATCTTCGCACCGCGGAAAAAAGAAAAAAGAAATGCTCCACACGCCCTTTGGTTTGTCGGGTCGCACTCGCAGGCTCCCAGCAGGTCTATCCAGGTCACTTCTTCTTGCTTCTTTACTATAAAACACATGTGAGGAAGGTAACATAATGCGATGGGTCCGAGTGGCAGCGGTGGAGCCCCAGATGAGAGGCTTTTTTTTTTTTCTTCTTCTTCTTCTTTACGACACAAGAAAGAAACCCCGAAGCGTGACTGGATCCGCACGGACCTCTCTTCTGTGTTATCCGTATCTTGCACAATTTAGGCTCCACTCCCAGCCAGCTGAAATGACGACGTTCATGATTCACCGCTTATTGCAATCCCGCGTCTGTTGGTACTGAGTGAGCGGAGCTGGCGTCCCTAATCCCTGCGCTGCTGACCAGCCTGTTAAAGAGGAGGGGGACTCACACACACTCACGGGGCTCCACACACTCTCATTCTGGGTCTTTTTTCAAGGGGGCAAGCCTCCCACTTCTTCTTCTTCTTGGGGCGTAGCTCCCAAAGCCGTAGCTAGGAGACGAGCTTTTTCTTTTTTTTTTCTTTTTCAGTGTTGCATTATGGTACTTTGAGTACAGCACCAGGGGCCCCTCAAGGATCCCGTGTACAACTTAGTGGCTGTATAAAGGCGGTTAAAAGAACAATGGGGTCTCTTACTAGACTGTAAGAAGCGTAAAACTTTCATTAGGGACCAAGACAACACCAATCAAAGAAATTTTGAGTTTTAAACTGTATAAGAAGAACTGGGCAAACCTTCCGTGACATCACGAACAGATTTCTGACAAGTGGCAACCATTCTACTTCTGGTTTTGTTGCCGTTCCTGGATTGACCACTATCTGCTGGCTCCTAAACAGAGCAAAATCCCCACTGACTTCCATGTTCCAGCAGAATTAAACATATTTACAGCCCAGTACAAGAATCAGTTTTAGTCTCTATAGTTAGATGTTATAACCATGACAACTGTACGGGGTATGATTTTTTTTGTTCTACATCAGATAAATTTGTATTAAGTTACAGTTAATAAAGCTGAACAATCAGATGCCCCCAGACTTATTTGATGTGCTTGAATGAGAGTTAGCCATTGGTTCGGCCGTTGGTTTTCACAGCTTTGTCCCGTCTCTTTGGAACATGGCACTGAGCAGTTTGATGAAAATTAATGTTCTATTGCTCTCTGTAGAAACATATGGGTGAGGTCGCTTCTTATTCATCCATAGTTATACACAGTCAATGGATGAGTGATTTTCAAGCTTCTTTTTTTGTCAAACTTCATTCAAAAAATGAGCAGGGCTGAGAAACTAGGTGCAGCACACCTATCCTAGGTTGTTTACACATTGGGGACATTGAGGAGCTTTGGTCATGAGTACAGTTGCACTTGGGTCAATGTGAACACAACAACTGCACTCTGGTGCGCATCAAAACATCTGTACTGAGAGTATTCTTGAGGTGGTCTCAACGCAACTAGCAATTTTAGCTTTGGCTGTATTAACTTATGCAAGCCTATGATGTAAATTGATATATGTTTTGTTTTTACATTCATTATGGTCAAATGTGTCCAAACATCCATATTTCAAACATCTCTACTGAAACAACATCGAAAACAAGTGTGGGCAGAGCTCTGCTGGGACCTGCCCATCGTGCAGCCTGAGACCTTCAGGGATAAATGCTCTGCATTCAGGCAAGTCTGAAATCAGATTCATGCTTCTGTGTAGCAGATGCGCACGTAGGCAATGCACGTGCCCTACATCGTCTTTGCTGCTGACACTTGTTCGCTCTGTAATTACACCATCAACTACTAGAGGACAGTGCAGCTTCTTCTCTGCAGCGCTGTATCTTGCATTACTGAGCTTCCATTTGTTTACTTCCTTTATATATCTCCAACTTAGCAACAGAGCAAATAAAGTATATCTTATGTGAGTTGACATTGATAAATGTTGAGCATTTATCATTTTTACAGACATTTTACAGGAAATGAACAAATCTACCAGTGAAACTCTTTGCAGTCTGCACTGACATGACACATAGTTACATTTGGAGGAAGTTGCACATGTGGCATACAGTGATGTTATGAATTTTATTGCCAACAGTGGCGAGTAGCAGCAACGTCTGGTGTTACATTTGGAAAAGTTCATTTTCCTACTTTGTAAACAAACAAAGGCAAAATGA
Organism: Arrhamphus sclerolepis; assembly: GCA_037176975.1. Lineage (NCBI taxonomy): Eukaryota > Metazoa > Chordata > Actinopteri > Beloniformes > Hemiramphidae > Arrhamphus > Arrhamphus sclerolepis. Next base: position 8,826,734 of record JBAMYA010000014.1, on the reverse strand, counting down.
GCTACCGTTCATCTTTAAAAAATTAAAAGTAGCATTTTCCAACTTTTTCTAAAGCAACAAAAGCTAGTGTGTTTTTAATAGTCAACAAGTATTATAACAAGTCCAGTAACTAAAAAGATAATAGTACCAAAGCCCCCCCTCCTTGAACCTCTGTTGAACCAAAGTTAATCTTCACCTGGAGCAACTACATCTGTATGTTTTAAAACTATTCATTGACTTTAAGTACAAGCACACTGATTATATTAACAGAAGAGACCACTTTTCTCAACTTCTCTTTCACTAATTCTCAATACATACCAGGGATCATATGTTTAAGATCCTTCAGTTCACACCTATCATTACTGCAGTCATTAAATTTATGTTTCTGATTTTTCATTTCTCATGACAGGTATCCCTGGGGATAAATGGAAGGTTCTAGATCTGCTACGCTGGCTCCCTGAGCTAGGCTGCCTTTTTAAACTGGGAATCTATGAATACAATTTTCACAAACAAGCTATATTACTAAAATTACATTGGACTGGACTGAACTTGACTATATTTAAATCAACTTCTAGTGATCTTGTTTAGCCAGTCTGGTGGGGAGAAACAGAAAAGCCATCTCCAAACAGAAGTGGTGGCCTTCATCATCACTTATCAGAACAGAAAATGAGCCTTGAGCACCTACCAGCCTGGAAAATGGCTCATTTTGGCCTCGCAGATCCAGAGAAACAGGTTTAGTCAAAACTCTCATTTCCTTAAACTTAGACAGCAGAATAAAATCAAGATACCCATGTCAAATATTGTAATGACCCAGAATAAAATGGGAGGCATCCGCGAAGTCATTTTATTATGTTTAGTCAGTCCTTTTAATCAACATACGCAGACCTGTTCACGATCAACTAAACTCAGTGTTAAATGGCCAAAAATCACCTTTGAAGGAAACATGTAGTGTTTTTTTGTGTTTCCTTTAGTCTTGATGTCACTTTGACTCATACATGTTGACTTTCTGTTGCTGGTAAAGTGCAGGAGTTACTTGTAATAGTAATGTTTATTTTTGAGCTTCCCACTAGCTTTCTCCATACAGTCAAGGAACCAACACTTTGCAATTTAGAGCATTTCAGAAACTCATTAGATTCAAGTTTCGTTGAAACTGCCTGCACAAAAAAAGCAAACCAAAACAAAACTCTACATCTATCTGTTCCAGGAAAGCTTAGAATGCACCTTTTAGCGTTGAAAACTGTCACTTCATCAGTAAGATGAACATTTACATCATTTTTTATTTTCAAATGAAAATAATTGTAGGCAGAAAATAAACACACATCTCTGTCACTGAATAGCCTCAGTGGCAGTAATTGCCCCCACCCACCACCCCTTTAAGGTCTTCACTATGTGTCACAAAGAAATCTAGGCTTCTTCTGGGTGAAGACCACATTATGCAGAAGAACGTGACATCAGCTTGCCGAGCTCTGGAGGTAGTCCAGAGGTTCTCCAGTCACACACACACACACACAGTGGTTTCATTCAGGACACTGGACTGAATCCATAGGAGAGGGTGTCACATCTGAGGTTAACTTCCTGGACACGCTGAGGATGCAAAACACAGCTGACTGACCTCATGCGATTGTTACGAGTTCCCAGTTAAGTTGATTTGTCCTGTTTGAGAACCCTTCCCCCAAATGATGTGTAGCCCACATTTTGTACTGTGTACCACATGTTTGTCCACTTAACGGATTTCAGTTACATACACTGTAGCTTTCCTTTACAATTGATTAGCTATAAAGAATTCTCCTGCTATATGAGAGTTTAAAGATTAATGTGAAGCGCCCTCTCCCATAACACTTTAAAACTATATGTATTAAATCAAATAATTTTAACTCATATACTGTCTTGCAACTAAGATTTAAAATGTCATTCAACTATCGTTCATACTAGAAAACTCAGATTCTACTATTTTAAATGTTCAGATAAGCATTTCTTCAACAAGGCTGTTGAATATATGCCTGGTCATAAATTGCAGCACATTATAACAGAAATTAGCTTTACAAATGTAGAGATAATAACAACGGAACTAGTGAGTTATTAGAAAATAAGGCAGGGATTGTCGTGTTTCTGTGAGCCCGTGGCCACAGTAACTCAGTGGGAAGCCCCCAGTAAAACTGTGGTATTCTTATCCTGGAATTTCACGTCTCCTCATCTGCTGCGCAGTGATCTGATTAAAGACAAACTAATTCAGGAATATGCAGTTTTCTGCCCTGCAGGACTGTAACAAACAAGATTTTGACGCATCCACCATCCTTGAGACAGTACACAACTGTCAAGCTGTGGAGTAAATCTTGTCATTAATCTCGTCAGTTACTGCTTTTGGTCAGTCACGGTCTTTGCTACTTCCAGCACTCTCCGGGGCCCTGGTCTTACATTGCTCATGTATCAAGCCTTGTGCGTATTGATCTCGACTGCTATGACGCCCAACACAACTGTACTGAGGCAGGTTGGTGCTGAATGAAATTATTCTCTGTTTATGGTCTTTGGTGGTCAGAGATGTCCAGCCTTGGGTGGGTCTCATCTGTTAGTAGCTCAATGATTTGTGCATATTTGTTTCTTCAGCCAGTAGGTGGGTATCCAATTAGGACCTGCTGCTGTCCAAATTTTCTTTTTACATTTTCTGCCATCCTAATGGTCATTGGTTTTTGTTCTGGAAGATCGCGCTCAGCTATAAGATGACCCAGCCACGGAGCAAGTATGTCATATGACATGTTTTTCCCTGAAATACCTTTCCAGAACTGTTTGGTATGGTACCAAGTTAACAGTTGATAAAACTAGACTTTTCTCAGATCTTGGCATCAGCAAGATATCAATAACAGGAAGATAAATTTATATAGCCCCCCTATTTAAAAAATAAAAAAATCAGGAAGCAGTGCATTAAAATAGAAACATTTCACTTAACTTGGCATAGATATATATTCTTGCAAGGGACTCTGCTTTAGACACCAACAGGAGGTTAAACGTATGGGTGGAGGGGATGCCTCGCAGCTGTTTCTCAGCAGTCTGGGGAAATATGACTGACTTTTGATATCTCCGTGAGGAAATATGAAATGCAAAATTGGTGCCAAAAATAAAGACAGCACAATTGGATCTCTGTGTGAGAAGCCTCACAGGGAGTTCACTTGGCTGCTCAGTTCAGTAACATCTGTGAAATCAAGTTCACTTAAATAAGATGAAATCTGGACCCTCGCAGGGCTTGAGTAGAGCAACAAATGTTTCTTTGTACTTCAGTATTGGGATTGGAGAATTCATTGACCGAAGTGGAAATTTCTGATTTAGCAATGAGAGGAAGATTTCCCCTCCTTTAGACCAACAGCACCCTCTGCTTTCCACAAGTATATTCTCCAAGCAAAGAGGAAAACTAAAACCACCACAATTATTTTAAGACTTGACATCTTGAAACAAAATTTAAAATTAAAATAAAAAATAAACAAAAACCATTACAATGTAAAATTAATGGCCAGAATGCTTAAAACAACTTCAGGTTTCCATAAAAGTCCATCTCTCTTCTGCATGTAGGTATTAATTTCACACAAACTCAAGACAAGAGACAATTCAAGAGGTATCAAACTATATTTATTGTACAGAATAGGGACAACAAATAATATACAAATTAAAGAGGGGAAAAAAAAAAAGCCAATGTCACCACGCAATTCTAAAAGTTTACATTTTCAGAAAGCCAGTGGATATCCACATTAAAAAGTTCTACTGACACACAAGCAGCAAACAAAAATATGTAGACAATTTGATAGCTTTTTACAAATGTATTAAAAATTGGCAACACTCTACTTATAATTCTGTTTGAATACAGCCACTGGAATATTCAACCTCATAAGATATAGATGGACCAATAAATTGAACACCCCCTACAAAAAAAACAAAAAAACAAGTCATTTTACACATGTAGTACATCAACTTTGTAATAGTATGAATCACTAATATACAGTAACCTTTACATCTATTTTTCTATAAAAAAAAAAAAAAAAAAAAAATTGTAGAGCACTGTTGATCCAGAAACCTCTCTTATATACCATTCAGTTAAATCTGCTTTAATAGTAACAGTAATGTTATACAACCTTCAAGCACTTTGCTTGTTTATGGGAAACTGGGTATGGACATACTATGTGTGA
>JBAMYA010000014.1:8771538-8814478 GCA_037176975.1 Arrhamphus sclerolepis | reverse complement strand
ATTTCTAGGGCTTTGCCCAAAGAGAAATTGTGTGTGTGTGTGTGTGTGTGTGTGTGTGTGTGTGTGTATGTGTGTGTGTTATATATATATATATATATATATATATATATATTTATATATATATACATACATATATATATATATTTACACAATAGAGAAAACTATTTTATACATACCTTTCAAATTTAGCCAAAACATCAGCCACGAGGACCCTGCTTTCCACAGCTTTGTCAACAGTGTTATTGTGCTCAAAGAGTGCAAACATATTCCTGCTGTCCTCCATAGCCAGACCCCTGATCAGCTTCTCTACAACCTGGAAAAAAGAAAAAAAAGAAGGTGAGATTGCATCAGCATACAGTATTTATTATGTAGTCCGCTAATAAGGCCCTTCCTTTTTACCAGATGGAAAATACCATATGTATAAGAAAAAAACTGGCTTCTAGAACAATAATTACAGATTTTTTTTTACCTCTCCAGCGGTGGTGTGAGAGTTGATGGAGATCTTGCAGGAGCCTCCTCCATGGCAGTAGACGGTGGTGGTCATTTCCTGTCTGGTAAGCAGTGCCACAATTTCCTCTTGGGAAGGAACAAACTCCCTGGTTTTGGTCTTCTTAAGAGACTCTCCAATAAAATGGGCAAACATTTCGATTTCTGTTCCAGGGAATAACTCCCTAATCCTGAAGAAAACCCACAGACACAACGGCACATATTTTAATCCTCTGTTAATCGATAATCACTTGACCACTGCGTTGCTCTTTGTAGAAACAAATGTGTACCTTTTCAGGTGAAACTTGAGGTAGCGCAGGATGCCTCGGCTGGGCAGGAAGGTGCAGCTCATGCAGGTTAAGAGATGCCAGTGTGCACGATTGGCAGGACTGTTGGGGTGCGGGACGTGATTGGTTTGTTTGATGAGCTGACAGTAAACCTCATCCCTTAATGACCTCAGGTCTTGACAGGTCTGCAGGATTCCCTGGATGATTGGCACAGGGTCTGACACAGCTTCCATCTCCTGCAGTGAGTTGAAAATCTTCACGGCCTCGTCCTGCAGGCTGGTGTAACCCTTTTCCTTTTGCACTGAAAGAGACAGATACTTTCTTACTTTCGTCATTAAGCAAGTGGTATTACATTAAAGCCCTGTCATATACTGTGTGTTTGCTCCCACAAAGTTATACTTGACAGAAAAAAAGACATAAATTGCAGAATGCATAAATAAAGTTATAACATTCATATGGAATTCTGATTTTTTTTAAATGCATGGGGACAAAGGGAAAAAAAGAATACTGAAAGACTTGAAAGCCTGATCTTTTGACCCTCAGGCCACTTTCCTTAAAAACAAACAAACAAACAATCTGTTGTGGAAGTCAAGAACAGATTACAAAAACCCTCAGAAACCTTTGTCATTCAGCACTATTTCTTGCTGCATCTATAAATCAAAGCTAAACTCACAGTGGACACTGACGTCTCCATAAGGCAGAGGAAGAAGAGGTGAGTGCAAAGGATGCTGGGTATATCGCAGGATTGGGTTCCTCCAGTATGTCTGCTCCACCGCCTCCACATTCAAACTGCTCTCCTGAACAGAGAAGACTGGATTAGGAACATTAAATGCCACTCGCCGATCACCTCTTGAACTTTAAGGATCTAATTTAATAAAGGAAAGTTCACATTTCAGTGAGTAAGAAGATGTAAAGCAACAGCAATACAAGTGATGCACATCATCACTGCAGCAAAAACAATGAAGTGCTGAATGTACTGCAAAAAAGAGACATTTCTGAAGAAGGAAAACTAAAAACTGAAAGATCACAGCACACAGGACAAGTACCTCACTTCACTACAGCGTGTGTTCCTGCCAGAGGTTTGCATGACTGAAGAGAATTCGGGTTACAATAGTGTTAATGCCCATATGTTGTTATATCTGTTTTCGCCACCAAAAAAAAAATCAAAATCCTAAAAATGGCATGAATGTTACTCTGCATCTTTTTACTCATTCATTGAAAGGGAATCGACGTGCTAATTTGATCCTGCCATCGGACCAGACACATCTGAAGCAGAGAAGGACTCTTCAGAGGAGGAAGAGCTTATTATACAAGATGGTAATGCCCAAGATGAGCCTTTACTGTCATAAAACTATCACCTGCGAATTGACAATGCTAACGATGCTAATTATCACAAACTCTTAGGCCAAAATGACAAGTTGTGTACTGCAATTAGAATGCAGAAGATTAGTAATACTGCATACTGGTCCAGCTGGGTCTCTACTGAGAAACTCACTGGTTGAATGCACGAATTGGAAATGAGTACAGGACAGAGTAAACACATTTAAAGATTTAAACTGACAGTTTCCTGAGGTTTTAATGGCATGTCAATGACATGTTTTAGTGAAAATATGACAAGGGTACAGTACAGCAACTAGCTTAAAAAGCATGTCTTTACACTTCTGCTTATTGTGCACAATGCAGAAGCAGCAGTTTAATCTAAAATAAACAATAGGGACTATGCATATAATTTATAGGTGCTTCCAAAAAAAACAAAAACAAAAAAAACCAACTCTAATCCGTGTTCTTCATTTTCACTTAAATTCCTTAACAGGCATACTTGCACCCTTAACCAATCAGAATCCAGAATGACTGTAGAATAATTACTGGAATGAGCAGTCTGTGTTCCGGTCAGTCTTTTCTTCAAATAGCGCTTAATATCTTATTTAGAAATTGGTGCAACACCTTTGTGCTTCTTTTGAGGTACAACTGGCTGAACGTAAAATATTAGACTCTGGATAATATCTATAATACCCTGCAAATCTGAACGACTGTAGTTATGCTTGATGGACATGTCCACATGGACAAATGGGTGTTACAGCTTCATAATTTATCATTGTGTTTGGTGCAAAAAGAAACAAGTTGTCCAAGGAGCTAAAGACTGTTAACTTGTGTCCTCTCTGAAATTTTGTATATTTCATGCCGTCTCCAAATAAACTGAATCATCTTCTGTAACAGATCAGCATGTTTGAGTCAGACAAGAAAGCTTTCAGAATACGATTTTCTGCTATCACAGCAATCTTCGTGACAAGAGCAAAATGCACCACTCAGCCTCTGGTGCCTGCTCGACCAGAAGAAGATGCAGAAGATAGGCTAGGATGGAAACAGACAACCCCCTGTGGCAACCCCTGAAGGAAAAAGTCAAAAGAAGATTCTGCTCCCTGCTTCAACTGCTTTCCCCACTTAACTTTTCTTTGCAACTAGTTGCATTAGCTTTTCATTTTATTTGTTCCTTGCAGTACATGCAAAGTATCTGTGAAGCTCCCATTATTCAGGACTGGATCCCTCAATATTAGTCAAGGAGGTACAGGTTGGTTGTTCTCGCTTTTCTGAATTATATAGGCAAACTACACAGCGGTGGTATAGATGGCTGATTTTGCTGATGTCTTGCAACATTAAAAAAAACAAAACAACATTTCAGGCACATTTAGTGTGTTTGTGTGAGTGACTCTGTCCTTTCTTCTAACCCCGAGGCAGAAACCTGTCCTCACTGAGTCTGGTTCAGCTCCTGTTTCAAAGGAGTTCTTCTGCATCTTCAGGATGGGGGATTGAGTTCAAGTGATGACTTGATGCAATCTGTTTACTACACCAGCTAGTCTACTTTTGTATTATAATTCACTCATAAAGAATTGGATTTAATTTAATCTTAATTGGAATAAATTTAAATGCACTTGTTTTGCACTTGTTTACTTTGTCTGTAAAAGTTCTTTGAAATTACTTCTTGTGAAGAGGTGCTACTCATGGACATGTTAATGAGGATGAATACTTGATTTTTAATGAGAGGGGGACTTTGAGCATAACTATTTTTGAAAAACTCAGCCAGCAGTTAACATCACTAAGCAGGACGATATCAGTGTGTTCGTAACAAAAGGGCCAAAGTGAAAAGCTTAGTACCTTGATGTCCCTGATGAGCTGCTGTGTTGGTGTTTCAATGGGAACTTTGCTGTCTATTGCTCCCTGGATGGCATTCGCCCACCTCATGGCTTCATTCAGCATTTTGGTGTAGAGCCGGTAAGAGTGCTTACGCCCATGCACAATTATATTCCAGTAACCTGGGTAAAACAGAAAGACAGCACAAGATAAATCCCTGACAGCGCTTAAGATAATTTAAGGAATATATCTTAACTTTTAGTATCAAATTCCCCAAAAACACCAAACAAAAACAAAAAAAACATACAAGAAATACTGTACAATGACATTGACGGGAACATTAATACATCTCCCAATGACTAATTTTAAACAAACCTGTGTCCTTGAAGATTTTCTCATCAGGCTGCACCACAGAGCACAGACTGTTGAGGACCAGTGTTCCCAGTTTAGTCGCGCTGCGCTCTGATGACTTGTAATAGTCGAGAGAGTTGGTGGTGAGAACAAACCAGCGCTTCTTCAGCTTCAGAGATGTGCTCTTAGACCCTGACTTCATCTCCTTATGAAGCCAGCCTGAGGGTGAAAAACAGACTTTTACTCATAAATTCCTATTATATTGTTAATTCTTTTAAATAGTCATGTGTGGAACTACAGCTACAGACATGTATGCACATAAAGAGGTTTAGAAGGAGCTTTACAAAGCTCTGCGTGCGGTTCAGCTGACCTCTGACTAAGAACTCCTGTCCATCAACCCTGGCGTCTCCTTTTGACTTCTGCAGCAGACCTATCCAGTGGTGCATCTCCTCAGGTGTTTCTGTATTGCAGTGGATGACTCGGTTAGCCGTGATGATCACGAAGGAGTTTGGCCTGAAAATAGAAACATCAGATAGGTGTTTTGCTTCACCCCCATGTAGCACAGTTAATCAGGCAGCAATTAGGTTTAGAGGACACTCCTCACCTGTCTGGGTTGTCGGAGGCACAGACAGAATCTATCAAGCCCACATCTAACGTGCCCTAAACAGTGGGAAAAATAAATGGTATAAATTGAATTATATGCCTTTTTAGCCACACAATAATCCAGCCTGCTCAACAGCTCGTCTATTTAACTGTGTTTGCTATGAAAATGAGGCATAAGAGTGAAGTTGTAGAGAACATAGATAAAACTCTGTCTACCTGAGAGGGACTGTTGACTTAAATTCTTAGGGCTGAACTACTTTAATCAATGGTCAATCCAAAACTTGGACAATCATACTTTGGCTGGAATCAGTTCTATGTTTCTCCACTATTGCTGACAAATGGAGCAGAAGCTGGGATGAAGGCAGCAGAGAGGTAGAACCACACTAACCACAGCATTCTTTGGGTTGGCCTGCTCGTGGTGCATCTCCATGAGCTGCTCCGGGCTGGCGCTGTGGACCCGACTCAGCACATTGAACCAACCACTGAATGGGTCAGAGGGAGTTCAGAAAGTACAAGTCAGCAAATGAGTAATTGAGAGTTACCCCGCGAACTTCCAATTGCAACCACAAGGGGGAACTTCATTTCCACACATCACTTTAGCAGTGAAGTGATGACCAAGTAAAAATGTTCCAGTTAGTTCTGCAGAGTATGCGGATTTAATGTACCTGGCATCTTCAGGGGACTCTGCATAGATGTGGTAAGTCCTCTCTTCAGTTACAATATTCAGGGCATTTTCCTTCTCGTGATTGTCCACTATCTCCCTGCACAGAGACCCAGAGAAAACCTTGTATCAGTGCATCATATACGGTTCTTCTCGTTTTAAGCATAAATAAATGAACAGAATTAATCAAAACAAAGAATTTAAAACATCTTTACTTGGCTGTGCGGATATCGATGGTTCCTTTCAGCTTCTCTTCACTGTCATTCTCAAAGTACATGAGTTTTGATTCGCGCAGAACAAACCACCTCATCTTCCAGTTGCGCCTCGACAAAGTGGACATTCCTCCTCCTTTCTTGTAAAGCCAGCCGGATTTGAGGGAGTCCTGTTTTGCCCGGAACCACATGAAGGTCTCGTCTTTGAGCACACACCAGCGACGCCGCCACGGGATCATCAGGCCGCCTGACAGAGGTTAGAGAGGAAAAAAGGGATTTTGTATTTACTTAGCATAATTTGACATTTCTCTATGTGAGGAGACGTAAAAACACATGGTAGTAAGAAACACTCACGCACAATACATGAAAAGCTGCAACAATAAAGTCTGCAAGATGTTCTTATAATAAGCTGTGCATGCAATCAGCGCTTAGCTGAGCAGAAATCATCTGCATGCCTGCTGGCCAGTCATTTGGTCCGGCTACTCACTCTTCATATAGAGGTAGCCATGGAAGTATGGAGGCCCGCTGCCGTTCAGCAGATTCACTCGCCCATTAGACACCTCCTCATCCGTGTCCACATAGCCATCGTTGTCCTCGTCGCTGTCGATGAACTGAAAGAAAACCCAACAGGATTGTGGTCCTTTTTAAACCGCTGTCACATTCAAGGTAAAAGTAATAAAACAAAACAAAAAAACAAAAAGCATGTTGTTTTATAAGGGCTTCGTGTAAGCAAGAGAGTGTAACACCTGCATTATTTTCTAATTCCAGTACCCGAGTTCTGCCTGACCTCAATGCAAATCATAAACTAGTCCATACACACCCACACAGTCAAGCACATATGCGCATGTCAAAACATGCAGCACGTCTCTTCCCCTCTGGCATTTTGCTGATCTGACAATGTCAGGTCTGACTTCAGATGCATGTGCTCATCAGCAGAGCCAAAACAAATAATTCCAACACCTTTTCAGGGTTATTATTCTGATGTGAGCTGAACCTCGGGCTAAGGAGGGTAAACATGATCTCATGTTTACGTAGGCAAAACTTTTAAGATTTCTCTTTTTTGAGATCAACTTTAATCAATTAAATTCTTCAGTCATTACAAGTCCTCAGAGGGGATTTCCTATTTTGCCCTGGATTTACTGACTCTACCTCCCACTGGACCTCAGAGGTTGCTCTGTTCACAAAACGAATTAATAGAAAGTGCTCCTTCGCACAACTCAAGAGAAGCTTGGCCTGCTATATCTCACCGAGTCTGAGCTGCCTCTGAAGGAGTCCAGGCTGTTTTGGGTGCAGGAGGACTTTCGCAGCACCTCTTCATCTGTGATATGGCCATCGTTGGTGCTAGCACCTGAGCTTCCATGAGGGTCCTCAAACTCTTCCTGGTCGTAGTCCGACTCTGTGTCTGGCAGGTTTATGTGCGGTGGTTCGTCATTCATAGGCTGAAATTCTGACGCCCCACTGGCTCTCTGCCTCTCTCCGTTAGTTACAACACCAGGAGGCGAGGGGTGGTGGTGGTTCTGGGAGTCTGTTATGACAGAGGTATGACTGAGTCTGTTTGGGGTAGCTGGAGTGAGCATTGCAGATGCAGGACAAGCAGCTGGAGATGGGGAGACCACTAATCCCTCCGCAAATGCAGGAGGTGGAGGGGGAATACTATGAAATACTTCTTTGCCAAGAGGAACCTCAGCCGGCGGAGGGAAGTCAGGTAAAGGAATGGACTCATCCTCAGCATGGAAACCCTCGTCCACCTCCTCCTCAGCCAGAGGAGCTGTAGATTCGGTTGGGTCGTGGAGGTTCTCCTCACTTGAGAGTGACGGCTCTAAACCGCCAAAGTCCAGCAGCTCCAGGAATTCGGTGGCCACGCGGGAAGCCTCCTTCTCAAGTCTGTAGATCTCAGCGTCCCTCATCTGGCGCAGCTCCTCACGGGAGACGTCCCCGAGGAGAGACACACCATCCTCCTGCTGCTTCTGCAGACGCTCAATCTCCCTCTCAAGACGCAGGATTTCCTCCATCTGACGGCTCTCTTCCTCAGAGGTGTGGCTGTAGGACAGAGTCTGGGAGAGCTCCTTCTGTGAGTAAAGAGGCAATAAATTAAGGTGACTGTATCCATAACTTGTGCTGTGTTGTATGTGAATTACGTCTTTTTTTAAACACCTAAATTGAAAGTGGAATTACCTTTTGACAAGCCCCATTCACCAGTGAATTCCTAAAGACAAAACAGCAAAGCGTTAGGCATGGCACAAAGAAAAGGGAGCCAAGAAATCAAAAGAAATCACACCATACCTTATTCTGTCCTCTCTAGCTGCTATTATTTGCCCTTCCTCCTTTTCCTTAATCAGTCTCTGCTCCTCCTTCCTCACCAGCTCCTCCTCCTCTTCTGCCCTCTTCTTCAGCTCTTCTTCCAGCAATCTCTGTTTTTCCTCCTCCTCTTCCTTCCTTCTCCTCTCCTCCTCCTCCCGTTGTTTCCTCTCCTCCATCCTCTTCCTCTCCTCCTCTATTCTCCTCCTTTCCTCTTCCTCCTCCTTCCTCCTCCTCTCCTCCTCCTCTCGCCTCTGCTTCTCCTCCCTGAGCTGGCGACAGAAGGACCGGGCGAGCTGGCCTCTGCGATGTTTCTGCAGGATGACTGTAGCGACGCGCAGACGCAGGAAGACACGTCTCCAAAAGTGAGCACGGTAGTTCTTCTGGATGGTGACGACGCTGGACAGAACCCTCTTGTATTGTTTCCTGATGAGGACAATCAATCACAGACATTTGTTGTCAGAACACTCTGTGACACCATAAACATATTTGTCGAGTTGAACTGCTCTACATGGTCTCCTTATTACGCCTCCTTGCTTTCTCTGTTCAAATAAACAGCGGTTAAGAAAAATAAAAGCCTGTACATTGTGAACTGGGCAATGTTTGGAGTCTGATGAGCTTGAGCTGTTCCATTGTGGCAGTGTGGGCTGCTGTGTTTAGCCCTGTGACTAAGCCCCAACACCCACACACGGCACATGCATTGTATGCACGCACACATAAACATGCACATGCAAACACGCAACTTTCTCGGGACCACACAAACTGTTCTGACTCTCTGACCCTTACCTCGACCTAGTCTCCACAGTAATCGCTGCATGGGCCCTGACTGGTCTCAGAACAGACTCTGAGCAAAGATAGTGTTACATGTAATAATACAAAGGCTCTACTTGTGTCTTTAGGGAACTTCCCAAGGCTCTGCCTTCAGTACGAACAACGTAGATAGAAAGGAAACCCACAACCTGAACGCTGTCATCAGGTCCATTATAGTCTCCCAACGGAGCTTTTCAGAGGACTGTATGTAACCTTATATATAGCCGTATGCAGGTGGAGTACAGTTAGATGAAATGCCCATGGGTGTCTGCATGTGCAGATGTTTAAACCACTGTGTGATGAATGTCCTGTTTGGGAGGCAGAGTGGACAGAAGAAAAAAGTTGTTGCTCTGACCAAAAAGACTATTTTATGAAAGGCAGAAATTAGTATTCTAGGCGCTGCTGATAACTGAGCAGTAAATCAAAGCATCAGTCATGTTCATACACAAATGTCTAAGAGGGAACTGTTTAAATTATTTTTTCCTTCCTTAATAAGTATTAAGTTGTTTATATCAAACAGTTCCTCATTATTTCTAGAATCCTTGTTTTCAAACAAACTAAATGGAATTCAATTAAATTACAAGATATTCTTCATTGGTCATTGGATATTTAACTTATTTCCCTAAAACTTTAGCTTATTGTCTACCTCACCAAACCTTAGAAGTGAAATTTTGCCTCAAAGATTCCAAAAAGAGGATATAAGGACTGAAATGTCAACAGAAAAGTGACCAACAGGGATTCAGCATGAGATATTATTTTTGGTTCCACTCGAGTCAGAGTTTATGACTCATCACACCTGTTGTAGACTTTCTGGAGTTCAAGAAAACTTTTTAACTGAAATGTTTCTGTGTGTCAGACCCATTAAAAGCTCTGGCTATTGGAGCAATGCTTGGCTGCACCGCATGTAATGACTAACCCATGTGCAACTTAGCTGAGCTTGAAGGCATGCACATTCAGACAAAAAGATAAACAAATGTGCAAAGGCATGCACAAATCCACATAATCCAGCCCTGCAGCATACACACAAGATGTAGACCTCTACGACAAAATAAACACTGACAACTGTCGCTGCCACTCAGCCATCCGCCCCTCCTCCATGCTGGCCCACTCACCTTGCCACATAGCTGAGGATGTGGGCGCGGATGACCATGCCAGCCCTGCGCCGCACCTCTTCCCTCTCTTTCTCCAGCCTTTGCTCCAGGGCCTCCTTCAAGAACACCTGCGGGATGAGCAGCGCCACGGCCGACAAGGAGTGACAGAGAGACACAGAGAGGGAGGTTGGGGATGGGGGTGAGAAACAGGATGGGTTAGTTCCTCCTTTTGGTAAGGCTGTAAAAGAGGGCCCACTGAGATGTGAAGGGCCCCTGTTGTCTGTTGGCAGCACTCAGTGCCCACTGCAGAGGAAGTTGTGGTGCAGCTGAGGCTAGCAGGCTAGCTGCTCTCCCTGACTGCAGAGAGGAACAGAGGGGAAGAGTGGTACTGAGACTGCAGTGCTGCTGCTGTTGCTGCTGCTGCTGCTGCTGCTGCAGAGCCTCATTGTGTTTGGGCGTCCTTCCTGAGCTTTTCCCTTCTGCTGCTTCCGCGGTGTTGATGGCTCGACTGACGTGCACAGGCAGAAAGGCAGAGAAAAGGGGAGGGGAGAGGTAGGGATAGGAGGGATGAAGGGATGAGGGGGAGGGATGGTGGCTGATGTCCAGATAGAAAGCCACACCCCTCCTTGCTCTTAGGAAGCAAGGCAAAAGAGTTTAGTTAACCCTTCCCTCACTCACGGAGACTCATTCAACTGTTTCTGGAGGAGATCTGTCGGCCTGCAACTCTTCCTCGACTAAAATCCCCACAAGAAGGACAATGACGTCATAGAGCACAATCAGATTTTGCTTGTCTGACTATATCAGCAGCCTGATTTGTATCTCCGTGTATATGATACAGCAATATCTCCTGCTTGTCTTATGGATCAACAGCTCCTCTGTTGGGGGAAGACCTTTGAGCAGCCGTGTGTGTTTGTGTCCCAGATGTTCCACTAATCAAAGGATCCCACAGCTGCAGCCCTGCCTGCCTCTGTAAAGTCTGTGAAAGGAGGAAACCTCCTCTTCGTCCACATCCTTCCCTCGTCTGTAAAACAAATGGCTCACAAACACATACAATCCATGAAGCATCACCCAGGCCCCCTAATTCTGGGCACACACTTCCCCCCTGCACACAATCAGTATATAATTACACACAGATTGTTTCACCAAAGGAAACATAGCCCCTTTCTGGATCTCAGCCCCCTTCCCACAACCCGCGCTGTATTACACAAAAACCCCAAAATAATGTGCTCCCATCTGAGATACAAGCTCATGCATGATACAGCGCTAACTCAGCCGGTCTGTGTGTTTCTGGTTTTTTCTCTCAGAAAACCTGCCTCTCTCTCTTTCAGTGTGCACACAGAGTCAGCCAAAGGTCAAAGTCCTGATTCTGAAACCATGTTTTATCCACCCAGTAACTCCAGACACTGTGCGTGCATGTGAGAAAAATGTAATATACATTGGCATGCGCACATTAGTGGTTAAGCACCAGAACCATAGATGTGGCTTACATTAAGGCTTTTCTTTTTGTCTTGAAGTACATTTTAACATCCCATATGTGCGACTGACACTGTTTGCAGCATTGGGATATTACAACTTCAGTGTTCAAAAGGGAAACATCAAATCTGAGAAGTCTGAGCCACACAGGAACCACAAGTAATAGCAGGAGGGAACAAATAGGACAAGTGTGGATTTTGTTGATTTCAAATGAACTCCATAAAAGTTGGTTAATTTATATCTTCTCTATTAGCTTCATATAGATTTTTTTCTATGCTGAGTGTAAAATTTAAAAAAAAAAATGGCATAGCAGTCTATACTGAAGTCATTAAAAGTTTATTATTAAGTCTGAGAGGGTTAGAGAGGTGATCGTCTGAAATAAAGACAAAATGCTAATATACAGTAACTTCTTTGAGATGACTCTCCACCAATCTCTGCTCAACAGCAGCGTGTTTTAAGTGCAGTCTGAGTCCGCATCACTCACTGGAAGTGGAGGTGGTTAAATGAACGGTTCAGTGAGTGATAAGAGGCAGACACTCTTCCAGAAACAATATGGCTTCTTTGAGATTACCATAAACCCCCACGCTGCACTACAGTTACAGTAACAGCTTCGGGATTTTTCAGCAGAAGGCGGGCCATTGTAAACAACCGCGACCGGTCAGAAAATCAGTCAGGAAAATCAGGAATGAGTCACAGCAAGTGTGGTACACATTAACAGCTTGGGAATGACAGCAGCTTGACTTCTTCAGAAATATTTGGTTCCACATTTCAGATTTTGAGATGATTTTTGGACTGCATCTTTAGGTAATGAATTTAGGTAATGAATTATTCACAAAAAAAAAGAAATTAAGAACAATTTCCCTTTTGTGTGTCCTTAACAAATATGGCCTTCGAATCCACCCTGGTCAAGCGTTTATTCTGTCCACATGGACATGCTATGGTGACTCAGCTGTGACTCACAGTCTCTAAATGACCAAAATTTCACAGTTAAGATGTTGTTTCATGGCTAAAGTAAACCATGAGCTACAAAGTCGAGTTAAAGGTTGATGGTGGGGTAGTGTTTATGGTTGCTGAAAGTAACCGTGGCACAACTCAAAAGTGACAAAAACAAGTCTGGGCATGTTTTCAAGTGAGTCCATATATGTGCGTACGTGTGCTGCACCTTTGTCTTCCCCAGCTGCCACTCAGTCTTGGCTTTATCATGAAGTGTGAGAAGCTCCAAGCAGCACTGTCTCTCGTCCTCCGGGTGGATTTTGGTTTTTAGGATCATCTTGTACCTGTGGAAACAATCACAGACCGTCTAAACGTTTTCAGCACTTTCATATGTGATTTACGGATTGTGTTTTCTACAACAAAATTCAGCTGGTTTTCATTGCGAAAGCATATAATGGCAATTATAAATACAGTTTTCCGCACTTTTGTTTGGAAAATATTCCCAAAATGAAGTCAGTTAAAGCTCTAAAACCAAAATGAGCTCTTTGAAAACTCCCTCAGAAATATGTCATTTATCTCTGCCTTGTCAAAACTGAAGATAACAGGATAATTAAAAGCCTCGTAACAAATAGTCATGATATGAATGTGATCAAAACCTGTTCTGAAAAGTCTGAAAAACTGCAAGCTCGACTAATTTGCTGTCACAGAAATCACCCACAAGGTTTCCTGTATTTTAGGCAAAACTAAATAGCTTCATCACTGCAGCACGTTTAGAAACTTTTTAAAAAGACAAAAAAAGAAAGCTGTGGAACCAGACATGTTTGCTCTGACCTGCTGTAGAAGTCATTAAAGGTTCTGCGGACGGGGAAACCAGCCTTGCGAATCTTCACAGTTTCCAGCATCCCAGAATATCTCAGCTGGTTCAGGACGACATCAGGATCAAACTGATTGGCCTTCTATTGGCGAAAAAATAAACAGCCAAAGAACAACTTTTTAAAATCACATCAAATCACTTCCTGCCATTTCTTTTAACTGAACGTGCACAAGTGGCGTTTTAGCGAGAACTGTGTGTTCTCTCTCAGTAAATCTCACACTGCAACTAAACACTGCAGACACACCTACACAAATAGTCTCGCTGCTGAGTCAAGTTAAACTTGAACTAAAAAGTAAATTACCATGGTGAGCTCTATCATTTTACTCTAACAATCAGGTTGCTAAAAAGAAAACAAACACCATCAGAGAAACCTGAACAGTGTTGAGCAAGACCTTGCCAGCCTGGGAGGCCTTTATTCCTGGAATACCCAGCTGCATTGTTCAAAGCTCTCTGCTACTAATATTCCTACAGGCCTGCTTATCAGAGAGGATCTGTGATGTCTGCCGCCTCGCTACACAGGCTGCCTGATCGCTCAGGTCTGCACGGAGGCCATTTGTCACACAAGGGGTGCACGGTGCTGGATAAGCCTCGCAAAAGCATTCCTAAATGTGTCAGTGTAATTACAGACTAATGCAAGCATGCATGGAAACTTGCGCGCTTGCATGTGCCCGTGTTCATGATTAAACACGCACACATCAACGTGCAGATGAGTGAGATGTGAACTCTGCTCTTTAGCAAAGGATCTAGGCAGCTGAAAGAGGTATGGCATGTTTGAGAGGAAAAAAAAAACAAAAACAGGCTGAGCCTTTCCTCGGTGGCCTTCATTCAGACAGAAGTTAGTGCATGTAAATCAGACAAATGGAATGTTTGCATGTCTGTGTGCATTTGCATGGATGTCATTCTGTCATACTGCTGGATCAACAGCCTGCCTGTTCCGTCTTGAGCGGCCGAAGTCAGGTAAGTGAAGCAGGGGCGTGAAAGGAGGGGACAGATGACAGAGGAGAGCTGAAAGAGGTGGGTGACAAGAAAAGAAGCAGGAGGATGGCATTGCAGTTTCCATGCTAGAAAGAAAGGGAGAAGGTGTGGAATGACGCATATGGAGTGGGAGGGAAGGAGCTGACAGAGGAGCTGACGATTTCCACACTGTGCACTATAATAACACATGCAGTGGGAATGCCACTGGATTACACCGCAGCCATTCACAGTGAAAACAAAGAAACATGATACCACTATCATTAACTGTGGCATCCTGGATATTTTAAAGTATGTGGTAAAGAGCAGTCAAGTCGTAGAGACCCTGTAAATAAATGTCCTGTTAGCTGTACCACAGCCACACCGCTGTGGGGTCTTATCTTGGCATTCCTCTGATGCAGCCGGATCAGTGGAGCATCAACCGAGCCGCCGCAGCTGGAGAAGCCAACAATGACCTCTGGCCTCCGGTAAAGAAGCTAAAGTGGTAGGAATGCGCTTGTACGCAGCCCTTTATTTCAGAGTGTACAATGAGAGCATTTGCTCCAAAGCAGGAGAGACATACAAGTTTGTTAGTAATGAGTATCTACAGTAAAAAAGAAAAAAAGAAAAAAAAAAGAAGGACAGCTAATCTTCATTGTGGATTGGATAGAGTGTCATTCCACACTTTTCTACCTGGTTGGTGTCATAAGACCACAGAAACAGCTCAACCAAATATTAGCTCTGAGCAATGGGAGCTAAGAATAGCACCAAGGAGGTTTGGCTTCACAGGCTCTGACCTTGACGAGACCTGGCAGGGTTTCAAACTCTTTTTTTTTTTCTTTTGCTATAAAATTTGCACGACTTACCTTGTCCATGTTTGGCTTGATGCAGCGTACAAAAAAGGGGTTGGAGGCACTTAGTGTGGCCATCAGGGAATGGAGAGAGTCCTGAAAAACATCAGTAGCAGAAGGAGAGATTGAGACAGCAAAAAATACAATTCATTTGTAGCCACTGATTTTCTTCATGTTCTAGTTTGTCTTGTGTGCAGAGACATTTTTAGGTTTCCCCAGAAATCTTGTTCAGGGTTCACTTTCAAACTTTGACTGGGTCACTTCAGGACTTGAAGGAGTTGAAGCTGCTCCTGCTAAAATGTAAACCATTGCACAAACCTGAAATCACGAGCACTCTGAGAATCTTTTTTCTTTTCTTTCTTTTTTTCTGCCTAGATTTTTCCCAGCCACTGTCACATTCCAGCAGAAGCATGTCTAACCCTTTGGAATAGTGTAATCTTTTCTTAAAATCAAATATCTTCTCTTCTCATGATCAGATAGTAGTTCAGTTGTCTTTTGACAAACTTTCAGCAGGCTTTCATGTACGTTTTTTTTTTCTTTTGTAAAATACATTGTGTCTCAGCACCACAGCAGGAAAACCTCGCTAGTGAGGTGCTGAACTTTTGGATATAAATTTATAACATCTCCCTAAAGAAGAATGAACTACCTGACATTTAGTTATTTTAATGCGTTTCATTTGTACATAGAAGTCAGAAGTTTCATTTGGAAACCCCACATACCCCAACCTCATAATTCAACAAGGCTGCAAACACTTTAGTCTTACTTTACCCACATTTAAGTCACACACACACACACAGTACAGTTAGCTTTTTTGTTTCCTTTCCTTATTTTTTTTTTTTAATCAACCAGTTTCTTCGTTGTTTGTCCACCTAAAATGCTAAATCCAGCACTGTCATTCATTAGTATTGCTAACCACAGCTATCAGGGCCAATCACTAGTCTGACAGTCGACAAGGTTCATATTGAAACTCTGCAACTGGAGCGCACTGGACTCTAGTGTGACATCTGGCCCAGGACTTTGGAGCTAAAAGGAACGCGAACTTGTCCATCCAAGACCCTTCTTCCTGAATTGAATAATTCCTGTTCCTGTAATCGATGCTGCTGAACTTTAGGGCACTTAAAAGACGAGTTTCTTGTATTTCTCCTCAGACCTGTGCTCAAAACAATCCTGTCTAAGGAAATTCCATCAACATCATGTTCTCATCATCATCATCATGTTGGTTATCCTCAGTGACATCCAACAAAGACTCAGTTTAAAGTGCCACAACAAAGTGTGTGATTACTTTGCACTGGTTCTTAATTTCTAATAAATGAACCAAACACTCAAATGTGTTTTTACTTAGTGTATATTACAAATGAAAATAAAAAGTAAAGCCTAAAAACTGAATCTGGACAAACATGTTTTTTCTTTTGTTTGTTAAATGTTACAGTGTTTTGCTACTTTCTTCCTGCCTCTTGCAGGATTACTCGGTCCATGTTTAACTTATGAGACACACATGTGCAAACAGACGCTCTAAGGACCCTTACACCTCACAGACGTTTTTTTTTTTCCAAGACTGGCTTTCCTCTTTGTTTCAGACAGTCTGTCTCCAGCGAGGCCCGGTCTGGCAGATCTAAGCGTGATCGGCCCCTGGTTGGCCCCACTCTGCCCAGCCATCAACCTTAATCCCCTGGTTTTTTTGGAACTGTAGGCAAGGGTAGCTTTGCCAAATCCTCCCCTGTTCCTTCTCTCCACAGAGCAGAAGGGAAATGCTAAGCTAAGTCCTCCACTGCAACCTCCCCCCCACATTCCCCCGTAGCCCCTGGCTTACACATATTTTACACAGCCAATCAACCATCATCCTTTATGGATCTATTAGACAGACAGCGTGCTCCTCCTTTTCTGGGTCCCGTAGTTTTTAATCAAGCCTTTGCTCCATCACTCGTTGCATCTAGATAATTATCACTACACGCAGCAACGTAGGGGAACAATTAACTCTTTTTCTGCGTGATGACACAATCAAACAGTCATGGCTGTGGCGCCGAGAGTGACATTTACCATCACAGATGCTTCAGTCTTACCCTGAACTGAGAGCTGACAGTGGGCTTGCGTCGGGCAGTGCCCATCTTTAAAGTCTCATCTCCATTTCTGCTGCCGACACGCTCAAAGAGGTCATAGATGAAGTCGAGCCTGCAGAAAGTCAGCACAGAAGGGAGCCGATGATTGAAGCCCCTTTCATACAAACAGAATCATATCGCTGTAGGTGTACGGCGTAACAGAGGACAAGTGCTCACCTGCTGTCTTTGAGAATAAACAATATGTCATCTCTGAAGGTATCTCGGTTCTTCTCCAAAATTCCACGCACGTCATACAGCACCTAAACACAGCAACCCCACCCCGAGGAAATTTACGAGAGCAGGATTTGATTTAATGAAAACAATCATTAACAAGGAGGCAGATAAAATGTATTTTAACTCATAAAGTCAACACAGGAGCAGGCAGTGAATCTCAAAATGATAAAGTTATAAACCTGGATTAGCTGGATTTAGCAAGAAAAGTTAAAAAAAAAAAAAAAGGTCACTGACTAATGTTCCTAATCTAATAATCTTAATAATACATAGCACAAAACCACTTTATAATCAACTTTTTGTAACTAGGATATGCAGAAAGCCTGTGAAGAATGTGAATGAAAAAAGATTTAGTGATGTCATTATGGCACTACTGCACTCACAAAGCAAACGATTGTCATTCTTTGTGTGCAATGGTGCCATATTAGACCAACAACTTAAATACTGAGTCTTATGATCGATGTTAGATAAGTACAGAGTGCTAATAAATGTCTTAAAATGATGGATGATTAGCCTGAAAATAAAGCTAATGTGTACAAACAGAGCATCAATCTCACACATTCACACGCTGCGAATGTCTGTTTGAGTCTTTGCTTGGTAGAAAAAAAAAGAACAGAAAAAAAGGACCTTGAGGGTCTCGTCTATGTCTGTGTTAAAGCAGTGACTTTTTGAACTGTTCGGCCTTCTTAGTAACGCAGCATTCCTACACTCACCCTGACCTGCTCCAGGGTAAAAAAAAAAAAAAGGTATAAAAAAAAAAATATATATATATTTATACATCCATATCAAACGTTTCTGTACACGTCTATGTGGATTTGTATTCAAGCCGGAGGTCCTCTGACATGAAAAACATCACAATTTGTCCCACTGCCCTTTTAAATGGAATTAAGATAAAATGAACATGTTGTGGCAGTCAGTTTTAAGTTTGTTAGCAACTACAGTTTCACACTTCTACAAAGAAGTGGACTTCTGAAGATGAATCACAGTAACTATGCACACAGTGACTAATGGATGTTTTTGCATTTTTGCTTTGGGACAGACATACATGCAACAAGACAATCATCAAATTGAGATGATTTTTATTTTTGTTTATGTCCGACAAACAAGGGGCTTATCTTGAGCTGCATTTCTCTGACGTCAAATCGACTCACAGATCTATGGGCGGATTTCATGATTTCCCCAATTAAAGTACAATTTCGAGCAACAAAAAGAGCTTTCAGAGAAAACTAAAGAGGTACACTAGAGAGAGGGAACAACTGTCTGGGCTGCCTGTCCTGTTTGAACCAGGTCATTACCACGGCTGTCCGTGCCAGGCTTGTGACCGAGCTGCTGCACTCGCACTGAGGAGACCTTGTCTGAGGCAGGACTCATAAAGACATACATCTCACACAACCAATGTCCTGTTCAATCTTTGCTTTCGCACTTCTCAGCCAATCTGCTTTTTGTCCTTCCATTCACCTCAACCAGCAATAATCCCCCTCATCATGTAAGTGAAGGAAGGAGAGGATGATGGTGAAAGAGTTCTTCCTGAGTCAGGGAAAAAAGGAGGTGCAGGAGGGGTGGAACATCAGCATCCTGTTGAGGATTTTGGCAGCGAAGATCCCTCTGCTCATCCAACAACTGCCTCACTTCCCAAAGCTGTTAATTCAGAGAGCGAAAAGAAACTGGTGTGCGTGTGTGTGTGTGTGTGTGTGTGTGTGTGTGTGTTGTTAATCACCTCTCCAGCGTAGTGCTTGATGCCAAACTGGTGGTCAGTCACTCTGGGCTTCACATAGTATGGGTTTGTCTGTGGAGAATGGACAAAGAGACCATAGATTCTTTTTTTCACTAGACATTATCTCCATGTCTGCCTTATTGGTTGATTAGTGCAGATAGTACTCCGTGTTCTCCGAGAGTTCAGCAAGACAAGTTGATGATTATGTAGGCCTGCAGCAAACATTTACTTACAAATGACTGGTTTATTAGTTTTTCTGTAAACCAATCTAAAGTCTTTATGAGGTCTGAAAAATGTGATCTCTGAAAATGTCAAGGTATGCATCCTTCATTTGTAATTTTGTTTAACAGTCATCCTTTTTCTTCCTTGGAATTTGTGCTTACTTTGCATCCTTTTGAACCGTCTTAAGTTTCTTTGATTATAACACGTGTGTTTTCAACTGCAATTATGTGTCTGTTGATGTGTTCGAAATCAGAAACTTCAAAATAAAACCTAAAACCTGAAACGAATAAATAATCCACAGTCCTATAATGCAGATAGATCAAATCCTCCCATTTCAGAAGGTGAAACCAACATCATTGTTTGATAAATGACTCACCCTCTATTGGAGCTGCTGCTTATTCATTTTATATCAATCATCTAATTGTTTCAGCACCACGTCCGTGACGTGAGACAAATAATCTCTAATCCTTTGACTACGAGCTTAAAACATAAAACCCAGATCAGTGGGGAAGGCAAACACCTCAGGGAGAGGTCAGGCCGGTCTTACAGTAGGTCTCTCTTGTTATTTCCGTCGGCCATAGAAAACTTTGAGAACCTTCTTTTCTCCAGCACACAAAGCAGATCAGAACAGGAGAATGGCTGATCGCATTTCAGCATTGTTGTGTGTGAGAGCGCTCAGGGCATGTGTACAAGGTGCCGCACAAGACGTTCAACGCAGCAGCCAGGAGGGAGGCGCTCGCTGGGTGATAAAAAGATTTTCTCAGCATGGGTGAAGGAACTTCGGTGGGCAGATACAAGCCATCTTTTTTTTTTTTTTACTGCATAAAGTGCTGCTGCATGTGTGAAAGCGACGGGTTTTCGTGTGTGAACTCACCGCGTGCCGGCTGTGCAGTTTCTCCAGAAGGGTGTAGTCGGTGCCTTTGGGAAAGCGACTCTCCTCATTGATGAGAGCCAACATGCCCAGTTTCTAAAGTTGGAGACAGACAGAAGAGTAGAGAGGGTGAAGCACTCCGCAGTCATGACAGAACTAGTTGTAATCCCACTGGCAGCTTACGACAATACAACCAGGAAAAAGCAAATCATTCAATTCAATTTTCTCCCGTCTTTATAAAAAGAAGATTTAGGGTGCCAGCACCATATTTGGAGATACTTTGATTCACATTCCTAGAGAGACACAGCCACACAAATGCAGCAGGCAGTTTTATAATAGTGAAAATGAATAACAGATATGTATGATGATGAAATGGCCTTGTTTTTTACCTCCCCTGAAAATCTTTTACAGACCACCCCATTTGTCTGGAGACTCGGTTTTAACATCATTTATAACTCTGGTGGTAAAATAACAAAGTGTCGTCATGCTTTATTTCAGCCATACCTCTAACCGCTGGCCGGTGTACATTACTGTACAAACAACATGAAACTGAGACTACATAATGATATAGTGGGAGATGGGAGTCAGTGTAAGCCCAGTGTGGCGTCTGGGTCAGCTTGCTCCAGCTCGTGGTTAGTGGGTGATCCTGTGGATGACTGTGCTCTCTCATAGTCTCACTGTCTGTTACCTTCTCTATGAGATCCAGACACTCTGCGTTATCCATCCAGTCTATGGCTTCCCACTGTATCCCTTCCCTGTGAGGACACACACACAGACACGCTATGTCTATACACAACCATAAACAATCAGGAAGACACAATGGCTGTATTATCTAGCATGACATGTGATGAAATTAGCCATGTGCAGACTGCTGGTCTATTATGCAAAAAGACAACTGGCTGCAGGAAAAACTGAGCCAGCTCCTAACATCTGGCAGTTTGCCCATGTTGTCATGAGTTTTTCTTTTGACCTGTTGTACTCCAGCTGCTCCAGCGAGAAGATGTGCTTGTTGAAATACTCCTGGAGCTTCTCATTGGCGTAGTTGATGTTGAACTGCTCGAACCGGTTCACCTGCAGGACAGAAGAGCATTTCAAAGCCATCAGTTGCGCCATACTCCAAACCGACAAAAGCATTAAAAACAAAACCTTATGAATATATGTATATGCATATATTTTTTGTGAGGTAAAGTAAGTTCAGCCTATACTGAGGAGCAATGCAACTCATTTTTACAATAAGAATGTTGTTTAAAGCACTGCACTGAGATGAGAGGTTTAGTAATAAGTGTGAAACTTTTACTCCCCTAATTTGGCCCAGAGGAGTAAATGTCAAGGGGGTACTTAGGATTGCTCAGATGATTTTTTTGTTGTAGTCTGTGGTTCTACTTGCAATCAGATGGTTTTTATTATTCCGTTTATAATTTAAAAGCTGGGCACTGACTTTTTTCACACAACCGTATATAAATGCCATTTCGGCATGTTTATGACATTTGTCTTTGCTGTCAATTGCTTTCTTTTTTTGAGCTTGTAAACTCTCTTCTGTGCGCCATGTTCCTCTTTAATGAGTATTATCAGCAAATCTTTCTAAATGCACTAAGTTTTAAGTTAAATAAATGATTATTTTAAAGCTCAACTTATAAGTTTTTATGTCCATGTTGAAATGAATCAATAAAAATGCAGTTTATTCTGAAGACTCAGTTAATCCGTTTCATCTGAATTCTGCGGTTGCGGATTATGAAAATGAGCACCTCTGGATCACAAATTCAAATCAAACTTTGATACACGCCACTAATCAGCGTTGAAATGCTGGGAGGGAGTCTCCTTTCACCTCAAAGTTCTCGAAGCCAAATATGTCCAGTATGCCGATGGACTTGAAGTTGTCCTTCCCTTTGATCTTCTGGTTGATCCTCATAATGATCCAGGAAAAACACTGAGAGTACAGCGCCATGGCAACGGAGTCCCGCGAGTCCACCGCCTGCAGGTGATGACACAGAAAAAAGTTTACCAGAAATGCCACACAATGCAGAAATAATTAAAACTCTTTGCAGACTGTGTACTAAACAACACATTTAAGCACAGAGAACAGATGGTGAAATAGGTGGAAAACACTGATTTGTTAGACTGATGTGGTGTGTGAGTGTGTGTGAGGCCTCGCTTGTGCGTTCAGAAAACAAATAGCAGTTTGGAGACGACGTTGTGTGCTGTAGGCGCCTGTTGGCCGTCTGTTGTCACAACAGACAGCGTTGTTTATCGGCTAAATATCCAACGAGTAACGTACTGCAGGTCGGATTTGTGATTTTACAACAATACAAGTCCGGTGAAAAGAAAAGCAAATAATAGTAATGTGCATCTTTTCATGAGTGCAGCTTTTCTCTCTTTTTCTTTTAAAAAACAAAAAAACACAAAGAAAGAAAAAAAAACAAACAAACACCCAGCACAAATCGAAGCCTACTCGGTCACATCTTCCCACATCAACAGAAACGTGACACAGTCAAACACTAAACAGGGCTGTGATCGAGGGCAGACAGAGACAAAACATTTGGTTACAATGGCTGTTACTGTGAATAGCTAAATGAGTACAAGGCGACTGGATTTCTGAAAGTTCAAGGCGAAAGTTTCAGAATATTTTAAGACTGACTGCCCCAGAGAGTGATCAATCTTCCTGAAGGACCTTTACAGTCAAACAGGAGCTTTGCCTCCTACATGAAGTTGTGAACGAAGGCTTTCTTGATTTCCCAGACTTCAGCTCGTCTGGCTCTACGCCGGTGAACTTCCCATTTTTAATTACAACGTGAACTGAAGATGTGCAGAGATCTTGTAGCTTCTGCTGCTTCTTGGAGATCAGTTATTCTAACTTGACGGGCAGCTGACTGAAGGATGGCTGCTGATACAGAGGACGTGATTTAACAAGTCAATATGAAGCTTTTTGTGAATTTGTGAACAAGCCACAGCACTAACAAGCTGGAAAATCTTATCTGAGAGATGCAACTTCTAGAATTTTTTGAGAAGTACGTCTCAGAGAGACGAGGTGATGACAAACAACAGAGAAAAATATGCAAATGTGATGATGACAGTATGGAAGCCTTTTTTTTTTTTTTTTTTTAAACATGCACCTCCACACAATCTGAGAAAAATCAATTCACTGAAGCAGAAAGTTACAAAAGCATGTCAGTGAATAAAAAAGATTAAAAGCCAAGAGGAGGATAAGCACAGTATTCAGAGGAGAATAAAAGTGGTAGATTACATAGAAAACAAAAGATTTTAATCTCTGAGAAGGTGTTTTTTTTTTTTCTTGTAAATTTTACTAGCCGCCTGACTCAACGCTGAGTTTCTCCAGCAGCCTTGAAGTTAACCTTACAGCCAGACATCATTTGTGTGTAAATATAAGAAACTCCAGCTTGCCAGCTACATTTCCTCCACAGGTATTGTGCTTGAACTGAAAACAAAAGCGCGGCAGTGTGCATTGGACCGGGGGCAATAACACTTCCAGACTTTTTTAGCAATCCATCACTCCTCTTACAGCCAGCGGTTGTGAACAGAGAGCCGGTGGCTCCAGGATCTTCGTCACAGGGGTGAGAAGAATGGCTGTTTGTCCAGGATGGGGAGCTGCGGGAAGGGGGGGGGTAACTGCTGCAAGGAGATGGCGAGGGGGAGTGACCCCTGGCCGCTGTGAGAAGAAGTCTTTCTTGCAGACTCCAAGACTGGAATAATGAACTCTTTTTAGAGACAAGCAGCCTCAAAGGCCAGGCACAACAAGCAGCAGCAGGGTGACAGTACAAGTTCTTTGTCTCCTCATGAAAAGCTTTCTTGTGGCTTTCGTGTCCCTGTGATAATAGAAAAGGTCCATATTGCATATTCACTGAAATTTATGAGTATGAGTGGGCTGAAGAGGCAGCGCTCGGCCAAGAAGGGCAGCGTCATGAGTCAGAATGTTCTTCTGGCAAACGGTGAAAAGGATAACAGATGCAGATGAGGACTTGTAAAATATTCACATTAATTACAGGCGACATCACGGACGTTTCAGGCTGGGAGAGACATGGGTGAATTATTACACCAGCGTCTTGGTGCCTGGCTGCACTGCCTCCAGAGGAGAAGACTCTTACTTCACCCGCAGTCATTGGGCCTATTGTGCTTTTGACTCAGATCACTATCACGATGGCTTTATTGTGCCTGGAATCTGGCAGACAAAAAGCAGGAAATGGCTTGGAGTCACGCAAAGGATCTGGAGAGGCATGTGGTGGAGGGTAGTGGAGAAAGGCTGTGTGTGTGTGTGTGTGTCACTGGGACAGGAGAGGAGAGAGAGGAGTGATAAGGGACAGCAAATAAGCAGATTCCTTATCACCCAATACTTAAATTAAACACTGAAACCTAGAAAAAACAAAGCTAAAGCAGATGCAAAGAGGCTGTTTTTGTTTCAACCATGTAATTCCTGCAAAGACCAACAGGTGAGGAAGCTGGGTTTGGATGTGTTGTTACCTGCTCCACAGTGAGGGGGGAGCAGATCTCCTCTCCTCTGAGGATCATGGAGCGCTGGGTCAACACCTCTGACAGCTGGAAAGAGTCCAGGCCAAGCAGCTCGCTGACATTACTGACCACTGAAACACACACACACACACACACACACACACACACACACCTACATTATAGAGCATGTATAAGTAATGCAGAGCACAGCCTTCAGGGGGACTTCAACTCATGTCGAACAACAGGTGAGACATGTAGACCGTGATCCTACATGGCCCATTAGAAACTGTACTCTGCTGGCTGGGCTGTGGTGTCCTGCAGTGACTGAGTTTACAGGTTCTTGGAGAAAAGAGGTCAGGCACAGTGAACAAAGGAGCCTTGAGCTCATGTTACAGCCTGTTTAGTACTCTGTCTGCTTGTGCAACGTCAGTCAAGCTCAGAAGCATACTGGAAGAAAAACCACAAGTGGTCCACTATTGCTGGAAACCACTTTTATATGAACCTCCCCACTGAAAGCTCTATATTCCAGTTTGCCCAGTATTACCAGATGCAAAGGTTTAAGAAATTGTTTTCTTAAAAATGTTTTACTGGTTTATCCGAGTCCTGATGGTGAACTTGTTTCATAACCACTGCTCTATCATGCATTGAAATACTTTAAAAACAAAACAAAAAAAAAACAGTAAGCAATCTTTTTAAGGGTCTATAATTTCCCAGACATTTCCTGGTGATTTCCAAGGAAATAACTGCTATAAGTGGTGCAAAATTACACAGGTCTTTCGAAGGAAATTTAAAGGAAAGAATTCAGAAATTACAAAGAATTCCACATAGTCACTCATTTGTGTCTCATGTAACACGTTAAAGTATAAGCAACACCTCCGTCAAAGGGCAGATCTGCTATATATCCCTTATATGACCCTTCCTCTACCTCCTTTTGAAGTGATCTGAGCTCCACCAGCCGTCATGAATTCAATGTTGCCCATCTGGAGGACAGCAGACAGCAACTTGAACACATCTCTGATCTCCTCCTCAGTGAATTCCATCACTTTGAGCGCTTCCTGTAAGACAAGACTGCGTTACACATGATGCCACACTTAAGTATTTCGCAACTTACTACATTAGTTCAAGTCATGACATAAGCTGAACTTATATTTTGACTGTAATTCACATAATTCAAGCAGAGTCAGCATGTCACAACTGAATAAATTGCTTCCTAAAGGCTTGTAATCTCTGATAGTGAGATCTCCTCTGGGTTTTCTTTTCTATTTCCCTAATGTTGTAGGGTTTTTGCGCCCTCTTGAGGTAAAACAAGGAATGCACAATTTAAAAAGTCCCGTGCATGCCAGCATTTCCTTACCATCACACTGTTAAAGAGCTGTTTGTCGTCGAGACTGCTGTCCTGCACGCAGCCTGACTGGCTCAGGTAGTGATACAACTCAGGACCTTCAGACAAGAGGTACATGTCTGCAACACGGGACAGTGAAGAAATGCAACACAGATGTAAGAAAGTGCAACTATCACTGCATAAGGAGATGGATTTGGTTAATTAGAATCTGAGAAAACTGCTGTTGACAACAAACCTCTGTGATCTTTGTCCGTTCCTGCTAACAGAGCATAGAAGATGTGGTAGTTTCTCTCACCAGGATTCTGTCGGACCACACGGTTCTTGGAAAGAAAAAGGTTGTTAGGAAGGAAATTACTGCCGCTAAAAGTTGCCCTTACTAAATACTTCAATACGCATCGACATCAAACTTTTCAGTAGAACACAACTTACCTTTTCCAGCAAATCTAATGATTTACAGTCAAGGCAAACACTGAGCAATCTCAGTAAAACAATCCTATATGCAAAACATATAAACAATTTATGTCTTCACACTTGCTTTTTGAAGGATACAGTCAATGATGCAGCCTCCTTGAATGTTTCCATTCTGTGAAAAGTGGAGCTGTATGAACTTCCCAAAGCGGCTGGAGTTGTTGTTGTAGACAGTCTTTGCGTTCCCAAACGCTTCCATGATGGGACTGGAGACAGAGGAGACACAACCAGGCTGACCATAAATATGTAAATCCGTATAGACATTCAACATATCTATATATATAACCTTTGCATCCTTGATGAAAGTATACCGCCTGTTCTCTCCAAACTCTGTCAGTCAAACATAACTTATGTTTAAACAGGATTCATGAGCAGTACACTACAAAATTGTATCTCTAAGAAAGTTTACAAAAAAAAAAGAAAAAAAAGAAAAAGCATCAGGAAAATTATTTTCCAGAACTTTTCTGGGACTCTTCCAGGACATTTTAAGCTACAGACACCAGTCATCACATCATGCACTAATATATTCTTTTCTACAGCTGAAACTTGCATTTACCCGGATTGTTTCCATGTTTATTACTCAGACATTTGATGTGCAAACAAGCCCACAGATTACAGATTACCTTCAAATTGCATTTGATTTGTTTAAAAGTTACAAAATAAAGTCAAACTGACTGATTGATAGCTGTAATGCTAATTTAGCCATGTTAAACCACATTCATTTATGCTAACAACAAGGGAAATAAGAAATTAACATGTAATAGTTAAGGTTTTCTTGTTTTCAGGGTGCCCCTCTTCCCTGTGGTCTCTGTGAGCACCTCACTCTGTTGACAACTACTTTCATTGGAAATTAACAAGCTTAAGTTTACATCAAAAGTGGTTAATCCCTGTAATTTCTTCTCTCCATCTATCTGTGCACATACACAGTATTGTAATCCTTCCTAAAGTTGTTTTCTTCACTTATTTTCTGTTTCTATCATCAGACAATAAAGGGTGGGGAGTTGGATCATTTTCCAAGACAACTTAACTGTTTCCAGGACATTTGACCTTTTTTTTCCTCATTTTCCAGGTTTTCCAGGACCCTGGGAACCCTGAATCGCTTCGGGAAAATGTATATTTTTTTCAGCTAAATAGAAAAATAATCTATTCAAGTATTTGTTACATAAGAAAAATAGACTCACACTTAATTTATAATTCTGGCCAAGGACATTTTCGGTAAGTTGTTATATCTATTTTTGACAAGATTTAGGAGTATTAGGCTTATTTCCAGAAGGGCTGAATTTGCAGAGTATGGTGGGTGTGTCACAAAGAACCAATAAATAAAACAAGAAAATCAATAAAAATAAAGAAAAATCAATTCTTCCTTAAATTCAGGAAGATGTGGCAACCATGGCAGCAATTTTTTTTATTTTTTTTATAGAAAACATCATCCATCAATCACCCAAGTGCAAAGATGGACATTTCAATAAGACAAAGATGAATCCACCCGTCTTTTTTTTTTTTTTTTTTAAGCATGCCAACATGAGAGCCGTGCCACTGCAGTGCAAAACAATCAAGCTCATAAAATCATCAAATTAACAAAATACTCACTAATACAAAATAACTAAATGTAAAAAGTTGGTTGAATCAACAAAGACTTTTTTTTTTTTAATCTATGAGATTAAAAAAAGTTTTTGACAGTAATTAAATATATTAAACATATTTATAGGTGATAAAAAAAACACAAAACATTAATGAAAACATGTTGTTAAGAGGCACAGGACAGTAGGTGTGAATCTTTATACCCCTTGGTCATGTGACGTGGACAGAATCAACTTTTTAGCCATGGAGGGACGTCCCTCTGGTTCGGCTTCTACAGAGGGCCATTAAATGCATCACGACAGGCTAAATGCGAATATTCATGTCACTCATTTCTTGGATGTTTTTGGGGTGAGAGGAACAAGGGCCTCTGCTCTGGGCTTGTGCACGTATCTGTGAGAGAAACAGCCTTTGTTCATAAAACCTGATGCAACAATACTAGCAACACTTATGAGAAGGATCACGAAAACAGAAAGAAGTTGCTCAGGTGGTCTGTGATCACTTCACGGATCTTAGTGAAGTTGGTTTGGTTCATGCTGCTGTGCGATTCATATCAAAAGGACTAAAAACTGCAGGTTTGAACACATCCTTCGGGGTCAGAGGTCATGTAGTACCTGCTCTGGACAATGGCCTGCTCCACCCTGGTGGTCCTCTCTGACAAAGGAGTCCCAGTTGAGTTTTGACTCATCACCGAGAGGAACTTCAGGAGCAGCTTGGTGCTCTCCGTTTTCCCGGCACCGCTCTCCCCGCTGGAGATGCACAGACACAGAGAGGAGTGCAGGCATTAAATAGACAGTCTCTGGGGGAAAATAACACTATCAAATCATCCATATTGAACTTTAAAGCGAAGCCTCTTCCAATGATTTTGTGGCATAGTAATCTTTATAGCTGAAAATGCATTTTACAGAGAGAATCTTCACTGACCTGATGAGAACACACTGGCTGTCGTGTCTCTTCCACAGACAGCGGTAACACTCGCTGGCCACAGCGAAGATGTGAGGAGGCAGCTCCCCCATCTGGTGCTTGCTGTACAAGTCCACAGCAGCTGCATCATAGAGGCCTGCTATCTGCTTGTAGGGATTCACTGCGGCCAGGATCGAACCTATGTTGGTCTGATAAGACATAAAAAAAATTTAAAAAAAGATCATGTATGAAGAAGAAAGAATAGAAGAGAAAGACAAGAGATAAAGCTCATCAATGAAAGATGGAAAACCACTTATGTCATGATTTTGGTGTTTTAAACAATAATGTACTGAGTTGTGTAGATTCACCTTTCCTCCATAAAGCACCTATACTTAGTTATCCTCTCCTTCTCTGAGTGGCCTAGATTGCAGTAAGGCTGCTCATATTTTAGGATCTACTGGTCCTGCTCCATTAATGCGCTTTGGGGAAAAGTTCCTCTTGAAAGTGTGTTTGTGGGTCATGCCACAATGATACCATTCTGCAATGCCATAAAGACAGGCCGCACAAACCCTCTGAGATGAGATTAGGGGATAGAATTTCTAAAAACATAGTTACCATGTGATTATTTTTAATAAAGCCCGGACAGAGTTTCAGAACAAAAACAGAGCTTCACTGTAAAAGCAATCCTGGCAGTGAGAGCTGGTGAAACAAACATTCTTCAACTGTGTGTTTTTGTATGTGAACCTTCTTGCAGCTTGCTTTGTTTGTCTCCGTTCCGACATATTGTATGCTGTGTTCTTTTCCCTGTTTTTTTTTTTTTCTTTTGTTTGAGATTTGCCCAACTTCAAAGTTCAAATTCTCCTCAGGAAAAGAAAAGAAAAGAAAAAAGAAAGTCCTCAGAACAGCACAATAAGCCCGCAGGTGCCAGATTCTTCATGGTGGCACAAAATATTGTGCTCAGTGGTTCAGACTCACGTAGATGTTGTCTTTCCCGTAGCGCAGAAAGAGGTTGTACATGATGGCGGCTTCATGCAGCTCTGCCAGTGTGGACATGTCTTCGACTCCATGGATGCTGCTGGGGTGCATGGGATACACAGCTTCTCTGCTCAGTTCCTCTCTTTGTAGACAGATCACCTGCAAAATCACACACAAACACACAAGAAATACCTAATGTCAAAGAGACCACCACTTTGTTTTCTTTTCTCTCACATATATGCGGACATCTGATAATCCACTACAAGAACTAATTGTTCACATTGTACTCATACTGCCCCGTTCTGTTTAAAGTCAATCTATGTTGCAATACCTCTTCTGACCACACGGGGGCTTGCAGATCCGTTTAAAGACCAATACCGTGCTAATGAGTGAGAATGATCCAGTAGTCCTGTAATACCACTACAGCTGACACATGTATCGTCTTATGATATGAAGTCGGAAGTGGTTTTGCTAGTTAATGTGACTTTAATGCAAATTACAAGAGACAATCGATGTTTAGCAGAAAACGTTAACGTACAACAAACAAATACTTAGCAAACAAAATCTAATAACAACACACGATCAGCAGACAAAAGTATGATGCCCATTACAATTATTCTCATTATCATTTTATGCTACAGAATTACCCGTCTAGTGAAAGAAAATCAAATATTAAATGAGTCTGATATTATGAAAACTATTTGTGGATAATATAATGACTCAAAGAACTACAATAAAGAACATTATCATCAATAAACACTAATTTCTTGGTGTCACTATGTTGACATTTAAAAAAAAAAAACAATCCTGAAACTACACTTTTACAGTCTGACTGATTTTCATATTGTAAATGTGGTTAATGATAAATGTTGAATATTTATGATCTCCATTTTCTTTTAATTAAGTGTTTCAAGTTTTTTCAGAGCTGAAAAAAGAAAAAAAAAAAAAGAAAAAGTTTTGGAGGACAATAATAGATTTTCCAGAAAACCTCAGCTCTCTTTGGTGGAGAGAACTGAGGTTTTCTGAGGTTTCCTGAGGTTTTCTCAGGTTTCCTCAGGTTTTCTCAGGTTTTCTCAGGTCAGGCCCTCTTGAAGGCAGAGATAAGCTGAGAGATCAGGAGGAGCCACCTGATAGCATCTATGATAATGGTAGTGAAAGATAAGCCGTTTATTTTGGCATTAGCGTCATTCTTTTGTTAACAAACACCACCAGTGTTAACATAGAGGTTGACTAAAGTACATGTAGTTATACAAAGAGAGCCACCTGTTAATCTTTTAGGTTTTTTTTTTGCCTTTTTAGCAAAGAATATTTTCAGCCAAATATAATTTAGCCCATGTGGTAAGTGACTATTGTTTCACTTTGTGTCCTGTGCTCCATTTAACAAGCAGATGGTGCCCTTCACAACAGTGATGGTGTAATTGCAGATGTTAATCACTCTGCTGGCACTTCCCCAGTTCTTCCACCACATACCTCGATGGCAGACACGGCTACATGATCATACAGGAATGACTTATTATGGAAAAAAAACTGGCATGTTTATCTGTGCTCACTGCCTTCATACCCATCTTTCATCTCATCTTTTTTTTAAAAAAAAAAACAAAAAAAAACATCCACTTCTCACTATCTAGGCAGCATGATGACTTGGTGGTTAATGCTTTTTTTTTAACCTGCTTATTGGTTCAAATCCCAGCTGAAGCCTTTCTTGGAGTCATGTTTGCATGGGTTTCCTCTCATGGTCCAGAAGCATGCATGTCAGAGTATGAGTGTGTGTGTGTGTGTGTGTGTGTGCTCAAAGTCAGAGATCAAGGAAATGAGACTAGTCAACAGTATCTTTACTGAACAGTGGCAGCAAAACAGAAAAACCTTCACCTACACCGTGAGACATCCATAAAGAGTCGCAGACTTTGTGGCTATCAGAGCACTAATGCATCCAAGATGAGATAAAGAGGACAGGCAGACAACAGCTGTGTCGGCTGCTTGATGGGAAGGATTGTACGGATCAATACTGACGGAAAAGAGGCTGGGGTTGTGGCGTTCCAGCACAGTGCCACTGGCTGGACAGGCGCATTCAAACGCCGTCAGGGCAGACGTTGAGTTTCAGGAAACCACTGAGTCAGCACAGAGAGGCTGCTGGAGAGCTGCTGATGGAAAATAATTGACAGAATCTTTGAAAAAGAAATGAATGAGTATAGGAGAACCGTGTATTGGAATGGAGCTCTTCAAAGCATCGCGTTTAAAGCTGTTTTAAACAAGCTGCACACACTGGATTAATATATTCATGCCTTGTAAAATCAATATGTTCCAGCAAAAGCGGAGCAGGATGTCATGTTTGTGTGTACCCACTGAAAGGCTAATAATGACTCTCCTCTGTTCCTTACTGGCATAAATAAAAACAATCATCGCGTTATGCGTGTTTTTTTCCCTCCATCTCATGTCTTCATCTAATCAACTGCCTAAAATAAAACTGTGCAAAAATATTTAAAACTGCTCAGACAAGTGATACATAACTCTGCTTCCATTAGAGGCGTAAGCTGAGACAAACGCACAAAAACACTGCAGTCATTAGAGGGTTGCTCAATGTTTTTGTGGTAATAAGGTTTGTAAAAGAGTGAAGACCCGAGGGGAAAAGAAGCATGTGATGCACATGATGTCATCCATCCAGCAGAAGCTCGCAGTTTTGCAGCCGGATGTCCCTAAACATTTGTTTTAACCTCAACCCCACCTCTTTTAGAAAACTGGCACAGATTCATAGCAGAGCCTGAGTGGCTAATAAATTAAAGAGGCGTTGCCTTTTTTTAATATCTAATAATGTTGAAGTCATTCTAAGCACCTAGAATTTTGCTCGTTTCAGCCAAAAACAATGTGTTAGTACCATGCATGTGATCCAACCAACATGATAAACAGCATCTTCATGGAGAAGAGTGAAAATGGATTAATACTTTCTTTAAAACGACGATGATTTACAGTCACACATTCACATGTGCATAATACAGTCATTGTTTCATTAAAAGAAAAGTGGCATAATTGTATTTTCTCAAAACTTTCCAAGCGAGTAATGAAAATGTGCAGTGGAACGGTGGATATCAACAGATCCCAGGTCTGAATTCACTTCCTCATGACCCAATCCCATGCCCATCCCCATCTCAAACAAACCACATTCACTATCGGAGCGCCTCCTGTGCGTTAACATTCCCAGAGCACCAGTTCAAAGTGGCCATGAGGTGGCCATGAACAAAGTTAATAGTTTAACAAATAACTTCGAGGAACAGCAGGACCAGATTACACTCTCAGTTTCAACTCATGTTTCAGGAGAGAAACAAATACGGCCGTAGCTAAACAGTGAGCTGCACGCTCAGGAAGCACCTCACCAGTCCTCTCAAAGAGGGGGGGGGGTTATTATCGTGTGTGCATCTGTTAGTGTGCACACTTCTATTCATGGGGCATCAAAAACTAAACTATTTCTAGTCGTCATTAAATAACCCGCTGTTCAGATTTCAAAGGAGCGACTCTCAGGGACTTTTTTTTTTCATCTCCAAAACATCAGAGGCTCATGGGAAGCTGAGCTGAGTTTTCGGCCTCAAAAAGGGGTTTCACATCCCTCTGTTTTGCCCCACTGTGGTCTTATTTTCACCATGGGTTACATTCCTGTGAGATGGGTCACTGAGCTCTAACTTCAGCTCTTCTCGAAAATAATTAGTCACTTTTAAATCTGGATCCCTTTGAAAAGCAAACTCAAAAACAAAAAGAGCCAAGACGGTTTAGATACGCTCACATTTTCATTGAACTCACACGAATTTCACTTTAATTTATAGTACAAATGTACCAAATTCAGCACGTGATGAGGACTCTTTTCAGTGCACAGCATTCTTTCAGCAATCCCCCCAAAAAATGTTTGTTCTCTCCACGGGGGGGACACAGCTTTATCGATGTTAATGATTGGAGCAGTGTAATGACGGCTGGGGACTGATTCATGGCATTTACGACAACACGTGATTGATTAGTGAAGCCATTTGATGCACCAATGGGTTGACAGTGAAGTATTGTACTGCTGTGTGCACGTGGCTGGACGCGTAGCAGGGAAATACTACAAAATAAAATGTATGTAGCAGGGATGTAAAGGTAAGGTGGGTTTATTCATTTATACGTTAGAAATAATGTAAAGCAGAATAAATTAACGCTAAAAAACAAAACAAAACAAAAAAAACATATTTAAAAGAAAAAAGAATAAAACAAAGCCTAGATAGGCAAAAATAGAGAAGTAATACATACAGCGTAAGATACAATTAAAAAAAACAAAAAAAACAAGAAAACTGTTTCAGTTACACTTTAAAACTGGTCAGAGCTGTGACAAATTTATTTATTTATTTATTGGGTTTATTAAATTCATGGATATATTATTATAAAAGCTTTTAAGCCAAGAGAACCAATCGTATTTCTCACTTAATTTTGAAATTATGGAAAAAAATGTGAGTGGTGCAAAGCCAGTACTCAAATTGCAAAAGGCCAAATAATTAAAAAAAAAAAAAAGAATGGGACAAAACCAAGTCAAGTTTTAAAAAAAACATTGTTGATAAATTTGAATACTAATTGACTGTTCTGATCATCATTTTAAACCTAAAAATAACAATTCTCATTTTAAAGTTTCCTTTTTTTAGTTGTGGATAAGCTGCATTTCATGTCAGACAAAGTTCCTATAATTCAAACTAAAAGGAACTAACTTTTTGGTCGTGGGGATCCTTTTTCATAATCTTCTGACTTGAATGAAAAGCCTGAATAAGAATTGAGGAAAAGATGCAGCATGACAATGAAGAAATTATAAGAAAATATAATATTCCCTGCCATCAGTTCCATTCTTCGGACTGCAATTTTTTGAATAAATTAAAGTGCGTTGGGATTTCAAGGGTCATGGGTCTTTTATTGGAAGAATTTTTTGTTTTCTTGTTCTGTTTGTTCAGTTACTTCTCTCCTTCTGTTGTCTCGTTCCCTGACTGTATCACCTCCTCTTGCGTCTATTTAATGTCCTGCTTTTCCTTCCTGCTGGTTGGTCCAGCATCATTCTGTCTGTCATTCTTCTTCATGATCGTCTTTTGTTCTTCCCTGCATTACTTCTGTCTTTTTCTCCACTTGTCAGGACTCTAGTATTTGGGCTTTTTAGAATATCCTGCCTTGGCACCGCTTTTTGTTCACTTTTTCGTTTAAAATAAAGTTTGATTATTGCTGAATACTGCTCCCCTCAGAAGTAG
The DNA here is from genome assembly GCA_037176975.1 of Arrhamphus sclerolepis. Classification (NCBI taxonomy): domain Eukaryota; kingdom Metazoa; phylum Chordata; class Actinopteri; order Beloniformes; family Hemiramphidae; genus Arrhamphus; species Arrhamphus sclerolepis. The sequence goes on along the minus strand of JBAMYA010000014.1, from coordinate 8,779,364 downwards.
CAGCAGCCGAGCGAATTTAAACTTTCTTGAAGCTGTGACGCTCCTTCCTTTTGTTCCCCTCTTCACTGAAGCCACACCCTGCTGCTGCGCTTTGTTCAGGCAGCTCTACTGAATATTAACGTACATACTGTAGGTGGAGTCAGGCGCTGCTGTCTGACTGACGAACAGAAACAGGCCTGTAGAAGAAGCAGAGCATCAGAAAAACCACTGCCTTGTGGATATAAACACAAGCTTTTTTGTTTGTTGCTGTCTGTTTTTGCCTCCTCCTCAAAACCATGTCTGACTCTGTCTTACAATGAGTCCATCTGCTGCACGGGGATCCCGCCCAGGCCCTGGAGGCTAAAAGATGGGGGTGGAGGGGAAAAAGGCATGTTGATGACATAAAGTGCGTAAAACAAATCAGCAGTGAGGGAATATTTACGCTGCATCCAAAAAAAATCTGCCAAAGAATTCATCCTGATGTTCTTTAAAATGAGTCATGTCTCGTCTGCACAAACATATAAACACAAACCATCAATAATGTTTGTGTGTGCATCTTTTTCTCTGAGAGCTTACTCGCGATTGCACATAATGGCTCCATTGACTGATTATGCAGAAGCAACTGCGGGGCCATCAATGATCTATTTTAAACTACGGACATTGAATGCCCGCAGACTGAGTTCAAACCTCAGGATCCACACTTTCAAAGGGTTTGATCACTATCAATTAAGCTTAACATGATTTTATTTACAACAATGCACAGATGAAGAACAACAGCGCTTTAGTTACACTTTTTTTGTGCATATTATGTCAAAGAAAAAGCTTCATGTAACATGAAACCAGTTTGTGCTAAAGTCGTTTAAGAATTGGCTATGTGGGTAAAGATAATTTAAAAAAACTACTTTAAAATATAGTTAAAGGCCTGTAGATCATCAACAAAATGATAAAAACTCAAATTGTGCTCATCCTCACAAGAAGCAGATGTTTAGTTCAGGTCAAAATGTGTGCATGGACACTCCTCGTGATAATTTACACTCTGTTAATCTAGCATATGCCATCTGGCCAAACAAAAACACTAAAACACTCACAGATGGACGCATGTTCTCAAATACACAAACACACAGGACTTCTGGCTCTGTATTTCAGTGTGCCTGCTGTATTTTACCTGCCCTGTTAAGGTCTACATGAACTGTAGAGTGTTTGAGGGAGAAGACAGTGATAAATACTGATGTGGTGGTTAATGTGACAGCAGACAGGTCAGCCTGATAAAACAGAGGCCATGTGAGGATAAAAGGGATGGATAACATCATATCCCACACCCATAGTGGAAAATGCTGCCATCATACAGTCATCAAACTAGGCCTGGACCTGACCTCCGTTCACACCCCAAACATAACCCTTAACTGGTTCTGGTTAGGGTTACTGCAAAGCTCAGTCTGGAACTGATGGTGTGCCAGTATCAAAAATGATATTTTGTCTTGTAAGGACCAGGCTTTGGCCCCTGTAAGAACTACAGAAAAGGTTGTAATTTGATAATAAAAGCAAACACACACACAATATCCTCCACTTTATACAGAAACTGGATACATACAGATCATGCCCAGATCAGGAAATACTACTAAACCTGAGAAAAATGTTCAGCAAGAAACAAAGGAACGCACGTCACCCAAAGACTCAGAACGTGGAGACGGTTTGTTGTTCAGTCTAAAATTCTTCTCATTCCAGCTGCAGAATCTGAGGACTTGATAACACAGAAGACACCCAAATCAGTGTCCTAATAACCAGCATCCTGACCTCACATGTCAAGTTCACACGAGACGATTAAGGATCACATCGGATGCAACATCACGTCCCACCTCCCTCGAGAAAGATGTGGTGTCATGCCAACCAAATGTTGTCTTTTAAAATCTTTAACCAAGGGTGGGGAAAATTCTTTTAGGCTCAGTAGTACCGCACATTTTCCGGTCATATTTTATTGGCCAGTCACTTCACCACTGACCACAGAGCAACGTCCTAGAGGCACACATGGGATGAGTTGGTATCCTCCATCTTTCACAGTATAACTATTTATGTTCAGCACACTGATTCTGGGAAACACATGCAAACTCACTCTGATGACCAGTTTAGAGTCCCCACAGTATGAAATAGTTATATGAAGGAAAATGATAAAGAAAGAACTCGAGGGAGGGAATCAGTCCCTCAGTGGAGTACGTTTTGATGTTTAGGGTGTGCATTTCCCCTGAAGTCCTTTGAACACAACAGTTCTGCTATAATGAAGCAAAAAAAGTGAATGTTTTCAATCTTCCATTCATTCCCTTTAGTAACTCACACAAACTAAACACGCGTGGCTTCGTAATGCCACTTGTACAACTATCAAAAGGCCAATACGGCTCTTTTGGTCCCTCTACTGCACCTTCACAGATGTATCCCTCCAACTCTGAATGTCGAACTGAACAATGTAAAAGGAATTTAGAAGGAAAAATGTCCCTGGACTTTAAGACATAGATATTCTGAGCAATCACCTTTACTCTGTTGTGAGGTATTTCTGTCCTTCAAATCAGGCCAACAGCCAGGACGTCATATGCAGGCTTAAAGCTATCCTGTCTCACTTACACGGACTAAAAACAGTCAGGACGTTTTGTGTCTGAAAGTGGAATGATTGTGTTGTTGCTGAGGTTCTGGGGACTGGCAGCCATCATGATGAGAGAGTTGAAAAATGAGCTGAACTTTCAGCTCACAAAGCTGGCTTAGTCCCAGCGTCCTCTGCAGAATCGTAGGTCCAACTAACAATTTTTTGTGTCTAATGTGAAAGTTAAATTATCAGGTGGTCTGGAATTAGTGCATAAACATGCCATGACAATGTTTTTGCTCATAATAGCACGAGAGGCCACACAGGAAGTGCAAAAGTTGTTAATGACATCCTTGAGTAGTTCATATAAATCTAATTAAAGTTAACCTAATCATAATCACCAGCTAGTGTGTAAATTCAGACAGCAAGTTCCCCTTCCACACTAGACACATGAGACAACGTCACGCTGTGTCAACCATGAAGTTAACTCAGCAGCAGTAGCACAAACTGAACCAACAAACAAGACACTTGGTTAATTTCCACATAGAGCTGGTCTCCCTTTAGTTGTGCTTCTGTTTCTACCTCCTAAGGTGAAACAGAGGTCATTCATCTACAAAATGACAGTAATCCCACCTTGAATGCCCTGTGTGCAATTATACTCATGTACCTTCTTTCTTAAGAGCAACAGATGATTAGAGAACCAGCACACCATAATAAGAGCTAACAACACCATTCTAACTTTTTAACAAACCGTACAGATTTTAATGGTCCTTTTAGCTCATTGTGACTCCACCCACTTGTTACAGCTCCCTATCGCTCCTTGTCTGTGTTCACCAACTGGTCTCTAATTACGTCGAGGCAGGGCATTTAGTGTGCACTGGGTTTATGGTGTTTTTTTTGTTTTGTTTTGTTTTTAGTTTTTTCTTCCTCCTGACAATGGTGGGCCTCATGCAAATAAACCTTAAAGAGAATTGTGGGACCTGTAGTACTCTATAATCCTTTTCTGTGCATTCGTTGCCACAAGCAACATCACACTTCCTGCAAAAACAAAACCTTGCAGACCGAAGAGGAAAATTAAAAAATGAACACGGCACTGTAAAAGTTGAATTTCTTAAACAGCGTTCAGATTCAGTAAGCACTTCTGGGCCAGGATTTCTTGTTAGGAGGATGACTAAATAGCAAATGTTGCAATAAATCTAAATGTAGTGGACAGGAGAGATGGCCCTTTTATTCCACGCTGTGACTGAGTTTGAGCCCAGTTATCGACCATATGGCTCTAATAGACAATTACGTGCGCTACTCAGTGCATTTGCTCAGAACAAAGACATTCCACAAGATAAGACTATTATATGAGGCTTTTGAAGTGCAGTGTCTGACCCACAGACATACTAGTGAGAAATCATTTTTTAACTTCATCGCCACATCGCTCTCTTGCCCCGTCTCTCTGCCGCTGTAACAGGATTTCCTCCAGACACAAAGACCACCATGCACTGCCAAACAGATAAGCTCGACCCAGTGACTTGGGACTCCATTCTTGTCATTCTTACTTTATTACAAACGGTGTTCATGCTGCTGCAGAGCCCTCCAAAACGACAAATATGTGTAACAATTAGCTCCTGCGTTCGGTTTTCTGAAGAAGAAAGCACGTCCTCATACAACTGTGACGTTTTGCGTTTGTTTTTCTTTTAAAAGATGCAATATTTAGCCGTTTAATGGATATGTCTGTGTGTCCTCTACATGCAGTGAAACAAAAAAAGCAGACTGTGACTTTGGTAAGGATGTGTGCCAGTTCTTTGAGGTAAATAAAAGTTGAGATGAACAGCACCACATGGAGTATTAAAACGTGTAATCATTTATTTAAAGGAAAAATAAGCTAACTTACATTAGCAGTGTGATTCCACAGCTTGAAGAGCCAACTTTTAGCACTTTTATAACTTATTTTTTTATTTTCTGTGTGTTATTAACCTCTCACATCTTTGAGGAAGGATTTCGACCAAATCTTCTTTACAAAGTCGTTTCAGTTCATTGATATTGGGGCCATTTGTTTATACACACGTCTCTTAAGGCCTTTGAATCGGTTTAAGGTCTAGACTTTCACCGGAACATTTCAACATCTTGGGTTTTCTTTCTTTTCTTTTTTTTCTTTCTGGATTTGCTGGTGTGTTTGAGTTCATTGTTCTGCTGCATGACCCAGTTTCAGCCACGCTTTACCAATCAGTCAGATACCTTCGCATTTAACTCTAGAATAGTTTGGTGTCCAGAGGAGTTCATGGTTGAATCAGTGACAGCTTCTATGAGGTGTTTGTCATCTAATGTTGGATTTAGTATTATTATTGGTCTCATCTGTCCTAATGACATTCCTCCACGTTTTTGTGGTTACTTCAGATGCAAATCTTAAAAAAAAAACAAAAAAAAACAACAACTTAATGAACTTAAACATGCTAACCGAGCCCTGCAAGGTCTAGTTCTGCGCCGAGCACCGTGTGACCTTCAGAATAACTTGCTTGGATCTTCACTCCTGGGAATATTGGCGTGTCTTCAATGTTTGTTAAAACACATGTGGATGCCCCATAATACATACCAGAAAACCAACATTTCTGCTTTTACAGAGCTGATAATGCTTGGTGATGGTGAATTTATCACATACACATGGGCAACGTTTTATAAAAGTCTAAAGCAAAGTAACATGAAGGAAAAACAAAACAAAACAAATCTTACCTTCCCATAGTCTGTGGTGAGAACCAGGGATGAATCATCACAAGAGCTGACGGTTGAGGGGAGGAGCTGCTCTTTGTGTCTCAGCCAGACGCGGGTTCCCTGCAACACAATAGCCATAACAACAACCTCAGCATCTGGACTCAGAGCTTGCACCACAGTCCTTTTGACTTGAAATAACTGAATGACTGCATTAGAATAAAAATAAAAATTTATTTTATTTTTACTGGTGAATTTATGAACATATAGACCAGTGTTTTTCAACCCTGGTCCTCAAGGTACACTGTCCTGCATGTTTTAGATGTTTCCCTGCTCAAACACACCTGGCTCTAATTAGTTGGTCATTGACATGCAGACCTTGAAGAAAAGCTGATGGCCATCCAATCAAATGTGACTGAGCAGGGAAACTTCTAAAACATGCCGGATAGTGTGCCTTGACGACAGGGGTTGAAAAACACTGATTTAGGGTGCACTCACACTTGGCAATCCGTGTTGTACCCGAGCACAATGACCCCTAAAGTTCGGTTTGTTGGATTAGACTGGATACTCTATTCTGTGTACTAGCATGGCTGGTTTCCTGTATTCTGGTTTATTTGTAAGGTGAGGAGTACTGTGCATGGGTGTGGCTGCATGTTTGTTGGGGAGGGATTTTACACAACATTCAACATCACATAACACAGTAGTGTTATCCAGAAATTAAATTCTATTAGGTGAGAGGGTTGTATCTGACCAGGAAAAAAATCCCCAAAAAGTCGTGCGGCTCTCCACGGTGTTAATTCTCTGAAATGACACAGGCTCAGAGTAAACAAACGTAATGTAAAGATATGATGAAGTAGAAGAGGCAATTGTGCTGAGGCAAATTTGAAACTGGAGTAAAGTGAGTGCAGGCCAGTTGGGGAACCAGAGGGGTTCAATTGTGCTTTGGGCGTGGAGTGCCCTAAAGCTCACTTTTAGGCTTGATGCTTTTGAATTTATAAATGCTCCCACTCAGGATGCCATGAGGAGACATGGAATTGATTTTCCCAGCTATGCTGATGACATACAGCTCTACACTGCTGTCTCCTGAAGACATGCAGCCAATTGATGACTTTTTTAATTGTATTTTACATACCAATTTTAAAATCACTGCATTCGCTCCACTTGTTTTTAAGCATGGATTTTAAGGTTCTTTTAATAGTTTTTAGTCTTAATGGTGTTGCAACTTCTTATCTTACTTATATGCCCTTACCTTATGAACCCTTGTGGACCTTCAGGTCCTCCAGCACCTTTTATGTATATTGTTAATACAAGAACCTACAGTGGCAGTTAATGTTCATGTTTTTAAAAGCAGATTCAAGACCCACCTTTTTAATTTGGCTTTAAACTAATTACTTTAATACCGTTTAAAAAAGAATTGCAAACTTTAAACTGGGATCATGTGAAACAATTTCATGACTTAGAATCTTCACGTGCTACACTGATGAAAACACAACTGTAATTCAAAAATACGCTCGGGTATTGAAAACCCCTCAAGGCAAAAGAAGCTGACCATGAATAAATAAAGATATTCATCATCTGATGAAGAAAAAAAAGAGACCTTGCATTAAAACATTCATTATCAATGGAAATACACACAGATATACTTGTTTTTGAAGGACGAAGAAATAAAGTAGTGAGAGAATTCCGTAATGCAAAACCCTGATTACGGAAAGGGAAGGAAAAACCTCACCACTGTGGAAACACCTCACTGTTTTAACTAAATAACAAAAATCAGTAGTTGAATTGAACGTAAATGGTGTGATTAGCAATGACAGAACTAAGATAGCGAACAAATTCAATAATCTCTTGATCAACTCTGTTAAGGAATTAGCTGCAGATTTCAAACCAGTACAGTTACAAGATGGAGTACAAGATCAATTTTTTTTTTTCTTTATGAAAAACACTGACAATACAGAGACAGATAAAATCATTATGCAGCTTAAAGCCATGGTTTGCTTTGGTTTAGATACATCTTGTAAAACCAATAGCAAATTTGATTAACTTATCAATCAGCACTAATTTTTAAATCTGGGGCACGTTATCAGGTCTCTAATTATAGACCATAGTCCATTTTACCCTCACTCTCAAAAGTTCTTGGAAAAAAAAGAAAAAAAACTTGTTGATCACCTTGAAACTAACGATCTTCAACACATAAAGCAATTTGGGTTTAGATCAAAGTACTCCACAGAGTTGGTAACTTGTTATCTTACTGAAATGATAAAACAGTCACTTCATGAAAGCAACAGTTTTTGGACTTAAAAAAAAGCCTTTCATACTGTAAATCATGAAATTCTCTTAAATGAACTCCAAACATTTAATTTATCAAATAGACCAATAACCTGGTTTAGATCATATTTGAACATAGAGAGCAATGTGTTGAAATATACTCAGTCATCCAGTCATATTTGTAAATTGGGAATACCGCAAGGCTCAATCCTAGGACCTTTACTTTTTAGCTTATACATAAATAACTTCCAGATGTATGCAGATGATACAGTTCTATATGTGTCTGCAAAAACCCCTGAGATGCTCTCAAAGGAAATGT
>JBAMYA010000014.1:8747353-8771438 GCA_037176975.1 Arrhamphus sclerolepis | reverse complement strand
AAAGTTCATTTTGTCTTAGTTTATAGTTTAGCTTACTGGTTCTTTTATCTCAGACAATACTTCTTTTTGGGTGTTATTTAAATGACATGTTTCGGTGGAATCTTACGCCTTCATCAGAGTTATCTTCACTGATAAAGACGTCACAAAATACACCATGTGACACTCCAGATTCCACTGAAACATGTCAGGTAAATAACACCCAAAAAGATGTATTGTCTAAGATAAAAGAACCAGTAAGTTAAACCATTATTAGATAACTTGCATTTCCTTCGCTTATTTTAAAATCAAAAAGTTGTGTATTCTTTCATTACAAAAATATCCCAGGTTTAATAATTGAGCATATTTTCAGAGAAAAGCCTTGTCAGTTATATATGTTTACAAAAAAGAAAACAAAACAAAAAAAAACGTTGCTATGGAAAATCACCAAGTGAATGCTGTATGTGGCCCCCACAGGTTACCCCACATATAAGGAGAAAGTCAAGAAAAGGCCAGGAGGTCGTCCAGAGGTCATTTACAACTACGTCCAGAGGCCCTTCATCCGCATGTCTTGGGAAAAGGAGGAGGGCAAAAGTCGCCATGTGGACTTCCAGTGTGTTAAATCCAAATCCATCACTAACCTGGCAGCGGCCGCTGCAGATATCCCCCAGGACCAGCTGGTGGTGATGCACCCTGGCCCACAAGTGGATGAACTGGACATCCTACCAAACCACCCACCCAGTGGGAATCATTACAATTACAGCAATGAGCCTGATCCTGATGCACCTTCACCTGCTGTGTGAGGATCCTCTGGTCCTCTCTCTATGCCTCTGCCCCTCTCCTACTCTTCTAGTTAAATTCCCAGCATGCTGCAGCATGGAGCGCCAGGGGCACCATAACCATATTGCCTTGACACCTCCTTTGCAGCCTTAGAGCCTCAAGAACCTGGATGACTGTAGGAAAAGAAACACAAGAAAATCGAGACTGATGAAAAGAAAATGTTCACCATTTTCATTTTGTTTTTTACTTGACCAAAGGAATTTATTTTTGTTTGGAGAAATTTCTGTAAAACATTTAGTATTAACATTATTATTTACAATGTTGTATTGTACCTTAATTTGATGGGTTTGGCTGAGCACTGTTGTGGTGTCACTGTTTTCTCCCAGGTTTTGTTTCACCCATAATTTTTATTTTCTCTCTTGGGTGGCCTACTAAATGTGCTTTGGTGGGAACAACATAAGACTTGCAGAAAGAGAAAGCCTGACCTTCTTGTTATGGAGAAAATCAGTTATCAACACGTAGTGTCATTTTCTCCAATCAAACTCCTCACAGATGTCTTTAAATCTTGCAATGGGACATGTAGTCTACGGCTGGATCTGAAATGTGACGTTATGCTCTTCCCACAGCCAAGATATGAAGCAAAGCACAGGCTGTTGTGGTCGGAGTCTTTTTGTGCAAAGCTTGAAATTGTTATTTAAAAATGAAACATTAAATCATTAATTAAAGGCAAAAAAACTTTGTGTATATTTTATGCTTCATCACAAAACCATAAATGTTTAATACATTGATTAATTCCAAGTCCAGTTTATTTTTGCTGCTGGAGAGTTCAGAAGATAAATTTGTTATATAGAGGGAAGGTGAATTATTTACATGATTTTTTTTTCCGTCTTGTATGGTTGCATATATTTGGAAACTTATCTGAAGTTGGATCTTCATAAAACTAAAACACAATTTGCAAAATGAGGGGAAATGAAAACAAGAATTGTTTGATGACATGTAGTTTATTGAGAGAAAGGAAAAACAAACATTCAAAAGAAAACCACAATCCTAACCTGAAAGCCTGTTGGAAAGCAGGAACCAAAAATAATTAACAGAAAACAGCCAGAGCTATAATCAGGGCTTTCTCCCCATCCTCCTTCCACAGAAGGAGTAACTAATCACACGTGCTGCTCAAAGTTATGGCATATCTTTATACCAACACTAGTTGGCCCACTGGCACCTGAGTGCTACCTTCCTCCTTTTAAAAGGTAGCCCAGCTGATTAGCTCAAACCTGGGACAGCTGACATGGCTGCAGCACTTAAAGGGAACACATACAAATGACCCACGGGGCCTAACAGACATATTAAAGAAACCCTGCCTTATATGAATGTGGTTAGTTATTTATTACCAGAAGCAGCCAACTAGTATAACATTAATAACCAGTGGAGGCAAAGACATTTTAATCCTACAAATAAGATGACAGTAGAAATTGAGTTTGACAGTATGATTCTGTTGTGGGATTTCTCTGCTCTTTGATGTCCAAATGTGGAACGAGTGATGCGAAGGGAGCAGCAGCACAGACACCATCGATGTTACACAACACTGAGACATAAATTAGTAAAGTAGGAGCAGGAGTATGCTTGATGTAAACATTAAGTTCAAAGTTACTGCTTTTTCTATATGGTTTTATTTTTTTAATGTCACTGTGGCTGTTTCTGTTCTAGAAGAGGTTGTTTTTATAAAGTGAGTAGTAGAACTTCTGAGTCCCACTCTGGAAGTTTTCCTCCTTTAATACAGAGGAAGAAATCTGCATGATAATACTTTTATGACAAAAGTGTCCTGATAACATCACAAAAAAAGGGGGGATATCAATATCTGTCATTTGATGATAATGATAGAATAAAAAATTTGCTTGTAGGTTTTTTGAAAAGATGTCACAATGAATGTGAGACATAGTTAAAGCTAAAGGTGTCTGTGTGTTTTAAGTGCAGTTAAAGCCACTGAAAAGCCAAAAGAAACAAATTCTAAATGTTAGAAGGATGATGACTGTTACCACATGGCAACAGGAAAGATGGTGGCCTCTTCAGCACTGACCTCTGCGCCATCACTTCGTCCCACCACATGCTGGCAGTAGAGCACAAACTGATTCAACAAACTCCAGTCTTTGATGGAAACCAGTACACTCACACATGTACATGTACTTTTTCCCATGAAGCTCATTAATCAGATTGTAATAAAGCTGATAGGTTATCTACTGGTTTTACACTGATCTGGGACTTATGCTAGGATTTGGAAGATAAATGTTTAAGTGAATCTATTGAGGCAAATTCCCCATTTCATTGAGTTAAATCAGAGCTTTGAAGGATGTTACATTTTTCCAGGTAGTCTTGAATCACATCTGCAGCTTTAAAATGGACACAGAATGAGTTTCATACATTCACACACATACGCACATGCTGCGTGCAATCTCTCATCCTCTCATCATTTTTTAACAGCTGGGTGAGGACAGGCTCTGGTGTCTTCAAATTGAATATAGTTTAGGTTGGGAGATGTGAACGTGGAACATTACACTCTACTCGACTCCAACCATCTGCTGTTTTGGCAGGATAAGGTGTCGCTGCACAGCATAATTACGTGTATGGAATTAAATGACAAAAGTCTGGGTGGTTGTAAAGAAATGCCTGTGAATCCTACCAAATAGTTTTGATCTGTGATTAAATCGAATGAAGCATCCACTTTTCATGGTAGACTCATCACCGCTCACTTCAAAAGTTTAAGTTGCAGGAGTTCAGAAGAAGGTGGATAGACGATAACTTACAAGTTCGCTCAGATTTTAAATGCTGATAAATGATAATTCTGAACTGAATCAAATGCAAAACATCATAATTGGCTATTGTATTCTTCCAGATATTAACTGGCCCCCTTGCTCAGTTCAGGTGGATGCACCCTCAAATAAATCCTGTAAGTAAAAACATTTGCTCAGCTGTGTTAAATAAACACCACCACATGCATATTATTTAACTTTCCTGACTTTAACCAAAACATTGTTACGAGGAATTTGTGTTCCTGAGATTGAGATGAGGAAGAAAACAATGTAGCACGAGAAACTAGAGAGGAGGAAACACCACAGAGGGTCAAGTGTCAAAGTCACACAAAAGTAATTTGAGCCGTAATCTGCTAATGGCGGCCGTGTTTACTCTATCAGTGCACATCATCCATCAAACGCTTGGTGATTATTAACATCAGCTTCAGTTACATGAAATGTTGAGGGAAAGGGTGCATTTTCTCCCTTGTCATTCTAGTTATGAATCCAGTAAAACCACAGAAATCATTTGTTAGAAGTGACTGATGAAGATTTAAAAAAAAGAAAAAAATGAGGATTTTCTGCAAATCCAGCAACACATGGGGGTTATGATGCTTGGGTTTCTGGATCTTGCAGATAATGACTAAACCCAGTCATTCAATCAAAAAACATGACACATCACTCATCTGATATCCCACTAGTCAAAACAAATCCTGTGACTAAATGAATTTCTCCACATTTATGCTTGTAGTTTTGTCAGATTTCACACATTTGACGTACTCCTTTTGCAGCAGAATTTCATTCCCTGTCTTGATTTAGAGAAATGTTTATTTAAAGTGAATATTTACTCTATTTGTATGTCACTGCAGAACTTATTTGGAACAGAAAGTGTGTCCCAGCACAAACTGCTTTTGTGTGAATAATTTATTTAAAAGCACAAGCCTGATGTAAGAGAAATATTAGGCTTCGGTTAACATCTGCTGTTGGATCATGTTCAACCACCATGGAGAAGACCATGGAGATAAATTTTGACTTTGTGAGCAGAACCACAAGCATCTGAGCTCAACAATCATTATTCTTGGGTAGCTACATGTAAGATGTAGTTGTCTGTCTCAAGGATGAGTCCTACCAGTACCCGCAGCTCTTGATCATGAGTGAAGATAAGCGCTTAGATCATCTGGAAAGTTTGCAGTCTTGTCTTTTGGCTCAGTTCCCTCGTCATCATGACAGGTCGGTATAGTGTCTGCAACACTACAGATTGATACTTGAGGACTTGAGGTAGGAACTTGTATCCAAACCACAGTGGACCATCCTCCCTTTTCCAGACCCATGAACATGGCCGAGGGGTCCTAATTTTTATCCTGCTGCTTCACACTTGGCCAGCTCCTGCTGGAGGTCTCTGCAGGAACAGCACCACATCATATGCAAAAAGTAAAGATGCAGTCCTAAGTGGGCCAAATTGGAAACCCTCCACCTCCATAAAGATTACAAACGATTTCTGTGACAGCAGACACCCCTTGTTGAGTCCAACAGCCTCCTGAAATGAGCCTGGCTTTTTGCTGGTATTATGAAAAAAAAAAAAAAAGCTTTTACTCTGGTTGTAAAGGGACTGAATAGCCCGCAGCAAAGAGCTTTAAAAGTATACTCTCAAAGCATCTCCACAGGGCACCATGAGGTTGGATATGGTCAAACCTACACAAAACACTCAAAGCTGGGAAATTATGCTTTAAATTACACTCTGGGAAATTTAAAGGATATTTTTTCTTAATTACTTACCTTTTTTCTTGTTTTTTTAAAATTATAATAGCTAGAATGCACATGTTCCTAAAAATGAAGAGCCACCACAAATATGAATTGAAAGGGAATGAAAATTTAACAAGAAGACCAAATAAAGCTATTTCCTTGTTTAATTTGAATGAATGGACAGCTTGATAAATTTCCTAATGTCAGCATAAATTGAGCTGGAAGAAATTCCTTATTCTTTTTTTTTTCTTTAGAGTGAGGAGTGGTCATTTCCACATTCTTGAGGCTTTCTCTTTGGAACAGAGATCAGGATCAAAGCCTAAAAAGCAAGAAACACTCAGAAGGAACACTGGGGAGAAAAAAAAATAGTCAATTGTACAAGTTCTCCCTCTTAAAAAGATGAGAGGCCTGTAATTTTCACCATAGCTATACCTCAACTATGAGAGACAAAATCCATCCATCCATCCATTTTCTATACCCGCTATTTCCTGGTCAGGGTCACGGGGGTCTGCTGGAGCCTATCCCAGCTCACATTGGGCGAAAGGCAGGGGTACACCCTGGACAGGTCGCCAGTCCATCGCAGCAAATAAATAAATAAATAAATAAATAAATTAATTAATAAAAATCCTGTCACTGAACAAGCCTTTGCCACCAACAAATCAATCTATACAGATGCATTTCTTCCGCTACGCTTTTATTTCTGCCAATACCAGTTCTAAAAAGTTGGGACACTACGTAAAATGTAAGAAATAAAATAACAATTAATAACTTTTTTTTTTAGAGGAAAAACACAAATTTCAAAAAAGTCATGTTGAAAGTGAATAATTTCACCACATTATGAAAAGCATTAGGTCGTTTAGATTTTGATGGGAGGAAAATCTGCCAAGTGTTACTTTTCATCAACGTCTGGCGGGAAGCTCTGCTCTAAATGATGTTAAATGGCAACAAGCAACAAGATTGAGAAACTAAATAACATATAAGGCTACGTCCAGACTGCAGGCTAAACATACTTTTAGGTATATTATCAAATGGAGGATGGTGAATTGGCTTTGCTACTGTCACAAATGGTTATTTTAATTATTATTTATGGTTACTTTCTACAAGTTATGAGAAAGTTCTGGAGACGGACAACACGTCTGTGTACTAGATTATTTAGGGCAGCTGTCACCACCAGTTTGCCAGTACAGGGTGCATGGTCCAGTAGCTGTTAACTAACCTTCTGTCACTGTGGAAGATGTCGTTTGTATTGTGTTGTAAATGACTGAAATCCTATTTGAGCAACTAGTCTGTCTAGCCTGTCTTCCTCTGGTGAACTCTCTCTTTGTTCCTCAGGTGAAGTGGGTATGGCTTGGTGTTAGTCCCTGACTGGGAGCACCTGAGCCAGTGTTGCCAGTCTATTTAAACCTGGCTGCTCCTCATGCTTCCCCATAGCAAACAGTCCTTTGCTGTGTTCCAATATCCATACTACAATGAGTACACTTAAATGTAGTACACTCTCCGCACTTAGAAAGTGCTCATCACCCGCCAAATTAATAAAATGTAAAACCACCCGTGCGATTCTGGAGCTGTAGCCGTTCCAGTTGCCGTTGTAGCCGTTCCAGTTGCCGTTGTAGCTGTTCCAGTTGCCACCTTTCTTTTATTTTTTCGAGCTGACTTGGGTCCACCTGGCTCTTCTGCTACGTAGCTAAGATGGTGGATGTGAAGTACGAAGAGTAAAAAAAGTCCTGCACTCAGCATTTTGGCCCTTTTGAGCACACCACCTAGGTCCTTTCAATGCACTCATTTTCGTCCCAGTCGGAACTGGAACACCCTACGTACTCGAACTGAGTATGGTAAGTACGGGAAGTACGGATATTGGAACACAGCCATGGTATTCTTGTTGGGTTTGTTGTTTTGGAGATACCGCAGCCTGCCATGCGGAACAGTGAGGCTCCGTGACAGCTTCTACCCAACTGCCATCAGATTTCCCAGCACCTGCAAAAACCTCAGACTTCAGCATTATTTATTCTGTCCACCTCTGGAAAAATCTCACACTTGAACATTATTTATTCTACCTACCTCTGTTATCTTGCACATACACTTTTGCACGTACTTTTGCATTTACTCTCTGCACACACAATTTGCACAGTTATATTTATATATTTATACTGCATTCTCCTCTGACCTGGTTTTTATTCTTTTTGTCCTTTGTGTGTTTATCCAGCTGTTTTGTTGTGGCTAATATGCACCGTAATTTCATTCTGCAGTGCATCTCAGATGTTATGCTTGAATGACAATAAAGAATCTGTCTGTCTGTCTATGTCCACACTGGTTTTGTTTTTCTTGAATTAGTTAGGTCTTGTGTTGGGAAGTGTCTCGGTTCTTATTTGGTTTGTTTTGGGGTGGCATTATACCATTCTTTAATTCAGTTTGCTCTTTTTCTTGTTTAAACTTTATTAAACACTCAATAGATTTGCCCTCATAATCAATGTGTCTCCCTTTTTTTTATCATGTCCTCATGAGCCGGGTCGTGACAAAATCCATATGTGGTTTGAATCTGATTTCTGAAAAGTCCACATCTAAATATGATCTGGATATGCTACCAATCACATCTGGACAAGCACTGTTAACATGACCTTAAAGGGGACACAGAGGTTCACCCATCTGTTACAAACTGCATCTAAAAATTGTGAAATCTTTTTATCATAATGCTCTGAAAGAGAGACATGAGGCATCGAACTTAAAATAATGTATGTTTAATGAAAATGTCTCGCATTCAACATTTGATATGTTTATTGTGAACAAAACATGGCTTTATGAGATTTGCAACTCATTGCATTCTGTTTTTATTTACATTCTCACAAAGCGTCCTGGCCTTTTGTGGAAATGGAAATGCACATTCACTCTCCACACTACAACCAAGTTTTTTTCCCCAAACCCGGATGAGACCTCGCTTCCAGACAGCTATTAACACCAGCTCTATACATCTGGTGCGGGTGGCCGCGTGTCCTGTGTTTGTGTATCCATGTGGAGTCACTGACCTTCCCAGACATGTTTGTTAGCGGCTCAGTAACCAGAAGCAATAACAGGAATCGGAGGCTGATTGCTCACACGAGCTGTCACTTCCTTACAGTGGTGGAGGTACATTTATAGAACGAGCTGCATTTGAATGACAGTAGCAGATGAGAGCAAATACCTGCACAGTGTAACTGTAAAAAGGTGTGGGGGGGGGGCTTGCATAAATGAAATCAATAAATGAATAAAACATACATTTACTAAATGAATCCTCCCAAAGTGCAGAAGTGTGAAAGCGAGCTTTTAAAATGCAAAATTTCCTCTCTCTTACGATAAATGTTACATTTGGTTTTGAGGAGAACAGCTGAGCCACGCCGTTTTACAAGAAGCTTGTATCTGAGCAACCATTAATCATCACAAGTGCTACCAATAAGGTGGACGGGGAAGCATGAAGCATCGGAGAATTGTGTCCAACAGAGCATAAAACTGATAAGATCAATATTCATGGATTCCACGAAGAAACCTTATATGAGGTCACCACTTCCAGACATCAATCCTCATTAACTATTAACAACAGGCTGCCACGTGTGCACACACTCTCATCCATGGAGCACTAATGCGTCTTCCACCAGGTTTGGAAGAAAGGTCAAGATGCTTTTGTGTAAAAGTCGACTGCGCAACAAATCACATCTATCAAGGCGCAGAGGGAAATAGGGAATTATTAAATCAACAACTTTTTTCTCAAGAGCTTAAAGTAAAGATTGGTTTTGTATCTTTGACTTCATTTTGTTTTGGCTCCGTTCTCGGCAAAAGCATCATTCAGTCTAACCGCCCAGTATTGGAAAACGCACTTCCATCATCAAAGATTTTTTCTTCTTCTTCTTTTTCTTCCAGCCAGCTAATGGAGCAGAGCTAAATGTGGCTCTCGAGCCGCAGGGGACAACAGCGAGTGGGATAAAGGGGGCTGAGTAAATTAAGAGGAGGTTGCAGGGGGGGAGTAAGAGGGGAAAGAGGAAGGGTGTGGGCAGCTGATAACGACCCACCTCCTATTGTCTGGGAAAAAAAAAAGTGGCACGCAAACAAAACCATCAGGTTACAAATATTCATATGCATTCTGCCACATGTGGCCACGCGTTTACAGCTTCCATTTAATTTAAGCTGAGCGGTGACCTCCATACCAGTTAGTGACTCCGTCTGCCTGGTACCAGCTTGGCTTGCATGGGTGATTAAGGGAAAAGCTGCTTCACGTGAGGCCAATGAGGAGATTAATGGTGTTTACGCTCAAGAATTTAAGAAGATCAGTTTTTTTGTTATGTAACTTAAATGATGTAGGTGTGGCCTGAAGTTAGTGGAAAACGGCTCGTAGCAGGTTCTTTCTACTCGTGAAACTGACAAAGAAGAAACAGTAGTATATCGTGAAATGTGCAATTAAAAAGTGACAGCGGGCAAGCCGTAACACAGAAGTCCCCGGAACACCTCATGAGTCTGTAATTTCAGACTTCTCATCAGATGCATTGAAAAAAACAAAAAAAACAAAAACAAACAACCTTTAGCCAAGGAAACAGGGGAAAATTCTGCAAGTCTTCAATGGTGGAATCACTGAGTCATGCAGAGGTTTTCTAAATATCCCTGCCCTGCCTTGCAATGACAGAAAAAGAAAGCATACTCATAGACATATATAACAAGTCAAGTCAAGTTTATTTCTATTGCACATTTAAAACAAGCTCAGTTGACCGAAGTGCTGTGCAGGTTAAAACATGATAGAACTTTCATTACCACTGTCTGACACCATTTAGAATAACAAAAACTGGTGTGAGTGGCCTGCACTCTGAAAAGGTGTCTCTGATTTTGCAACTGCACAATCATTTACACTTTTTTTTTTTAATTTACAGTTATATACAAAAAAAAATGATAAGACTTACAAGGACAAGGCCCGAGTTCAAGAATCAGGGTTTATTTTTTACTTTTATTTGCCGTTTAGCTGGACGTAGGCACCAAAGTTGGCCACCTCATACTCCTCCTGGCCATCTGCGGAGCGCTAGTTCTGTAGACAGAGGCGTTGTACTTCTGTTGGCTTCACAATAGTATCTGCTTTACCCTGAACTGCTCTTTAGTTGGCATGCTCCATTTCTAATCTAACCTTATCTGGTGCTACTACTCACTGTAAAAGGTATGAAGAGAAGCGCTGGAGCTGTGAGACAATGTAAACAACATATTCTTTGGATTTGCTTATGACTTCGTTAAAAAAAAAAAAAGAAGAAGAAGAAAGAAATCATTCGCCATCCTGTTACAGACGGTGGTTGAACTGGGACGTTGTTTTCCAGGGCTCATGACATACATTTTAATACTTCTTAACGTCTTAAAAAGGCATACAGAACCACAATTTCCATTACACCTTACAAACACACTAAAATCTGAACCCTCTTACATATTAAGAAACCCATATTGAGCTTAAATTTTTTTTTTCCATAGACAATGTATGTTTAAAAACATTTTAAACATAAAAAAAAACAAAAAAAAGAAACAGAGCTACTGTATATGTAGAAATAAGCCTGTAAAGTCACAGAAAGACGTAGAAGTTTTAAGAGGTTTTGGCCAATCTAACCATTTTGGCATAAACTCCAGTTTAATGTAAGTGTTATAAACTGCTAATCTGCCATTGTCACGGCTGATGCAGAAAGATTTTATAGGTACCTTTGCACATCCAGCTGCATCAAGAATAAGTCAGATTTTTTTGGACAGACCAGAGACTTTTGTCACCTTGCTTTATTTTGTTTCCAGTTTGTCAAACGATGGCAGATTTTGTACTCTAGCAGCATGCATGCAGAGAACCCACGCCTGCAGAGCTCTGGAGGATCTTATTTTCTTACATGACCTTATAATCACCCAATGTCAACAGTCTTACTTTATCTTAGCATCCAAAATACATCTTTCTTTGTCTTGCAAACAACAATTTCAAAATACATTGACATGCAGCATATTTCTATAACTTTAACAGACTATGGAAAAGGCTTGTCAGAAAAATTAAATAAGAAAATAATTTAATTGAGCCTCAGATACTGATCGAAAATGAAAATGTGGATTAGATTTCCTACTAATCAGGAACCAACTGCTGCCTTGTCTTCTCCACATGACTTTAAAATGCACTGCAAACTTAAAGCTGAACATGTGCACAGCAGTTAACGTCGCTCGTCACAATACTGAGCTGCCTGAAAATGGCCAGATGTGCTTCTGAATGGCCTTCGTCTCTGCTTTTATTGGCATACGAGGCAACAAGAAAGGAGAGGGAAAGCATGTGGATAGAGCACTTAAACAGGGGCCGCTGCAGCAGTCATATAGAGAGTGAAACATGCTGATTTATGAAGCTCTGTAATACACCTTTTGGCCCCAGACTTTTTGAAGTTGCAACAGTTTTCCCCAAAGAGGCTGATGTTTCATTTGGCAAATGATATCTCTTCCACAGTTAATTACATTTATTTAAAAGCACTTTTTTTCCAATCTCACTTGCTGAGTCAGGTCTCTGTCTGATAAGAATAAAGTCAATTTGGTGGTTGGTTCCTCACTTGTACTGAAAATGGCACCGACTATTTTCCAGGGCATCTATAGAACCAAAGATTATACACATAACCTCGTCCAAATTATAATTACATGTCAGCAATGGAAGCCAATGGCTGTGGTGACCAACAATGACCAAACAATATGCATGTTATCCTTTCTATTTAAGTCTAGGAGTGTTATATGTAACCGCTGGGATCTCAACAGAGTCAGCATAAGGTGCGTTTTTGTTTTGTTCACTTTTTTTTTTCCTTTTCATTTGGGTTTTTGTATGTTAGCGTGTGTCAAAAGAGCGTGAGGCAGGGGGGTCTAAAGTCAAGATGAATTGTCTCAGCAACAGCAACAGATGGTCAAAACAAACCCCCCCCCCCCCCCCCTCCTCCTCCTCCTGTCCCCTCCATCCTCAGGAGCTCTGTCCCCGAGTCAGGACAAAGAAAACCACCTCTGAATGAGGCCTCAGAAGTTAACCAGGCGGAAATATTCCAAACAAAAGCCAGCTGGGACACAGAGTGGCACGGGTATCAGCTCGTGTCGAGTCCCCCAGACTTGAATTACCCGCTGGAGCCAAATATCCTTTCTAAACCAATGAAACAGCCGCTTCTTGCATCATGATGATTGGAAAGTGCAGTGTGGGTGATAGAAGGCCAGTCATCTCTGGCTTTAATTACTAGGTGTCATTTAATTCCTAAACCTCTGGTAACCAGATGTTTTAATGGCTCCATTATAAAGCAAAACTGAACAGCTACCATGACATTTTCAGCTATAGACAATTTTTTTTTTTTGGATGCTGTATGTATTAGAGCTGGTGTAGCACTGCTGAGGCAGAACCAGCTGACAATGGTAATCTGACCCACCACAACAGTCCATAAGCCAACGTCCCATCATGCTCTCTGACGCAGAAACCACACTGACTGAATGATCTGATCCCAGAGCTGGGGGCTTGGGTTTCGTCAACTTGTATAATGACACACAGCTCAGAGATTTTCTAATGAATGCTCTCTTAAATATTAAAGAGGGTACACAGCACAAGGTGCCATGGCTCTTTCTTTGCTGTGGCACGAGTTCAGGCTGTATCAGGTGATCGTATAAGCCACAACAATAGAAAGCTAATTAACTCTACCTGACTTTGACATGGTTGAACAACTAGTAATATAAGCTAATTTCTTGGATCGCGGTGTGGTTTCGGGGAGTGGTGAATGAATATCATCCAAGCAGACATCAGTGAGCAGCTGTAGATGTTGGAGGTACATCTAATAGGTGAGAGCACCCATCTGGATTCCTGACAGCTACGTTATTTGTAGTGCTTCGATATGGAGGAGGAGAAACAGAATGAGGAACATATTTTAAAGCCACATAGCAGTTAATTAAAAAAAAAAAACTGTTATTTTGCACTAAAGTTAGGAGAATACACTAGGTTACACTAGAGTAACTAGAGGAGAAATACACAGCTGCATGGCTGCATCAGGCATTGCAGTTCCTGGTGCACAAAGGCCATGACCTCATCCTGGTCACCATGCTTTGTTATGAACAGGCATGGTTTATGGCAACAGCTCTTCAGGTCCTGGATCCACATGATAACATAGTTACTCTGCACCAAAATGACAAATGTTGCTTCTTTCAGTGGAAAGAATAAAATGATTAAGTGGTTCATGGGAAGCGGCGGTCCCCAAAACAAACTTTCTTTGCAAGTTTATGATGTGATTAACTTTTGGAGAAATTAAGAAGGGAAAGAGCTACCCCACGTTACAACCCACCTCACAACGCGGTTAAAAGTTAAGGTGAACAATGTGTAATATCTTACTCTTTTTAGGAATGTCTCATACACTATCTCATCCTAAATTTGAGCAATATGGGCAGCCCCGAGCCGTTTTACCGTGCACAGCCTTGATGAGTATTTATGTTTATTACTTATACATGTTTTTCATGCTTTCTATCCTTTTTGCTTTAGCTGTACTCCAAAATTAAGTAAATTATATTAATAATTAGCTGTATCAAACTGGACACAATTTAGTAGACATTTGATTTGTGAGCGTAGCCTGATTCGGGGATCGTAATGGTATCCCCTGAAACACTGAGTGGAAATGAGGAGAAATCTGCCAAGTAGTTGGAGAGACTGATTAAATCAGCTAGACGCGACTGAGAGGGGGAATCTGGGCAAAGGTCCCATAGGGCTCACAAGCTTTACAGTCGCTCAAAGGCAGTATTTTCTACAGACAACAAAACTCCGCTTGGGTAGAATTTTGCATCACAAAGTTGGCTGTTCGTTACCTTCCTTCAGTCTGACATCTGAGAATTAAGTACCATTCTCGTAAATTCACCAACGGTGATTCCAAAGAAGTAGCAAATGGAGTGATTTGTGAAATACCTGCCTCTGCATGTCCCTCTTTCAACTCTTTGTTCCCTCACTGCCATTCAGCCAGCGCCTGCAGCAGGCATGAGGCGAGGGCAGGCAGGGTGGTGACCAAGGGGAGACATCAGATGATTAAAGGCCACCTCTAGCATCTGTGCTGGAAGACGCATGAATTAATGATGGAGAGGGCAGCTGATCAGAAATTTGCTAATGGAGGAGGAGGGGTCCCTTGAGGAAGAGTGCCTCCCCTGTCTCTGACAGAGGAGGGGCAGCTACAACAAAATCATCAATTGTTCTTGACTCTACAGAATACCTAGACCCCCTGCAGTGACATCTATGAAAACTACTTAAAAGCAGGACGGCCTTAGGCAGCAAAGGGTGAAGCATGCTGGCACATACGTCATCATTTTCATACTGAAATAAATGTTTATTAACACAGGAGGACAGAGACTGATTAGCAACTGTGTCACTGGTTTAACGTAAATCTAACACATTCATTGCAACACCAATTTTCTGTCATCACTATCATTTAAGCTATTTAATCTAGCTAAATGAAATGACTAATGGAAGGGTACATTGTTGTGTATGTGGCAGCCCGGTGTGTGTGTGATTGTCAGTCACCACACACACAACCCAAACCCGTCTGGGGAGGATGAATGGCGTTAACGGCGCTCCTCCCCATCATCTTCCAAATGAGTGTATTGAAGACAATTTGCATAACAAATTGTGTCTACAGGACAACGGCTGAAAGAAGAGGAAGATTTGGCTCTCTGCCAGGGACGCCTGGCCCAGCGTCCTGTGTTGCATCCATATCCTCTGTTAACATATTTTTATTCCACTCCTCTTCTAGAGCGATCAGAGTAGGAGAGGAGTTCTGATCCTTTTATCAACAGAAAGGGAAGCAGAACAAGGCGAAGAGGCCACAAATGATGTGATTACGGTGCATTTGATTGGATTTTAAGCTAAGCTTTATCAGAGTATCTGCAGAGCCACCTGGCAACCCCGCCTCCTGTTTGACATCTACATATCTGACCCTATTTGGACTCATCCGACTGTTATGGGAATCCTCGAGATATCCCAGAGATATTCTAGGAATGCTGCTCAGCCAGGACTCTCAGACTTCGGGTGTGTTAGACTGTGAGAGACATCTGGGGCACAGTTAGTGGGATAAGATAGCCGGGTTCCTGCTGTACTGCCTTTGACCTTCACTCACAGCCAGAGCTGTGTGTGTTGCTTATTACTCTGGATATTCTGTACTGAATGTTGTATTTCAGTGTGTTCCTTTTAACGTTTGTTTAAAGAACTAGAAGTAAAAACCACGACGATGCTGATAAACTATCACCTACTTAATTAGGTACATGTGCAAGTACGTTACAGCTTCTAAAAATCCACACGAAAGCCAATTTAGCTCCTACAATGATTAATTTTCCGCTTAAATGCCTTAAATTTCTGAAAAATCGAAAGCAAACTATTGGCGTTTGTCAATGTTGGGCATGTTCAATAAAGTCAGGTGGGCAAAAAAACAAAACACCTGCGGTTACAAACAGAGCTGTAAAGACATGGTTGCAACATCTCTGGGGTATTTTGACCAAAACATGTCACAGGCATTTCATTACGAACTCAATAAATTGTACAAAATTGTGCAAAGAGAGCAAAATGTCTTCTCCATGAGATGAATTGCCCGCACATACCAACGCATAACTTTTAAATCTCTCAGTTTTATTAACCGGGAGCACCAGTGGTAAGGACGGTGTAATAAATGAGTTATGCATCAAGCTGGACAGAACTATAAAGAAGAACGTAGAGTCTCCAAGTAAAATAATTCCAGTTTTCCTTGAGCTTGATAATAATATGGTTAATGTCTATTATACCAAGGAGGAGGTATTGCAGTGGGTTCGAGAGGGATAAATATACATGGGGATATTTTACTCTGGTCTCGTGTCCAATACAAACCTCGCCTTGGCACTCAAGAGTGGAAGAAAAAAAGTCAATATCAGTAAAGACTAACAGTAGTCATTTCCAGTTGTAGCTGACACTTTTTTTTATGAGTTTCCTTTCCAAAGTCGAAACTTAGAAAGGAATCATACAGACCTATTTAGAAATAATTATTTAGCATTGACAAAAAAAGGGGATTTCTGTATGAAGGAACAAAATCTTCATTCACGTAAAGATGGTTGGAATGTACAAGGAAGATGTTATCACAACATATTGATTAAGATCCACATGTTTCTTCACTGACTGTAGGAACTCTAACATGATTATAATACCCATGGCACTAAAACATTTTGCACCTCTTTATGACCACCCCCACTGATGCATATTTTTGTTTATATCAACTAACCATAACATGTGGCCTGGAAGTCATCACACACTTCTTCTATCAGCTCTGCCATTGAGTGCAGATTTTGTGAGGGCACGTTGACTCATCAGGAGGTTTACATTCAGATGTCCTCATTTTCTGGAAGAATCGCTGCCTACAGATACTGTATCTCAGGGATTGGCAGCAAGCTGCAGTAACAGCAGCTTGGTAGATGGGTCCAAAATGTTATTTTGGCTTTCAAGACTCTATTTGACTCTTGTGTGCATTTGAATATGCATCGTTTGAATCTAGTTAAACTGGAGGAAAAAAAAAAGACCTGACAGACTTTAGTAATTTTATTTGTTCATTTAGTGCCACATCATGAACATTACGACTGAGCAGATAATCATCTTGCTGCAGTAACAAGCTGCTTCTGTGTTGTTGGTCAACTTCAGCCTCCTGATTATCCAAACATCCACTTGTTTGTGACTCTACACTAATCTGGGCTGCTCCCAGTAACCTGCTTTGACCAGTACTGAAATGAGCTGGTTGCACCTGCGTGCGCTGATCGGCACAGTTTTAGGGCCTAACCCGCAGAACCGGACACACCCACGGATGCCGTTTCTGATTCGTGACCGCACACTCGTTCGTCTGGGATCGTAATTCTGACCCGTGGTTGTATTTAAAAGCACAAGGGTCTCAGCATCTCAGTGTATCATCTTGCAAACAGCTTCAAGCCAAACCTCACACACTCTGGTTGTAAAGACGTCTGAGAACGGATGGGAACACTAACACGTTTTGACCGTGGGCCATGCCATGCTGCGTCGTTTGCACCAGTTAGACATGGCAGACGGAGATCATGCAGTGTGGGATGTGTACTTAAACCCTGCGGGGTGCTTGCCTTGCCAATTAGTTCTGAAATTGCATCTGCAACAGCACTCTCATCACGAGAGAGTCAACAATTTCACAGTCTTTTTGAATTAGACTGTATTCCCATGTGGTCGTTTCAGTGTATTTAACATGCTCATAGGATGGCTGAAATTTGAGACGCAAATGCTCCATTTCATAATAAGCTGCCTCTGTACCAAGTAATCATAGGGAGTTAGGAGAGGAAAGTCAACATCTGGGCTGGGAGCAGTAATCACAGGTTGTCTGTTATTAAGCTGCCAGATGAGATCTCTGAACTCAGAGGATTTAAGCAGCACTCATTACCAGTGCTGTCCGTAGGTACAGGGCAGCTAAGGTGAAGGCCAGCAAACTTTTCTTCTTTCCTTTTTTTTTTTTTTTAAATAAACAGCAACTTTAATTTCCTCTAAACCAAAAAGAAAAGAAAACAAAACAAACAGACTGCACACAAATCTGGAAAGACAAATCTGTGTTTGGATTAGATTTTTTTTAATATCTCCAAGAGATATAGAACAAAGCCAGAACGGCAAATCTTTTTGACATATTGACAAGAGAAAGCCAGCAAACCTGACACTCCAAACTGAAAGCAGACAGCAGCAACATGAGCAGCAGAAACATATCTGGTGACCGAACGGCGGCATTACGCAACAGAATCAGCTGAGATGAGATAGGCATTGTTTGGCATTTCTGGAAAACTAATTCCAGTGCCATCTTCTTAGGATTAGATGAAAGGATCAGTTCCTCTCTTGTATGTTGTTTAAATTTAAAGCTTCCACAAAAACTCTTTTACTCTTTTTCTGTCACATTGTTTTATTAAATGCTTTTGAAGATCTACTAAATATTACAATATTGGATCTGAACTTCGGTTTTGATTAATTTTTTTATTAATTACCCAGCCCCGCTATAACTTTTCACTCCACTGTGTCGTCACCTTAATCATAATTTTGGTATACTTTAAATTTTATTGCTCAAAGTCAGTTCATTTAGTAAAAGACAACAGGGATGCCCTGAAGACGCTACAGAAATCTCTGCTGATGTTTCGAACTACTGATCTCAAAGCCCGCGTGAGATCAACAAGAAAGAGGATCTATATTCCACCCAGAGAGAAAGAAAATCAGCGAGTGTTTTCATAAATGATTTAGAATTGATCTCATAATCAAAACATTAGGTCGAATCAGATCAAGTCTGCTGGGGTTTCATGCAGTGGAATACATTAGAGTGCCCAGGTGTCGTATCAAGTGATTCATCTTTCTGACACGCCCAGAAGTGCAGACGCACTTGTGACACACACAGGCGGGCAGGAAGGATGGGTGTTGGAGAGATTGAAGGGGTTTTATTTTGTTTTTAAATGAGAATTAAACTTCTAATATGTACATATATATATATATAGAGAGAGAGAGAGACATGTGAAGTGTTGTCTTTTATTAATCAATAAAGACTTGCAGTAGCAAAACACTGGAGGAAGCTGTGAAAGCCGTATAAATCCCCAAACACTTATTCCAAGCGGGTGAGCAGACAAGACCATAAGAGACTTCAACACACCAGTTATTCGTCCATCAGCGTGAGTTAATAGACAGGAAGACCCGCTTCTGTGCTGCGTTATTTGTTATTTACACAGAACCTGTTGAAAGACGACTGCATATTTAACTTTTTATGACCACAAACACAGACGGCTTTGTCCAAAGAGCCTTTTGATGTAGCAGATAACGCTAAAGTCAGCAGCTTGGTGTCAGCGGGAGGTTATCACAGCGCTGAACTCTATCTGAAGTTCAGCTCGCAGATACCCCGGGGGTCATGCGGACACAAGCGAGGGAAATGAAAAGGCTGGTGTTACAATAATATCAATAGCTAATTACAGTTTCACAGCTCTGTTGTAGCGCTGAAAATTGTTTATGAAAATAATGGTTTTGTGAGCTAAGCTCTCCCAACACTGTCGATCTGTGTCATTATAAGGATTATCTGTGTTTTCTGGTCAGACAATGGCTGGTTGGTAATTAGTCGCACAAGCGCTCTTGTGACAGATTAAACCACCTCTAGACTGTGCCGAAGCTGCAGGATTTCTTCTGACGCACACGCAAACCGTGGCCTTAATAATACCTGCCGCCGGATAATCATGAACAACCAGCACTGTTTATTTACCACAGTTTGGCATTTTCAAGGGCACCATTTGAAAATCCCCTAATTAGCTAACAATAACCACTTCATGTCTAATTCTAAATTAGGAGAGCAGCTTAAAGATTCGCAGGAATGTGGGACCCATTGGCCATTTCTTTCTCTCTTTTCTTTTTTTTTTTTTTTTTTACCATTTCCGTCCCTTCTTCCCCCCTTCCTTCATCACATCCTAAATTTACTTCCTGACACTTTTGCACACTCCAACTGCCATCTGAATGGAAGTCGGCAGCAATGACCTCAGACTCTCAGCTCTTTAAAGGAGCAGCTGGAGGAAGTGGAGGCGAGGCAGACACAACTGTACCACCGCGAGAAGAAAAATAGCCCACCGGCTACAGAGGGCTTCTCACACTATCCATTTCACCAGTGAATTTTAACCAAGTGTGCTGATCCCTGGCGCTGGCTTTTAGAGCCAGACATAAACAGCTCATTGGGCTGCAATGGATGTTGTAGGATGTGTAACCTAAAGCCTTGCCACGGCAACTCTAGGATGCACAAATAACAGGCGGCCATGACCGGGAATTCAGGGGGTCAGGGACAGGAATTTGGGAATCCCTGTGTCAGAGTATATTTAAGAGGAAAGAAGTGGGTGTGTAATGTAAGGAAGGGGCTAACGGGTGTGGAAAGGTCCTCGAGTGGCTTTTACGGTGCGCAGCAGCTGCTGCTATAAACGAACTGCTCGCAAAGTTTAGAAAATAGCTGAGATTCTACTTCGTCAACAGGATGTTGATGGGTAAGGCATCTCCTGTGTGTTTGTGTGTGAACGTGATCTAATTTGCGATGGGGATGAAAGAAAGGAAGACAGATGTTTAAACACAAAGTCACACAAACCAGTAGACGGGGAAAACAGTACCAGGTAGTGCTTATTCTTCCTTCGTCCAGCAGCCCTGCAGTTATAAAATAGGTGGGTCACATCCATTCAGGGGTCAGACTGGGTGTGATTAAGGTCCTGAGGGTTTTATGATGTTGGGTCAGCTCCATAAAGCCCGCGCTGATGGACAGGATGCGCATTCAGGATGAATCTTTGAGCACACGCCCTCATAGTTACCGCTGCTCATACTGTGCCTCAATTTCCACCCTGTCACCATCACACACAGTGACATCCAAAGGGGGGAGGGGGTTCTGGATGACTGGACAGTGGGGGTTCAGAGATATTGGTTATCTTGACAAATAAGAGTGTCACTAAGGTAATCTGAAAGGAATTGCTTCAATTTCAATTTCAATTCAATTTATTTATATAGCGCCTATTTACAACAAGTCATCTCTAGGCGCTTCTCTATTGCTTGACTTCTTGATCAGTCATATTAGAAATGTGTCGTTAGCTGTGAACAGCGAGTCTGGCATTCATGAGTCGTACATACAACTGTATCCTGCTGCATTTGTTTTTACAGAGTTAGCATTAATCCTGCTCTTACTTTGCTTCCAGAATTCCTACTTAATTAAATCCACACTCGTACTGTGGCATTCAAGACACTGGCTTCTTTCCATGACACAAAAAAACACTTTAAGAACCAGGACAGATCAGTCGTCTTTCGTCCATTTCATTCTTGTCTTTTGTAAACTATTGTGATTTTTTTTTTTGTATGTGTATTTCTTCTTAGTATTTTTTTTTAAATGTTGTGATATATTCTGTTTAACTTGTGTTCTCTAAATTTTTGTTGTAGTATTTTGTCAAATCTTATCCGAAAGGAATTAATTTGTAAAAGTAAAAGACAGGGCCTGGTGAGAATTAAGCTCGATAACATGGTGTAAATGTCGAACTCAAGCATTTTGTTTATGCTGCAGCACAGAAATAATACCCTAAACAACATTAGGTAGTCGGAAAAAAGAAAATGAAATAATGCCTCTTTAAAGCGAATCTTTGAGGAACTATCACATAAACTATAAAAACATGAGACAAATACACCAAATTACAGATAAGCCTATATTATAACCTCCCTCTGCACAGAATATCACTCTAATAAAATCAGATTATGTGCCAGCATCCAACTCCTCTCCATCTGTTCACTACATGAAAGGTTTATACAATGGGATATTAAAAGCTGCAGTTTTTTTGTTTTTTGGGGTGGGTGGGAATCCATTGCCAGATCCATGGCAATTTTATAACTTTTTTTTTTCAGACGGAAACTGAAACTTTAATGCTAAAATCTTCATGTAAAGAAACAAAAAAGAAGCAATTTCCACACCTCTTCATTTCTCACAATCAGACACCCCAATAAGAATAATATTCAGACAGAGTGAAGTCATGGGAAAATTTGATTCAGTACAAGTAGTCTAGTAATTTCAAAATTAAATGATGAATACAACTTTTTCCTAAAAGTCTGGCTACGTTTTATTTTGCACTGCTGGTTGTAATACACCTCCCCTCTCTCTCTCTCTCTCTCTCTCTCCTGGGGGTAATAAAGTTAATCTCTCTCTCTTATTTGGGGTGACAGCAGATGGATAACTTCACCCAGTCCCATATTATCTATATATGTGGCCATTTCACTAACTTTTAAGTGAAATGAGAAGGAATAACTGCCCAAGTTAATGATGCTGTAAAACCAGTAGAATGTAGACTGTCATTGATAAGCTCAGGTAGAAGATCCAGGAGTCACCTCACAAATGCTGAAGCGACACTGAGTCACACACACACACACACACACACACACACACATCTCAGGGGGCAGACAGGGCGGATGCTGCCTGCAGAGGTACAGGAGCTGAGTGAGGGCAGCAGATCCACACCGCCACACAAGGGCCTGTCTTCTGACTCAGACAGGGATGACTGAGTCAGGGATGACCTGCAGCCTCTCTTCACACTGACTGGCATATGACACATGCTCAGCCCTCACAGTTACTGCTGGACTATCTGCCACGTATTAAAAAAAAAGTCAAAAATACTCATCTTTTTTATGAGCATCTCAATGATGCTGTCACATGAGTGCTGTTTGCCTTTGTTTGTTACTTATTCATTTATATTGTGGTCATATTTGTTTTTGTTTTGTTTTTTTCGAATGAGTGAACAGCAATAGTGGGATTGCTGGGATACTGAGGTAACCAGTACAGCTGCATCCCTGCAGACCAGCCCGGGACAAGTACCGACACATTAGTGGCTGGAAAGGTGAGGGGAAAGGCCAAAATAGAGTTTTAAAAAATCACAACAACCTAGACGTGAAAGGGAAGTTGTTTTTAGGATGGCGACACATTAGAAAGGTGAAAGAAAATTAGTCGCAAACAGACGGCGTGGTAAGACGAAACAAAGACGACGAATGTCCCCGAAACCTTTCAGGACTCACCGAAAGTAAAGAGATGGCTAAAAAACCCTTAAATGCGTGGGAATAGTGTGACAACTTACCTCCAAAAAGAGAGAATCCATCTTAAACAGCGCCCGACCTCTCGTCTTTGTAGTCTGACCTCAGGGTACCACAGTCACGGAGGAGAGAGAGCTGGACTCCCAAATTATTTCCATCCGCTTCGCTGCGATTAATGAAACTTCTTCTTTTTTTCTACACGCTTCCGGTCAGATACGAGCCATCTTCCAGACCTACTTTCGGACACTTCGGAGCAGTTAGTTGTATTTCTTAGTCGCGTCTGCTGCGTCCGGGCTGGCGGCTGTGGTGCCGTTTCTGCTGTCTAGTCATTTCAATGAAGCCGGCACATTATGCAGAGGGGCGGGGCCTGTCGCATAAGCACCGCCCCTCTGCACACGCCCTCTTTGTTTCTGCTCTACAAAGGGTCTGCATGAACACACTGACATCATATTTAATGCGGACAATTTCCTCGTTTAGCCCCGTTTATTTATAAAATAGGGTTACCTAAAAACAAACAGCTTTATTTCTGTGTGGAAAACAACTTCATCCTCCTAATTTGTAGCTTATTATATACACTAATGAAAAAAAAGCACACCTTACTTCAATTTAACAGAATTGTGTACAAGGACATAAAACAATAGTCAACCAGGTTTTAGAAGTAGCCTAATACAAGGTGAAAAGTAGAAGCAAAAAAGTACACCCTTATTGTCTCCAAGGTGATTAGCACCCAGGTACTGCTAATCAAATGTCCAGATTAACGGATCATCAGCAGGTGTGAGCAACTCTACAAAAACATAACAGTTTGTTGGTCTGGATTTTTCAGGACTGCACTCATACAGTGCTAATGAGAAAAGACATAAACACTCATGATTAAGGCTGGTTTATGAATGGAAGAGGGATGTAAGGTTGTGGAGATACTTTTAAGTTAACTAAAATATATTAATTATTAGTAATACTAATAATAGTAGTAGTGGTTGTAGAAGTAGTAGTAAATGTAATAGCCTTTGTTTCTCTCAGCACGGTCAGAGAATGGGAGGAAGGGCTTAGAAGGGTATAATTGAATCTATTTAGTATATATGTAAATAAGAATAATGTTTTTAGTCCTCCCAAGGGGGTGTGTGTGTGTGTGTGTGTGTGTGTGTGTGTGTGTGTGTGTTGATTGTGCTGTTTGACCCTGAGAGAGATTCTGATTACATCCAGTGCTGTCTGCTGTTGATGAACATGAGTGAGGAAGAGT
>JBAMYA010000014.1:8719520-8747253 GCA_037176975.1 Arrhamphus sclerolepis | reverse complement strand
CCACCCCCCCCTCCCTCCCCCCCCTCCCCCCCCCTCCTCTCCCCCCCCCCCTCCCCCCCCCCCTCCCCCCCCCCCCCCCCCCCCCCCCCCCCCCCCCCCCCCCCCCCCCCCCACCATCAAATGGGTGACCCTTTTTTAAAAAAAACAAAACAAAAAAAAAAACAGCCTTATTTATGCTTTTTCATTGACACTAAGCACATAGCCTCTTGTTTACTTCCTATAGCTCAGACAACGGAGCAAATAAAGTGTATTTTATGTGAACTGGGGCTGACAAAAGTTCAGCATCAGTCATTTTTACACACTGCACTGCAGAAAATTTCTTTGTTGTTTTCAAGAAATCAACAAAGAAGAAGCAGCAGGGGGAAATATGTAGCTGAAGCAAGACAAATCTATCAACAGACCGATCACATTTCTCGTGATCCATGTCAAAGCGTAGCTGCATTTGGAGAGAGGTGGACGTCCAAGTCATAGGTACGCCGTCAGTTTGACGCTGTAGCATAAATCAGGCAACTGTTGTTGCTTGTCAGTGTGGGAAGGGTTATAAAGTTAATTACAAACAATTTGTAGTCTGTAATTGTACAGTGATGAAAATTACTTATACATAGAAGGCATTTACAACAGCATGCGAATATCACAGGAGTGGGTATCCCAATACATTAACTCTACAATCAAACTCTGCAATGTCAAGAGAAAAGGTAGGGAAATAACTAAAATAAAAAAAACTAATTTACTGAAAGAAAAGCAACTCAAACTTGTTTATAATAATCTGACATTGTAATCATGGTCACAGTGATTACTATGTAGAGTTAGACAGATGCTAACTATAAGACAAAGCTGTTGTTTAATGTTCATGTTGATACAATAAGAAAAATACTTAACAAGTCTGG
Source organism: Arrhamphus sclerolepis (assembly GCA_037176975.1). NCBI lineage: Eukaryota > Metazoa > Chordata > Actinopteri > Beloniformes > Hemiramphidae > Arrhamphus > Arrhamphus sclerolepis. The sequence continues at coordinate 8,746,366 of JBAMYA010000014.1, read as the reverse complement.
CTTGTTCCAAAGTCTTACAAGAAAAGGTTTTTCCTCTCTGAGAAGAACATAGCAGAACAATTTACAAATCACAAGACCTTGGGAATTGCATTTAGAAATGGTGCAAAACCAAATGCGGCAAATGAGCGCAAATACCATGCCATCAGTCCATCATGGGGGTGGAACTATGACGATTTGGGCTTGTTTTGCAGCCACAATTCCTTGGTACCTTGCAGTGATTGAGCTAAGCATGTTTCCCACTGTTTACCAAAGTTTTCTAAAGTCAGGTGTGAGGCCATTTCTTCAGCAGCTGAAACTTAGATGAAATGTGGTCATGTAACAGGATAATGATCCCACCCCATAAACAAATCTACATTAGAATGGGTGAAAGAGATTAGAATCAAAACTGCTGGAATGGCTTGATTGAAATGCTTTGGTGGTGCCTCAATAGAGCTGTGTATAAATAGATGCCTGCAGGCCAAGAGAAAAAGTGGAGAAAATTCCTTCACAATGATGAGAAGACCTGTCAGTGTCCTTCATAAAACAATTACTCCAAGTCATATTAACTGCTAAAGTGATTCTGCAAGCTACTGCATCATGGGGTATACATAATTTTTTGTCATTTTTTTATTTTTTTGCTCCTTTTTCTTTCTAACATGCAACTTCTGCATTTTCCTTTAATAAATAATATGTCCTATGCTATTGTGCATCTGAGCTTGTATTTACCCAGTTTTAAAACCTGATGGGACTGGATACTGGATTAAGTCTCGTCATGAGACATCCTGTGTGGATTTTGTATATCCCCTTCATGCATGTACACTTTTGTTTTCTTGTTTTTTTGTGGACATTTGATCAATAGTGAATTGGACTGTCCTCAAGTGCAAGTGTAAAATTGTAGATGTTTGCCTCGACACGGAGCTGATGACCTGTCCAGAGTGTAGCTTGCGATAGGCTCCAGCTGGAATACACTCCCCCCACCCCCACATCCCCAACACCAACCCATCAACCCCCACCCCCGTCACCCCACGTGCTGCCCTCAGTAGGATTAACTGAATATATAGAGTGAATAGAATAGAAATTAAAGGGGGAAAGAAATGCATGTTTATATGATTCACAATTTTGCAATTCCTAATAATAAGGCTACAGTGGGATCAGCTTTTCTAAGAACAGTCCGGTCCCTGAATTGTGTTCCTGTAAGGATTTTAACAGCATAATACTGGAACAATACTTGTAGTGCCAAAGCCAGTTTACAGCTCAAAGACATTTTGACTGGCAGCAATGACAAATAGCATGATTCTCAAAATCTCCTTATTCCCTGTGAATACAAACTGCTGCCTGCTCCGACTCTGTGTTGTGGTGCAACAGTATAACTGCAGATCAATTTAACTAATACATACAAACACACTCTTCCCTTTGACCCTTCTCTTTGACTATAGAATATTTCTGCGCAGCATTTATGCAACAATGGGGGATTTAAAAAAATATTAGCAAAGTTGAGAGCGTGGAATAGAAATTGTGAACATGTATAGACATAAATGGATATTTGGAAGTAGTCTGCATTAAATATAAAAATTACAGTTACACTTATATTTTGCTATTAATTGCAACCCATTTTGATCTTTGAGCATTTAATGTTGCAAGAGATTTGAACTTAGTCATACAGTAATCAGAAATGAAAGTCAGCTCTGCCAGAAATATTGAAATAACTCTTTGATTGAGACTTAATATTGATGATGTGAAACATGTGGGAACTTGGTAGCAATACATTACTGACCTACCAGGGTAGACTCAGCCTCAATGAATCAAGAGTTAGTTTTATCAAATGATTTTAATAAGCAAATGGAAAGAAGAAAGATCAGTGTACAAGCATGCAATTTTAGGTGACATTTTATATCAGCAATGTGTTTCAAAGGCTAAAGTGTCCATTTATTCCAGAAATGGTTGTACAGCATGTAATGACGAATACACATTTCTACAACAACATATACCACGCGCTTGTAAGCCAGAGCAAGGATAATGTAGTCACAGTCTTTGATGACCCCACTCCCCCCTCTGTTGGTTGACCTCAGGCAAAGTCATTCAGGTCAGGTGCGGGACCCTTTTGGAGCCTCGTGTTAAATAATGGAAGTCTGGCCAGAGTACACGTGATGGAGGACTCGCTCTAATGGCAGTATCAATAACTACATCAGCTCATTTAACTGGAGGTGGTTTGATTACATAAAACAAACCAGGATCCACGTATTGCAGACTGAACTGTGGGTGCTATTGATGCAGAGTTATGTCATTGCTGCAGCAGCTGATTGTTCTGATGTATGCTTCAGGTCAGTTTCAACACTGTGATGGCATCAGCAGATAGTAAAGAGTTGTTAGCAAAGAGCGGGTTTGAAATCTGTGACTTAGTTTGTTTGGAGCCAAAGTAGTGACACAAAATTAAAGAGAAATAGTGAAAATAATGCAATACCAACCGTGTTAACTGTCTTCAGAACAACATCTATGTTATTGAACTGACACATTATGAGATTAGTTCACTCATACAGATTGGAGTAATGATTTTTTTTTTTTACTCGGTGAAATTCACTAATGAAATTGACGTGATCTTTCTTGTTCACCTCTCAGGATGGGGACCGCTGTGTCAGGGGAGCTGTGGATTAAACTATCGGACACAGAGGGAGCAGAGCAAATGGGGAGATGTTGAGGAGGTGAAAATTGATTTATTCTGCTGTAGTTCACCTAAGATGAATGAAAAAACCTGAGTTGACACAGCGAAATAAAAATGGCACATCTAACTACATCAAACTGGGGAATTCGATCTTTATCACATCACATTGGTGCGCAGCAAAACATTAAGGTGTAAATACGATCGATGATGAATCCAGGTGCAGCATTTATTGGGTTATGAGCTAAAAAGAAAAGAAAACTCAGAGCCAACTGGTCTCCAATTGATTGCATTACGTGCATACATATATCAACAATTCCTGTTATTGTAATAAAAGGTTGCCTATAACAAGCTGACACAAATATTCTGTAAGTGATAAAGACTTGATTATAGTTGATTTTGCCATAACCTTTTATCCTTCTCTGATGGCACAACTGAAAAGGAATTTTTACAATCCAATAAGGTGAAATGTATCTATCTGATACTACCACCCATACAAACGTTCACCAAATTAATACCACTACAGAATCACATGTCAAAAAAGGAATAAACTGTTCCCAATTCATGAGAGAATTTCCAAAGTTCTGTATTTTATAACTTGGCCATCCATCTTAACGCTTTTGCTGTTCAATATCTTTTTCAATAACTATCTATTTTCTTTATTTGCATAGCACCATTTAACAACAATCAACTCAAGGCACTTTACACAGAAGACAAGTCCAATACAGACATTAAAATTAGTTCAACTATATACCAAATCAATCTAATTCATTCAAACTCAGTTATTCCAATTTATATTATCAAACAGCCTAGCTAAAGAACCCAACAGATTGTATAAAATCTTTGCCTGGTGAAATCCCCAATCCTGACTGAGCACAAGGTGAGAGTGAAGAGGAGAAAACTAATTAACAGGACTTAAGAATGGATTCAACTTTGATTTCCAGGAAACAGTATGAACAGACGCAGAAGAAACTGCCTCTAAAAGCCATTGCATAGTTATGCGACTGATCAGGTAGAGTAATCATGTGATGTGGGCAGAGTGACAACCAGACCAGGATCAACAAAAGACATACAGAATGGCCTGTGCTAATGTAGGAATGCAGATGACTGACTTAACAGTTTTACAGCATAAATGTGTTTCAGGAGTTATTAGCAATTCTGCAGTTCTCTAGGGTGTTTTGAATTGTAACTTTTGGACCAGATTTTGACTAGTTCTTGTGATGGCTGCCACTTTGAAACGTCCAGATCTTTTAACAGTTAGAATACTTCCAACTTTCTCCTTTTGATTGTGTTGTTACTTTGTTTGTTTTTTCCTTACTAGACATTGCAGTCACTTATTTTGGATTGGGCAAGACAGTTTGTTTTACTCAAGTAAACTCTGTGATGGACCTCTGTGTATTAAAGTCAATCTATCAGAAAGAAACTGACTCTTTATCAAAAGAAATATCCACAAATATCCCCCCTTAGATATGGTTGCACCACATATGCATGCCTAAGCTTCCTTGAGATTGAAGAATGAGAGCTATCTCACACTCCCCATGCCCCCCTTTGCAATCAACTTCCTGTTTGTTTATAGAGCATCACATTTCAACCTCTCACAGTGAGAGTGCATTCTTTGCTCTATCTATCCATATCTATCTCTTAATTACTTAAAAAAAAGATTATGCCAAGGATGCATACAGCAACTGAGCTAAATCCTTCATAATCTTGTCATGGTATTGGCATGTTTTTGTTTATTGTTTACTTTCTCAGAAATAATTCCGCTCCAATTCCAGATCATTAGCCAATGAACCCAGCAGTGACTCACCGGTCATTCAGAGCCTGAGAACACAGAAAAAGTACATTCCTCGCTGGATCCTGAGCTCAGCATTGCTACATAGACATGTGGGGAATTCTGTAGATCTGTTTCTCACCAGAATCAACTTTGTGACTCAAAAGCTGCTCAGCACTGCAGCCATGACGCCACTTATCAGTGTAATTTACCTTATATGTTCAGAAATGCTGGCACTTCTATTCAAAGCTGCTTTTGTTTTAAATAGTGATGGAAGAAGTTGGCTTCTTCTTGGGTTAAATGTGAAAATCATCCATAATACCATCAAAACTAAAAAGTTGTTTGTTTTTTTTAAATTAGAATTATCAGGAAATAGCACTGCCAGCTAACATGGGATTATCCAGTAAAGTACTTTGTAGATTTGGGGCCCTGACTGCAAAAGTTTCGACCGCTCATCTACATTGACAGGGTTCTTTAAATCTAAATATCTCCTAAAGCAGGACACAATATATGTTTAAAATGCTTTAATCTGTGCAGCTGCATTCAATATCCATTATTTCTGGTGCAGTTTTTTTTGTTTGTTTGTTTGTCTACTTAGCTGAGACCCTATGTTTAATCTTTATTGTGCCTAGAAGTGCTTTTTTTTACTTTTTGACTTAGGAAATGAATGTTATTTTTGAATATTTATAAAGTGTAGAAAACAAGACTCAAGTATGTTTCAGTATTTTGAAAAAAAAAATCTCCAGAATAAGACATTCTGACACATACTTGAATAAATCACTTCAAGAGATTTACTAAACAGTCTTGGTCGGAAGTTTGGGTTGTGAGTGGGAGATAGGCCTGTTTATTATCAGGAGAGGAATGCAAGGATATTTTTTACAGGCAGTTGGCAGGACACAGACAGATTAGGACATAAGCATACTTTAATGAATCTTACAAAACACAACTGCTGCAGGTCAAACTGCAGATCAAAAAAGAAACAAGTGAAAATCTAAATGAGAAATGGCAGAAACTTTTGCAAAGGTTAAGGAAAAACAGTGATTTTTATTAATTCATCATTTATAAATAAATTAAAATAGGGTGCCAGAATCATCAGAATCTACTTTTAAATAAAACAGGAAGTGAAGCAAAATAAAACATGCAACATGGAAATCCATAAGACAAGACCAAAACTGAAACAAAGTAGAGAGTAACAAGACAATCTAAAGACATTAGCACTGGGGGGGACCTCTGTGGGGCTCCATGATTAGAAGTAATGATACAGAGCAGCCATTTATAAGGACGAAAGACATTTTTTAGTCACATAACAAAAGATTATTCATTTAGACACTGAGGCCAACCCAACTTTCAGCAATATTCAAGGGAATGGCATGGCCTGCTGTGCTAACTGCCGCATTCTGATGTACAAACAACAAAACCACAAAGTGGACTAATTGCAATAACACTAGCTTAGTTGAGGTTTTAGAGTTTGACCTGGTGTCAAAACCCTACATTACCTCAGAAAGTCAGGGGACCCCTTAAACAGAACAAGGTTGTGCTGTCATTTGCATCTGTGGTTCATCCTGCACCTGAAGATTTGCTTGATTTTAAATGCCGTGCCCTCATAAATGTCACATCAACCACTAGACATAGTTATTTATGTGTATTTCCTTACGCTAGGCCTTAGTAAGTGTCTGAGTCCTTTTTTTTTTTAAACACAAAGAGACATGTATCTCATCCTTTACAGTTATTTTGCAAATATTTATCCCCATTACAAGATGGATGAAAAAACCTCATTACCATGCAGGGTGCAGCCTCTTCAGTAAAGGCCAACAATTCCTTTGGTGATTTATTTTCAACTTAGTTCTTTTAGTCCCACAGCTGCCTCTGGAGCAGAGACAGGTATCAGCAGGCCAAGCAGAGTGCAGATTCAGTGGTTGCTGAGGCAAAAACTCGAGCATGGAAGGAGTTTGGAGAGGCCATGGCGAACAACTTCCGAACAACTTCGAAGAGATTCTGGTCCACCATCTGGTGGCTCAGGATGAGAAGCAGTGCTCCATCAACACTGTGTACAGTGGAGGTGGGGAGCTGCTGACCTTAACTTGGGACATCTTGGATTGGTGGAGGTAATATTTTGAAAACCTCCTCAATCCCAATGTGTTGTTGGGATTCCCTCAAGGCTTTGGATGATGTGGGGCTGTCTTGGTTTCACATGCCTCTGTATTAGCGCATTGGACGTCTGCGACGATACCCCTGAACTGGCAGAGTACAAAAAGGGGTACTGGAGGCTGTGTTCCAACTATAAGGGGATCACACTCCTCAGTCTCCATGGGAAGGTCTATTCAGGGGTCTTGCAGAGGTGGGTCCATCGGATAGTCAAATCTCGAATTGAGGAGGACCAGTGTGGTTTTCGTCCTGGTCATGTGACCGTGGACCAGCTCTACACACTCTTTGGAATATTGGAGGGGGCATGGGAGTTTGCCCAACCCATCTACATGTGTTTTGTGGACTTGGAAAAGGCGTTTGACCATGTTCCCTGGGGACTCCTGTGGGGTTGCTTCGAGAATAGGGGGTGCCGGACTCCCTTGTACAGGCTGTCCGGTCTCTGTATGACCGGTGCCAGAGCTTGGTCCGCATTGCTGGCAGTAAGTCGGATTCGTTTCTGGTGAGAGCTGGACTCTGCCAAGGCTGCACTTAGTCACTGATTCTGTTCATTACTTTTATGGACAGAATTTCTAGGCGCAGCTAAAGTGTTGAGGCGGATACGGCTTGATGACCTCAGGATCCGTTTTTTTGCAGCTTTTTGCAGATGATGTGGTTCTGTTGGCTTCATCAAGCTGGGACCTCCAACTCTTGCTGGAGTGATTCGCAGCTGAGAGCGGGAAGTCGAGAGACGGATTGGTGCAGCATGTGCAGTGATGCAAGCCCAATTGTTGAAAAACACACTCTAAAGTGCCCTCTACAGTGCCCTCTTAGGAGACAAAACCCGTGCTAAAGTGCCCTCTTGGGAGCCAAAACCCGTGCTAAAGTGCCCTATTGGGAGCCAAAACCCGTGCTAAAGTGCCCTCTTGGTAGCCAAGACCCGTGCTAAAGTTCCCTCTTGGGAGCCAAAAATGTGTGCTAAAGTGCCCTCTTAGAAAGCAAAATTCGATTTAAAGTGCCCTCTTGGGAGCCAAAATACACCTACAAAAATACATGCTAAAGTGCCCTCATGGTTGGGAAACCACGCTAAACTGCCTCTTGGCTGGTTAAAACATGATAAACTGTCCTCTTGGGTGGTAAAATGCATGCCTAAGTTCCTTCCTGGTTGGCAAAACACAACAGCCCTCTTGGGTGAAGAAAGCACATTAAACTCCAGAAGACTATTAGGACTAAGAAATACTATGGAACATTACGCAATGACTTTTATGTTGGGCCCTTTTTTGATCTATATCTATATCTCACAGAACCAGTTTGGATTATCTGGTGCTAATATGGTGTTAAAATTAACTAGAATACAGGAAATGACATCTACTTAATTGAAAATGAGACCCCCTAGAGATTTATTTATTTATTTCTGTGTGTTTGTCAGTCTAAAGCTGAATCTACACAGTTCTCGTGGATGCTGATCCTAACTACAAACTAATTTGAGTATTCTGTCTAGTTAGTCTATATAATGTGCCATTTGTATATCATATACACTATATGTATGAAGTATGTATAAGTATAAACATATATGTCTAAAGTTCCCTCAAAAACTTAGTTCCTTCTTCAGTGATGCAAGCCCGCTGTATGTACCCTGTTTTTCTTCTTTTCGTCCCCGCCCATCAAAAAGTCAGTGGATGCCACTGCCTCCCTGGTGAGGTGTTCCAGGCACGTCCCACCAAGGGAGACCCTGGGGAAGACCCAGAACATGCTGGAGGGACTATGTCTCTCGGCTGGGATGGTAACACCTTGGGATCCCCCCAGTTGGGCTGGAAGAAGTGGCCGGGGTCAGGGGGGTCTGGGCTTCTCTGCTGTTGCCCCAGCGACCCAACCCTTAATAAGCGGAAGAAGATGGATGGATGGATGGACGGTTCTCTTAGTCATGTTTTTCTGTTTATAACTCTGTTTTGTTTTTTGTTAAATTGCATTATGATGTGGCAGACTTCAGTAGCTCACAGACTCTTGTCTGTTGTGAGATTGGGAGACCCTTCATTTCCTATTGGTACTATTAACTTAAAACTGTAAAACAGTATCAATAATTCTGACTCCATCATCAAAGAGGTCCTTTATTGATGACAGCGACCAAAAATGATTTTATTCACTATCACAATATTATACATAAAACAATTAATTTCATATAGGCTGTACTGACTGTAGGGTTGACATTTTGTGGCGCATACCTAAGGTCAAAAGTTTGCAGATTTAAGATGCTGCAAGACTGACTAAAGGGTATTTATGTTAAAACAAATAAATACATAAATGAATAAATCTTAGAATCTCTTTTTGCAGTAGAAACTGCCATTACTAAATTTAGTTAATACCATCTGTGCGGTTAGGAACTGTTTAAAGTGTGACTGGAAACTTTTGAACATTCTGTATTTATTTATATTTTTCCAGAGTGTTTTAGAGCTAAACCATCATTTAGAAGCAGGACTATAATTACACAGGGGCTCAGTGTCTAGACCAGTCCACTTTAACAAGGGCTGAGTTATAACATGTTGGAAACAAATGGGAAAAGAGCCCATAGTTTAGATGCTACTGATTGACTGTCAGTGCAGGGGCGTCCACAGTGGAAAAAGACTTCTTCCAAGAAGGTGGTGTATATGATATCAAGCTGAGTAAATAATGACTTCATTTGAAACTCTAAGGGAGGAAAACCAGTATGAGGAGCCACGTCTGGTGGAATCTGGTGAAGTCTGATACTTCAAATTCTACAGAAAGAAAATTCATGAAATTCTTCACACTTATCAAATTAAATTGTGGGTTAGTGTATGAAAGACTGAAGTGATCATCTTAAACAATACTTTTAAAATGTGATTAATACTTGCTGAATGTTGTTTTTTAAAACAGACTTTTGATTTCATGTTTCTATTTTTTTTTATGTTTTATTTTCTGTTATTGATCTCTCCTCACACCAAATGTTTGAGACAAATGGGAACCCTTCTCGAAAACATGCTTGAAAGTTAGATTTGGTTTTTGCATTTAACTCTGTCAGGACTTGTCCTTAAGGATAATTTATCATTTGGTGCTGTATTAAAAACTCAAATGCACTTAAAATATTTACTATCATATCTGACAAGCAGATCTAGTGTATTAAACTGCTTCCTAATATTTTATTCAGTTTTTTTGACAATTGAAGGAAGTACAGAATGAATAAAAGTCTGTCTCCTTGTTTGGTGAGTGAATATAATTATGTCTTCTTGCACTTTAATTGTTTTGTATGGTTGATTTCTGCATTTCAATTTTAACAGCGGAGAAGGCCTCAAAATGACTTTTAAATAATAAAAAAAACAAAAAAACAACAACATCAACTTCCTCTGACGATGTTATCTTATTGGTTTGCAGCTGCTTCAGTGAAGAGGCATAAATTCAGTTGTAGCTGGCTAATGTTAACGCATATTAAAGATAATATTGTTTCACCGTTTCATAGAATACATGGCCCATACAAAATATTTTAGGTGCTATTAATTCACTATTTCATATTAGCTAAGGCTTTTGCACAAGTGTTCCAAATTGACATCTGGTCCCTTGTTTAGTTACAAGTCTAAAATGTCACAGCAAAAAAACAAGATGACCTTGATCATCAAAAGGTGAGCTGAGCTGTGTCTCTGGTAGAGGTCCCCTTCAAGATCAGCTGATTATAATGGTCTGAACTGTATTTCTGGAAGGTGGGGTGGGGGGGTGGGGGGTGGGGGGAGGTTACACACCTGATTCCACCAGAGACAACGAAAAGAGCTTACAAAGAGGGTGGTGGGACAGAGGGGAGGGTTCAATTTAATTAGAGACCCTGGGGAGATGACTTCATTGAGGTGACGCCCAACCCTGGTGTGTTTTTCTGTCTCTCCAGCCATCATGATAAAGATTGGCCTCTTCACTTGTCAAAAGCAGGTCTGATCTGCACTTTTAACATCTGCGGCACTTAAAAACTGGACCGTGATGTTTAAGTTAGACGTTTGTACATGTCCTCTGACAGTGTCTGTGACTGCATTAATGGTGTTTGTATGATCCTAAATCTCATCCTTTGACTTCCACGCTAGCTGTGGTGCCTCTTGACAGTAATCGGTGCGGCCCTCAGTGCATTAGGACCCTTTCTTTCTCTCTTTTGTGGTTTTAACATCCATTTTCTACAAACTCATGGGGTTCAGCCATGGGCTTCTGACAGGCTCTCCTCGGGCCACCATCAGGCTCGTAACCAAATTACAAGCCTGTGTTTGCCATTGCTCTTCTCATTCCCAAGGCAATTAACTGCATCTGACAGTGGCCTAATGAGCCACAGAGCCAGAGTGCTTGTCCTTGTCTGCACTTGGGATCACTTGCTCAGAAATTCTGAGTACTCCATTAGAATCTTCTTTAAAGATTGAGACTAATGAACAAAGAGAGCAAGGAAATGGGATCAGAGTTTAGAAACATTACTGCAAAGAGGATGGAACTGAGAAAGAGAGAGTAAAAGCATCTGTAAAAGTACATCTGTATGTAACTTCAAGAAAACATACAGGCATAATTAACCTACATTATCACAGTTAATTGTTTCCATGTCAGACAGAGCTAAACTGTTGTTCCCATTACATGTTACAACATCAGCCATTTCACTCCCACATAAGAGCTCTCTGTAACCACAACGCTGCGCAGATCAGTGGCAAATGTGTCTGGAAGGAACTTGGATCTCGCGCTGTGAATGGTGACAGTCTTAAAAGTGGACAGCTGTGAGACTCTACAAAATGTGGAAAAACAGAACAAAAAGCTGAAAAAAACAAACCAAAATCCATCACAACCACAGAGTCAGAGTATTATTAAAACTGGTCCAGACCAAATGTGTTTCTTAAAGAGTTAAGAAATGCGTGTTGATACATTTAGAGCCTTTTACTGGTGAGTCATTTTAAAATATAATGCAGCAAATAAAATTATGTTAATTTGATTAAATTTCTTATGAAACTATTAAAATTACCATGCAAGATTTGAGGTGAAGTTTGGGACGCTAAAAAAGTATCAAAGCGCCATCTAGTGGCCATAAAAGAGCATTAAATTAAGATGAACATTCTTTTCTTTTGCCTCCCTGTAAACTGAAATATTATTAGACACAAACATCATAGTCTCTCCACAAAATTAGACGTATTTAAGGCAAGAAGAAAAAGCTTGTAGTTATTTAAAAAACAACCCTATTGTTGAACGTGGCAGGGTTGGTTGACATGCAATTAACATTCAAGCACCATGAAAAGATGCTCAGACAGACACAGAGCCGGGTCCTAAAGCTATGATAAAGCAAACTGTTCCTGAACTGGTTGCTTTGTTTTGTTTTTTTAAAACCATGCCGACACAATGGGAATTGTTTCCAGTCTGCATAATGCATAGCATGACAGCATGTTGTGAAAGCCTCATATCATGTGCTGGCTTCACTGGCAGGATTTTCCACTCATCCTCTCAGCTTTTTGATTAACTTAGTCTTTTGATTTATTCTTATTTTGAATTCCACTGTATCTGGAGATGTCAAGCCATAGCCTGCCTCAACAGAGGATATAGTCAACATGAAAGTTACTGAAGTATTAATGCTATTTATTCTGAGATATTGTGAAGTTTTTCCTTAAAGATTAAAAACAAAACTCCAAATCTTTTCAAAATACAGTTGAAAGACTTGCACCGGCATGTCCTTTAGGAGTGAAGAAGAGTACAGAGAGTGTGAGTGTGTAATGTGAGTCTATTGTGGCTTAAAAAAGACGATATGTTGACATATAACCTTAAAAGTTTATTTGGGAACACTTGCTACAACAAACAACTGATATGTCTATGCTGACAAATAATTTATTTAAAAGACTAGTTACTAGTTTAGCAATTCATCTTGTTACGAAAGTATCTAGGGCTACGTCACTACTATCGTTACCAACGAAGGGCCATTTATACTTCATTTTCTCAACCAGCTTTGTTGTCATATTTCACGTTAGTTCCTGGACTTGGTTGTAAAATTTAAAATTTTTAAAGTGTTGTTTATTTATTTACTTTTGTTTGTTTATTGTTGTCATAAAATTTCAAATCTTACAACATTTTGTGATTTTTGTCATGAAGTTGTGGCTTTTTTATGAAAGTCATCAATTTTTCAAGTATATATGCAAATTTTAAAACATGTTGACCTATTTTTCATAAAAAAAAGCAGATTTTTCTGTAAATTTACAAATTTGGAAAGAGCTAGACGTTTTATCATACAGTCACAAATGCCACAGTTTTTTTTTTTGTTTTTTTTTTAACTTAAAATTACATCTTTTTTTAGTGGGAAAACATTAACATCTTGCAACATACTGACATTAAATTACAAAAGTTGTAAAATTGCAATTTTTGTAAAATTTCAGCTTTTTGTCCTAAAATCACGATTATCTTCTTAAATAAAAAAGAAGAAGCAAATACAGAAATCAAAAGTTTTGTCAAACGCTACCAACCGTTTGTTGTAAAATCTTTTACAAGCGTTTCTTTAAATTATGACTTTTTCCCATCAACCAGTTGCTCTCCACCTCAGTTATTTCACCTCCTGATGTCAGTACTGAATCAAACGGGCAGTCCCATTGAAATTTCCTCAGAAATGTTCTAATTATAAGAATATGATTGTCTTTGCACACTCTCACGGGCCAGATAAATTGAATTTGGCCTGCGGGCCTTGAAAATGACATCCTTTGAATTAGGGTTGGTGTAGTATGCAGCTCGGTAATTTACAATTCCCTGTCAGTGTACATCATGATATTTTTAATTTGTTGTCAATGTTTGTTCATATTTTGCACTTATGTGAATATTATGTGTCTGGTCCATCCTTATTCCGCGTGTCTTTGTTATTATAAAATAATAAAGTGGTGACATTGAAGTTCGAGAGCCAGTTCTCGTGACTCTGGTGACTGTTGCGGCTGTCCTAAAGGTAAAGATGAAACCGGGCAGACTTTAGGACCCGGAGGACAATCAGTGAAAAATCACATGACAGGCTCAATGTGGGGGCTGACCTGAGAGCTGTTTCCTGGTGAACAGACAACTGGAGTACAGAGGAACATCAAGGCTTCAATAACATGATCACATAAGTTAGTAATGCATGTGCTTTAGGTTAAACTGGTACAGGAAGGCGGCGGACATGGCTGCCGCTGCTGTTTTACTCTTCGTGGCTGTGACTAGCTCAGCCGTCTCTGGAAATTTGGTAAGAAAGAAACTATAGCTTTATTTCTAAAAAAAAAGAAAAGAAAAAAAAAGTCATCACCTGATCATTTAATGTTCTTCCTCTGGTTCCTCGGGGCTTTCCAACCATGCGTGTTTGTGTGTGAGAGAGAAAGGCCCAATGTTTATGATGTTTAAGTGCAACAATAGCTTTATCAGCACACAGATGTTTAACATCTGTCCACACAGATGTCACTGCATGGTATGAGAGGGACAGTACATGTTGACATGTGTTGGAGAGAAAGCCAGAGAGGCCAAACCGAGATGGTTTGGACATGGACAGAGGAGGGATAATGAATATGATGATGAAGTTCGAGGATCTAGAGGAAGACCAAACAGGAATATGAGATTTATAGATCTAGAGACAGAGGACATGAACCTAGTTGGTGTGAGAGAAGAGTGCTCAGAGAGGGTTAGGTGGAGTTAGATGGAGACAAATGATTCGCTGTGCGACCCTTGAAGGGAGCACCTGAAAGGATAAGAAGAACAAAGAGATGTTATGGGATTTACTGTAATGGCAAATTCACCCAGGTGTGGACAAAATTAAATGAAAAATAAAACAAACATCACTATGCCTGTCACATGATTTTCTTTCAGGTTGCTGCAGAAAGAACTTTCTCCATAGACTACAAAAACAGCTGCTTCCTGAAAGATGGGAAGCCTTTTCAGTACATCTCAGGCAGCATCCACTACTCCAGAATACCACGCTACTACTGGAAGGACCGTCTGCTGAAGATGTACATGACTGGACTCAATGCTATCCAAGTGTAAGATGAAGCAACTGGGCTATAGCCTACAGTTAATTTTGTTTGTCTGTTCTGTTACAAACTTTCTACTTTCACACAGATATGTTCCCTGGAACTTCCATGAAGCGGTTCAGGGAGTCCACAACTTCGCAGGAGACAGAGACCTGGAGTATTTTTTAAATTTGGCCAACCAGACCGGCCTTTTGGTCATCCTGCGTCCAGGACCGTACATCTGTGCAGAATGGGAAATGGTGAAAAGTTTAACTTTGTTTTTATGCATGTACAAGTTGAATCGACTAGATAAATGCACAACATCACAGCCAGAAGGACCCATCATGAAGTACATATAGTGTAGCAAGCAATATGATGTTGCAAAATAAATAAATAAATTTAAAAATTAGAATAATCATGTTGTGAACAGAAATTGGTCTTTATAAATAATTTCAGCTCCAAATATGTCACTTTTAACTTGAAAGGACAGTGAATGTGACATGTTTTCTTCTTATAACATGCAGCAGCTGCCTTACTAACAAACCTTAAATTTAAATATCTTGAATTTTGACCCTAAATACAACAGCAAGCATCTGTTGTGAAGACACAATGGAGTGATGGCTTAAATTATTTTCTTTAACGAAAAGACTTCCTAATTTAACGCTTCCCCACCCTGAGTTTAGCTCCCTGAAATAGAAACCTCTCTGTGACCGTTTTCTTCTCCAGGGGGGGTTACCGGCATGGTTACTTCAAAAACCGAACATCATACTTCGCTCAGCAGACACAGGTAACATATGTGCACATATGTGTCTGTATTATTATTATTTTTTTATGTAATATACCATTAATTTTGTTTTATTTTTCTTCGTCTGAACCAGATTACATGCAGGCAGTCAGCAACTGGTTTTCTGTGCTCCTCCCTAAGATGAAACCATGGCTCTATATCAATGGGGGGAACATCATTTCTGTTCAGGTGGAGTATTGAGCGAGCGCCTACGACGCTTCAGCACATCATGACTCGCTTTAATGAAGAATCTTAACTGCAGGTTGAGAATGAATATGGGAGTTACTACGCTTGCGACTACAACTACATGCGCCACCTGCGAACACTGTTCCGCTTCTTTTTGGGTGAAGACACCATCCTGTTCACCACGGATGGAAACACAGACAAAGAAATGATATGTGGGACATTAGAAGGATTATATGCCACAATAGACTTTGGCACAGGTTGGTGTTATTTATCATTGTGTTCTGGACAAAACGCAATGTCCCTGATCATTATTATTATCATTACTGTTTAAAAATATTATTCTATTTCCTCAGACGTCAATATAACAGAAGCCTTCAACAGGCAGCGACGATTTGAGCCTCAAGGGCCCCTGGTTTGTTAAAATACCAGCTCACTAATCATCATATTAACTTGCAGTCACGCTAACTACGTACAGCTGAGACGTGCTTTGAATGACGTTGCAGGTTAACTCAGAGTTCTACACGGGATGGTTGGACCACTGGGGAGATCAGCACGCTGTGGTTGATGCTCAGAAGGTCAGCAGAATACTAGGAGAAATGCTAACCATGGGGGCCAACGTCAACATGTATGTCTCCCTGATCTCTCGTCCCTCTATGTACAGATTTATTTGGTTCCAATGAAAGCCCCAAGAAAATACAGGAATTACTCTGCCCAAAAAGCTTTAATAAAAGGTTTTGTATTTAAAGAGTTTTAGATTGGGCAAGTAGTTGCAACGATATTCTCACCCTTACAAGGGCTGGGCAAAGTAGGTAATACCTCCCAGCAGGATTGATGTAATGTTTTCTTTGGTCTTTTAAATTAGACTTTATGATAGAAATATAAAACTACAGAGACAACAGCCTCATCTCTCACCAACATGAATTAAAATCTGCTGCAAAGACATGGATAAAATGTTACTTATGACTTCTACGAAAGATAGATGTCCCTGAATTTTACCCGTCTTTCTTCCCAGGTACATGTTTGAAGGAGGAACTAACTTTGGCTACTGGAATGGTAAAGTCCTTTCTGTCCATAATTTGTATCTCAGTCTATGATTTTGATTTTGACAGAATTCTCCTACTATTCTCGTAAAGGTGCGGATCACGACTCCAGGTTCCGGTCAGTAGTCACAAGTTATGATTACAATGCACCGCTGACTGAAGCAGGAGACCCCACAGAGAAGCTGCTGGCCATCAGAGATGTCATAACGCAGGTACAGGTGACTGGACAGCCACCCACTCAGGTTCATGTCCAAATCAAGACATAATTCATTCATTTATTGCCATTTCTCATCAGTTTACAAAGGTTCCTTCTGGTCCAATGCCACCAGCAACTCCCAAATTTGCTTATGGCTTTGTCACACTGAAAAAGGTAACAAGACAATCAGGAAGCTTGGTTTATAATATTAAAAAGCTTCTAATATAGATGCTCATTTGCAGGTTGGAAATCTTAGCAAATTGTTGGAAATAATTTCTCCTACGGGGCCAGTCAAGTCCGAGTATCCTGTGACATTTGAAGAGATGAAACAGGTATGGTGTCTAATGGCAACAACAGAGAAGAGGCTAGCACTGTAGTCACAGTAAACCCCTTGAAACATGGAGAACTTCTAGACTATTGTGTCTGCAACCTGTCATGCCTATTGTGTTTAGTACTATGGATACATGCTGTATCGGACCACGCTGCCCCAGGACCTCTCAGAGCCCACGCCACTTATCTCTCCACTGAATGGGGTTCATGACCGTGCATATGTGTCCGTCAATGGGGTAAGGGCTTACTGTGAACTTTTATTGTCCAGCCAATCAGATTTCCAGGTCAGGGAAAAAATCACAGGTTAAGGCCCAGGTTTGCCTGCTCATGTCTGTTATTTATTTAAATGTTGCTTACCACTCAATGAATGTACATCTGTATGAACAGGTTTTTCAGGGCCTGTTGGAGAGAGACACAGTGTTGGTGATGAATGTCACAGGACATCAGGGAGACACCATCGACATCCTCGTTGAAAACATGGGCAGGGTCAACTTTGGCAGCAAGATCAATGACCACAAGGCAAGGCAACTATGTTAAATCCCCATTTTTCAAGCCAAATATTTTATGAACAATTAAACAGAACATGAGTGACACAACTTGGGTACAAGAAAAGAGCTACTTTTGCTTTCCAGGGCCTGTTGGGCAACTTGATCCTGGGTAAAGACATTCTTACTAACTGGACAATCTACCCTTTGGACATTGATGGAGCTGTTGCTGGAAGATGGCCTCATTTTCACAACCAGAAGCCCCTCCCTCAGGAAGAACCCTCAGCTGGACCGACCTTCTACACAGGGATCTTACCGCCAAACGGCCTGGCGTATGACACCTTTCTGAAGCTCGGTGGTTGGACAAAGGTAACGCAGACGTATTTGTTGACAATCTTATGCCACGTGATTCCTACTTCTAAAATGTGGAACTACCCAAAAACAAAACAAAAAACAGCTATCCTTATTCTTTATCAGGGTCAAGTTTGGATCAATGGGGTAAACTTGGGACGGTACTGGCCAGCCAGGGGCCCCCAGCAGACTCTGTACGTCCCTGGACCCCTGATCAGCACTAAGCTGCCAAACAACATCACAGTTCTGGAGCTGGAAGGGGCCCCGACACACATGCGGGTTCTCTTTATGGACAGGCCTCAGCTCAGCAACACCACTGGGAAGTCTTGACACCAGTTCAACAGTTATTCACAACCCAGTAACTGTTAAAAGCTTCTGTATAAGCAATCATTAGGTTTGACTATAGCAAAAAAGTTGTATACCTCTGAGCAGCAAAACAAACAGAATATTACGAAGAGGAATGATGCTTTGTTGTACATAGTTTGTAATTTTAATCACTTCAGATGCCTATTTCATATTTTTTCCTATTTTCTATCAAGCTGTCACTTATCTCTAATATTTTTGCCACAAGTTAGTGCATTTCAATTTTAAAAGATGAGTTTAACCTGTGGAAAAATTTATAAATTTTATTGCAGTATTTTCATTTCATTTGACTTTTTCCGTAATTCCAAATTCTGTAAATAAATTTGTACATTAATGTCAATATATTTTGATACAGTCTCAGGTTATTTGTCAAAATAAAATTATGTTTGAAATGTGTTTTTACAATCAAAAGTCGCACAGGAAAAGAGAGTGTCTTAAAAAGTAAAATTTAAGACATTTTAAAGAAGTCCAAAATGATTTCAGATGTTAGGTCTTTCCGGGAGGTACGTGTGCTTTCCGATGCTCTTGAACGCAGCACGGAGTGCAGAATGAATACTCCAGGTAACAGAACGGGATCTTCCCAAGAAGAGACTGCCCACACTGCCAGCATCTCCTGTCGACACACAACTGCTCAGTAACTATCCATTTACACGATTGTCTAATGTAAAAAGAAATATCAGGAAGAGGCTCAGAGAAAGGAAAGTTCTTGGTGAACTTACGTGATATTTGAGAGGCTGATTCCTGTCGCAGCTACTTGATCTGCCAGTCTCCTCTCTGCTGCCAGAGCTCTCTTTAATCATAATGGCAACATTAGCATTTTTAAAGTATACTTTTCTTCAAAAGTCACCAATCCAACAGACATTTACTCACCTTTTCACGATCTGTCAAGGATGCAAACCTCTTCTTTTCTTCTGCCTCCAACTCTTGTTTCCTCATGTCCTCCTTCTGTTCTTTTTCTCGTTGTTTTCGCTGGGCTCTTTGGGCCTTTTTCCTCTCAGTCTTTTTAGACTCAGTCTCTGCTGTTAGTGGTCCAGGGACCTTTGGTTGCACATCAATGAAGCACAAGTTCTTTGCTTGCATATAATAATAAAACGCCAGAAGTCAGACAGACAGCTTTTACCTGTGCCTTGGTGTAGTCGTACTTGTCGGGATTCTCACCCATGTATTTACGAAAGACATTTCTTGTGTCTTTGTCTGGAGCGACAATATATGGAGTCTGTCCTTTGTTATCCCTGAGAAGGGGAACAACAAATCAGTGTTTCAGTCTGTGATAAAGTTAACTGCATTCACATAAACCTGTGCAAACATTTGAAGATAACTCTTCATGGAGTACCTGCAGGCCGGGTCTGCCCCTGCATCGAGGAGCAGCCTCACTGCAGCCTTTTGGGCTGCTGCTGCGGCAACATGCAGCAACGTGAACCCTGATGAGTCTATGGGCTTATTCAAGAGCGTTAATGGACTTGAAACAACACAGGCGCTGCTCTGCAACTGTTCTGGACTCTCTGCCATTTCCTCCGGTAGCTGGAGGAGGCTACAGAGAGCGTTCACATCTCCCACCTTGCTTGCTGTAAAAAGCGCGTCCTTCAAACCGTAATCACATGACTCATCCCCAACATCTAGTTAAAAAACACACACAGAAAGCCAAGGATTTTACAGCTCTGCGATACTGAAAAAATGTGAACCATTATAGAGGAATAAATGTGTGTAAACTAACCTTCCTGTTGTTTCTTACTTGGCGTTTTCCTCTTCTTCTTTTTCACACCATGCATCGGTTTAGGAGTGTCCTCTGCTGGTGTGGCCTCTGGCACCTCTTCTTCTTGGTCATGAGTTTCTACATTACTCATTTCTGTGATAAATGAGTACCAAATTTAAAATAAGAAAAACAAATCTCTTGGTTTTTCATCCACATAATTCATGACAGACTGATGTAGACCCACCTTCATTTAGGTTTTTGTCCACCTCCTTTTTTCGCCTCCTCCTCCTCTTGTGTCTGGAGGGGTAAATTTCTGACTCCCTCAGGTCTAGGGTTCCTAAAGTGAGCTCCACCATCTCCAGCTGGATCTCCACTTCCTCTTCTTTATCTGAGCTGTGATTGTTTTCTTCTCCTGTTGCCATGAATAAATCAGTGTCACCGTTTAGCCTGCTTAACGTTTATGCCAAATACACACAGCTCCGACACAGAAGCGTTAACATCCTGAGACCTACCTTCCCCTTGATCAGTGTGTGTTTGTCCCGTGTTTTTGACATTCTTTTTCCATGCCTTCTTAGGTGGGCTGAAGACAGCAGACATGTCTGTGTCTTTTCCTGTAGGGACAGTTTAGTTCTTGTTTTGTTTTTTATAATTATACTCTGGCTGCACAGAAATGAGCAGAAAATATGCTGTTGCTCCAAGTGTGATATTCAGCTTACCAAACACCTGAATGGTAGAAAGCATCTCATGTACCCTCTGAACCTCTCGAAATGTTGCTCTGCGCGTGGCGAAGGGGAGAGTGCGGATCCGGGGATCTTTTTTGTTGAGGGGAGCTGAGGAGCCACCAAAAAAGATCACCCTGTTGTAGCTAGGGGCTCGTATAAATATTGCAGAAGCCTTGTTTAAATGTTCAGTCCAGGTCACCAGAAGGTCCTGAATGTCCTGGAAAGAAGAAAAGAATTTTTTACAAAACTGCAAATGAAACCAACCTCACACTATACCAAATACTCTGAATGCTGTTTTACATTACACATTCAATGTTGCAGTAGTTATGTCAAATTTAGTCTTTCTTTGTATCTTACTGTGACTCTCTCCAATTAAGCTATCATTTGTGACACATTTTTTTATGATACATCAGATGTTTTTCCGTCTGGGGGACTTCTACAGCTCACTCTGGCACTTTTTTTTTTTTTTTTTTTAAACATTTGTTACAATGAGTAGCCATGACAATGAAACATTGTTTGCTGAAGCAGAAAATTAGATTTGCAAAGACCAGCTTGTGATCAGAAAAAAGAAAAAGCGCTGATAGGAGACACGAGTAATATTGTGTTTTTCCAGATATGCCTCGCAGAAGCATGTTCTGGACTCCAGTATTTCTCGGCATGGATTTCAGATGATACAGACAGAAATGGGACGGGACAGCTTGCAGTTCTCCTTAACAGCAGATGATGTAATCCTGGACATGTGACTGTGAGGGAGCAGCTCAACACTCTTAGATGTTGCACCACTGGATGTAAGATTCAATCCAAGCCGTCTACTGATAGGACTTTTCCACCAAAGCGGAAAGCACGGCTTCAGAACCAGGAAAACCAGAGCTATGCTGGCCCCAAAACCTCTCTCAGTCAGATGCAAGAACTGGTTATGTCAGGGCCGGGGTAACTTTACCAACCAAAACTGTGCCTGCAATTATTAAAATATATATTGAGCTAGTAAAGAAGAAAATAATAAAAAGGAATCAACAAAGACACAACAAAGACCACCTTTTAATGTTTTAAAATCAGCAGTCGGCGTCTGTGAAACTCTCCTAATGCGAAGCAGAAAACTGTATTCAGAACAGCTGTTTTTTAAACAAAATTTAATCAATTAAAAACAGACGGTGGGTGATTATAAATGCTCTCCACAATAGCTGGTTTAAACTGAATTTGGAAGTGTTTTTTGGATCTTCATTATTAAACAGTTTTGGATGTTTTAATATCACCTGCAGTCAGGTGTAAATCCTGTTTGTAGCAGTGTTGATCAACATTTAATAACTTAAACACCAACTCCAACTATCTTCATAAAGGCAGACTGGCGATTTTAAGACACTGGTTTTTGAGAAAACCACTAATACCCGTCTCCTTTGTGAACAGGGGTCTCAGAAATTCAGAGCATCATAAAGAGAGGTTCAACATTAAGATGAGCTGTAATGATGTCATAATGTTTGCTCATAGTGACCCTCTGTGTGGGGAAAAGGAAAACCAGTTCCTACAAGGCTCCAATGTAGAACCACCTCTGAACCGTTTTGTAACGGGCTAGTGCAATATCCGTAGCTCACTGGTTTTTGCTGAACTCCCACAGCCACGGCAACAGGTAACGGCCACACTCGTCCAAGAGCGGCAGTTATAACAACATTCAATGTACTGGGGAAACTGTATGTGTGTATACGTTGGCTGCGCAGCTGCTGTACTTTTTTGCCCAAAAACATTTTCCCATTGCGGGACAATAAAGTTGATCTTATGTTATCTTATCTAACCACTTTCAAGTTGGTCGAAAAGGGGCGTGAGACCAGTGCTGTGCAGCATGTGGCGCCATCACTACAGCTGTTGTTGCCAGGCAGCAAACCCAACACTCCAATACAGTCGTGATGATCTCTTTCAACCGCGTCTGTGATCCAACAATTTCTGACCATTTTAATTTCAATTTGTTCCTTTTGCTTTCTCCTAAGTGGTTTACACCACAGCATTATCATGTACCTCCAGTGATTAAAAAAGTATCTTGATTCAATTAATTTAATCAATTATCTAATTAAAAATATAGCCCCATTTAAAGAGGTCATCAAGTTAAAGTGCCCACATATATAAATACGTATGGTTTTAACTAAACAGCTTTACATGTCGTCATGTAAGTGTACGTACATGTACGTTTATCTCTACATTTATTAACTGATGAGTGCATCAGGTACATTGATATCAAACCACTAATCTTCCTTTAGGTGGAAAAAGACTTAGATACAACACTTGTATAAAGATGGGCACTCTAACACAAGCTCTCACTGAGAGAGAAAGAGATGAAGTTATCAATTATTATAAAGTGTATTTTGCTTTGCAACTCTGAGGACAGAATAATGGAGCAGTTTAAACGGGCAACAGTTTTACCTTGACAAGTGCTGCTTCATTGTGTCGCCTCAGAGCAGCTCCTGCAGACTTGGGCACGTGACTGCGGTTTTGAGAATCTCTGAGTCCTTGAGCCGTGCCTCTCTTCGCTCGCACTGTGTATCGGTGGAAAGTCTTGTGCTGGAGGACTTCTCTTCTAAAACACAAATGTCGTGTTTGAGCTGACGCACCATTTAGCTGGCTATTGTGTTTGTTTGAATCCGATCATGAAAAGTAATACTAAGAGCAGAAAGCAAAAAAGAAAAACTGAAAAAAGGGGGTGGGGTGGGATAACACTTACCCTTCAAACACAGCACCAGCAAAGTGGCCTCCTCCCGTCATAAGAATGATCCACACAGTCTTTTTATTTATGGTCTTCAGAGAGGATACTGCATCATGCTCATCATCTGACTGGAATATCACAACATGAAATTAGAACGAAAACAATAATCAGCCACCTGAACTGGACTGTACACCTGTTGACCTTCACCTTCCCGTGCAGCACACACCGGTAGACCGACAGATATTCTCCTGCACAGTTTTGGAAAAACACTTTGCCAGAGAGCCTGCCAGCAATTACATGGGATTCAACTGAGTTCTCCTTATCTGTGCCAGTCACTTGACCGCCTGCTTCCCTGCTGTCACTATCCAACTCCTCCTCCTCTGAATCAGACTCTGAGCCCGAGATGCTTGACAAGTCTCCTGCAAAACGACAAAAGACACAGTAACAGCGCCACTTCTCATCCTGTTAAACTGCACACCACACGTGTGGAACTTGTCTCACCGGCTCCGGTCTTCCTCTCAAACTCGTCTGCACTGAGTGGAGGCAATCCCGACATTTTTTGTCTCAGGTTGAATCGGTGCCAGTCGAGCTTGTAGTGTTCCCTCTTCAGCACAGGATACATGTCAGTATGCATGTGTTCAACAACACTACAGATCTTTGTTTAAATGAAATGAGGAGAGATTAATTTTGTCACCTGTTCCTCACGGTTAACAAAGGGACATCTGCAGGATGAGCAGACCATCTTGTCTGACACCTCTCTAAGCAAGTTGCCCTCTCCCAGTCTGTCATCCTCTGGACTTTTATCCTCTACATCTACATGCAAAGCATTGATGATTAGATTTCCAGGACACAACGACAATGTTTCTCTTTTTTTTAAATTAACTAAATAAATAAATCATTATGATCATAATATACATACAGTGTGTGGCTTGGTCAGTTGTTCCCGTCTCTTTCAGGATGGGGTTCACCTCTCTCAGGTTAGAAAGCTCTTCATCTAAGCTCAAATCAAATATGGAGCGACACCCGGCGCAAGTCGTCATTGTTTATTTGTTGTTTGCTGTCAGAAAAAAAGAAACCTTTTATAAATCAAGTTTGGAGTCATCTAAAACATTATGTTCGGACATTTTCACAGTAATTTACCACGCTTACTCAATGTCCTTTTTGCGTACTGAGGACAACTTTCATGTGTTTTTTTTTAGCTTACGTCAGCGGGATGACGTAAATGTGATTATTGGTCTTTGAGCGGCGCGTGTATCAGAGGCTGATAGCAGTTTTTACCTTTCTTTTAAAATGCAGTTACAGCTACCTTGTTGAACACATATTTAAGGGCATTGCTACTGATAGAAGCTGCAATTAACTGACTTTAAAATAACAAACCACTTACCAAAAAAGGAAGCCGGAGCAATATGGCCATAGACGTTGGCTTCCTCCAACGAGCTACGGAAGCCCACGAGTATCAATAGTCCCATGGAGTACTAGCATTGGAATGTACTGTATATATTTTTCAGTTTTGGATAACCTTACTTTTTTTGTTATTCTCTGGAAGTTGATTAGTTTCCCTTAATACCATTTTGAGCTACTCATTTGACTTGAACATGTTTAATTTTTTTTTTTTTAAAGAAAAGAAAAAATGTGTTCTAAAACGTTTGACCAGTAGTGTTATCAATCTAAAATGTCCGACCCAGATTTCATAAAGGATGGTCCATGTTTCCTACAATTTAAGAGAAAAGGGACACGTTGGAGCTCCTTTTCTGAGTATTTTGAAGAATTTGAATAGCTCTTATGACTGCCACTCAGTAAGGAACCTTAAGTGAAAAAGACAATTTGACTGGAGCCCTGAGACTGAAAACACTCTTGCCGAGCTTTCCATCAACAGTGAAAGTACATTAACACGTGTTTCTTGTGAGAAGAGGAACTGCGAAGTTGACATCATGGCTGGGTTCATTAAGATGCTATGTTGTTTTCATGGTTGCTCTGAGACTCTTGTATCAAGAGACCATCGTAACTTTAAAGGGCTTGAATCAAAGCAAATGGGCTTACTTGTTCTTGAAGATGTTTTGCCATCCATCCAGAAGGCTTTATCAGTTCAAACTGAACTGACAAAACCCTCCAAGAAAAGGGAAGTTTAATTTCTTTGATTCAAGCCTTTAAGAATTACCATGACCTGGATGACTAAGAATAGTCACCATGTCACAGTTATAATATTCTAAATTAAACAACATATTTTATACACACGTGTGCTCTAGGAGATCCTGCACTTTGAATAAATTTGCTCTTGTTTATTCAGTTTTTTTCCTCTCTCGTTTCTCTTTCCTCATCTACAACAGATTTACCTATTTTGAAGGCTTGACCCTCTTCAAATATTTTGGCAATGTTAACTTAGTGTTTTCAGCAAACCTCAAAAATCACACTTTTGCACGTATCCGGATCAATTTCAATAGAGGATCATGAATACAAAACATTACACTTGAAGCACAAACAATAAAATGAATATTCCATTTATTCTCAATGCTCACAGTGATATTCAAGAACAATAAAAGCAGGGGGGAAAAAAACAAACAAAAAAAACAAAAATTATTGCACAATGTTGAATAAGAACAGTTTATTAGTTGTAACAAATGCACTGCAAGTACTGGATGCAAATATTAAAAACAAAACATGCTTTTTAATGTAAAAAACCTTAAAATCACTGTTTCCTTTGATTTCTTTTATGTTTGCTGGATGACACAGGTGCTGCAGATGAAGAAGGACACAACATGTTACGGTTATATACCTCCAGAAAGATGCAGAGTCCCTAAATATTTTCCATACCTGCCAAGCTACTGGCCGTTAAATCTGTCAGACGCCTTTTCACCTCCAGGATATTAGCAGCGAGGCTATTTGCTTTCTTTGCAGCACATTTGTTCCTTTCCAGTAAAACAGCCATTTCATCCCTGAAAGAAAATGAATATACAATGAAGTTTGTTCCCTTATGCCTCGTTTCCGAATGCATACAGCGCTCCACAATACCCGTCTTGGGTAGCTCCACAGTTCAGCTGCTCAGAGAGATGCATTTCTTCTTGAAGAAGACACCCTAGTTTCTGCAACGCATCAACAACTTCACCTTTTCCCGTCATTAGTTCCACCCTCCGCTCAGTTTCTTTCCTACTGCAGAGGAGATGACAACTCATTAGCTATTTATGAAGTACATATCAGACTTTACTTATAGAGCATAAAGTGTCTCAAAGATGGAGAGACAACAAAGCACAGGATCCCATCATACCCCAGCTGAACAATGGGGTTTCATAAATGAGGAAAATACATAACTCTGACATTTTTTTAAATGATAAAATACAAAAAAAAAGTAACAATAAAGGCAATAAACATAAGTAACAAAGTCAGGAATATAATTAACTTATGGCTCACATTGCATAAAAAAAATAAATAAAAAAACAAAATGAAGAACCATTCATTTAAAAAAAAAAAGAAGAAAAAAAAAAAAGAAGTGAAATAGAAATAAATTGAACATATTATAATTCTCTT
>JBAMYA010000014.1:8675911-8698128 GCA_037176975.1 Arrhamphus sclerolepis | reverse complement strand
CCCCTTCCTTCCCCTTTCGTTTTCTTCTTTCTCCCCTCCCCCCCCCAAAACCCAAGACGTTTTGTGGGAGTTTTGTGTGGCGGCTTGCTCTGTACAAGCCGGACTGAAAGGCCGTTTGGGCTGTCTTTTCATTTGTCCAGGGACAGGCTCCCCCGCTGGGTGCAGGACGGCGTGCCTCGTGAGCCGCCTCTGACATCCAAAGAGAGCAGGCACAGCGAGGTAAACAGGCTTTTAGGGGCCTCATTAGACAGAAACTTGACGGGAGAAGGAAATGTTCAATTATTCACTTGTCTGTTTAAAATAAAGGGCCCTTCCATCTGTTAGGGAACTCCTGGAAAACACAATACTATTGTTGTGTTCTTGTGTATCTGCATGCGGTTTTACTTTTTTCATTAAATGGCTTTGATTTTTGTGTTTTGTTTCAAGTACACCTTGCATGTCCATTAAATTTTTATTATTATTATTATGTTTAAATTTCATGTCATGAATCTGCACGTTAATTTTTTAAAAAGGCATGAAAAATAAGGCCAGTTTATACATTTCGGTCCTTTTATATGATAAATTCATGTAACGGAACATAATAGCCATAGTTGGAAGAAAAAAAAGAAGGTCTTTTAGCGTGTTGCATACTTTGCTCTGCCGAACAATTCTGTGTGTTGATGTTTGTTATCACATCATTTCCCATGAGCCTAGTGGCCTTGTTGGATGCTCATTGTCATGGTAACCAGTCAACAACATGTCAACATACACTGTGTGACAGAAATGAAGAACTGAAGTGCTTAATTGTGACAAAACAGAACTAAAGAAGAAGAAGAAGAAAAGGAAGAATGATAATACTTGCAAAATCTCTTGAGTTTGCAACATTTGATCAACATTATATGAACTTATACAGTCGACAGTAAAAGAGCGATGAATGCACATAGATGTGAGAAGTTGTGGACATGGCTGCATCATAATCTCAGTAATGTAAACGTATGAAACAGTTTGTCTCATGGAACGTCCTTTCAAGTCTTCTGTAGAAACTACTTTGTAGGTGACTGCATGAAACATCAGCCTACGAGTAACCTTAAACTAAAATCAGGACAGCAAAAGTCAGTCCCAGTCAGTGCATGTGAGCTGCCACGAGTGACGTTCCCAAACCTAAAACCTGCCCTCAGCTGCTCAAACCTGATGTAGATGCTTCTAAATCTTCATTTTTTCACTGACAAATCGATTGTTGTTGTCTTCTCTAAATCCTCTTTTTCTCCATCAAGGAGAGTATAACTTCAAAGCCGTTTGCTTTGACAGACACTTGGTCTTGATTTAATCGTCTCTGTCCAAATGCAGCACTATGACTCATATCTAGTGCACTTGATATTTTTATGATATAACAAAAGAAAGGCAACAAAGTCTGACATTTTATGCTTTTGCTGGTTAATTGTTCAGTTATCACAGTACTGTCTGTTTTTTTCCTTTGGATATCTATTGGATTAAGTTGCAAGCTCTTTCACTTTTGTGTTTTTTTTTCTTAACAATTCCTAAAACGGAGATGATTTCAGAAGGTACACAGTTTGTAGTCTAGCGACACAAGGATGTTAAGACATTGATCTTCAGGGAAATAAAAGGGAAACATCAGACGGTATGAAAGGGAAAACTAAAAAGGGAAAAACAAGTTAAGCATTCTATAAATCTGACAGTTTTTTTTTTTTCATTACACGTTGATCATCAGAACTCATCTATAGGTAGATCTTGAACTTCTGGCGAGGGTTGAATACCTTCTTTCTCACCCCTCTCCGCCTGCTCCGCATGCATGCATCTATTAATATGCATGCCCGAGCCGAGACACGGTTCCTTACATCGTACAGGTGGTTGCAGCAAATATTAGCTTTTCGACTTAACATGGCCACCCTCTGGTATTTAAAAGGCGAAATTGAGAGGCTTTCCTTTTTCTCTTAGCAGACTGCTCCAAACCAGCAGCAGACAGCTCGGTTACATTCAACAAACATGAAGTAACCATCGACTTCAGTCTGTATCTTCCACTGCAGTTCATTTTGGACTTGCAAAAGGAGGAGCTGAGAGAGGGCGCTGGGTTCACCTTGAATGCAAACAAACTAGATGTTAGCAGATGCCTGGTGCCTCACATACTACCACCGGGTCACTCCCTGATTACAGAGAAACACATATGACCACAGCACAGACAGCTGATGTCTATAGTGAAACGTGAGCGCCGTAGACTTCCAGAAGCATATGTGGCATTATGGCATGTATTGAAGGCCTCTCCCTACACTGGAGGCAGACAGAGACAGAAAACAGTGAACTTCTGGTCAGGCAGTGGCCACAAGCATGCTGAAAATGAGACCTTAAAGGATTGTCAGGAGGCACTGTCACATTTTCCGCAACATGTCCCTTCAGGAAGCTTCCTCTGCATATTTGAGAATGACAGGCAAGCAATTGGTCTTTAAAACACAAAGCTGCCACGGAGAAGTAAACATGAGAGAAAGAAGTCAAAGTGACAAACAGTTACATCAAACTCTGCTCTGTTCTGTCAGACTGCAGAGCCGCTAATGTTCCTGTTAAAGGCCACACAATAGGCCGCAGTTTGGCATCACGTTGTCCAGCACACGGATCAAGAATACGTTGAGCATAATTAAAGAAAGAACTACGCACTCAGAGTTTGTAGGCTATTTGAACAGACAACGCTGAATGAAAGGAGCTTTTAGTTTCCATATGAGGCAGCTCCAGGATGCCAGGGTTTGATGTTGTTTTGAGGTTTGGAGTTGGCTATAAACACTTTTTAGCTATTGGTGGCTTTTGGCTCCCAGTGAGTTGTTTACTACATTGAAATAGGTAATGTGTGATTTTTTTTTCTCCTTTTTTTCTATTGGTTTACCCTTATTTGGATACTGGTTGCCAAACGAGGGGCTTTCATCAAACCACAGCTTAAAATTGACACCACTTAAAAGTGCCATCAGTAAATGGAAAGCTTGTAGACCGCTGTGTGGTACGATACTCTGGGAATTGTCAGCAGGTCTGTGTATTCTTCTGGCTTTTGTTTATCTGTGCGTGAGGATACTCTGAAGAACATTACTGTTTACTGCAAATCAGAAAAAGTTGTGATGACATGGAAAATACAACCACTCTAGTTTTTACCTTTTGCATCAGGATGAACTAAAGATCTTTTCCCCTCCACTCGACAACCTAATTTTATATGTTAATTTTGATGCATTTTGGTGTATCAGGCTTTTAACACACACTAAAAAAAGTTGCTATGGGCCCAATTTACAGAAATAAAGATGTGGAAATTAAAAAAAGAAAGTAGAAACAATGATATTTCATATATGTCTTTTGAAAAAGTTTTAGTTTTAAAGGAATTTAAAAAAAAGAAAATGTTTTTTACATTTTGTGATGTGATTGTGTTGAAATGTGTTGGAGGTCTTAGTCTGTACTTGTTGTTTTTCAGCAGCTGGTGTTGATTGAGATTAGCAAGTTTATGTTGGTTATGGGTTTTAAATGTCGGTTTCAATTGATTATCGATTAGTTGTAGAAGAGCATTGCCACTTTGTTATCATTTCCTGAGGTCTTCGTGAAATGTTTCTGACATGTTTTGGTCAATTAATCACCAGCTCCATCACTCTGTCTCTGCAGTGTTGTTCATAGCAGCTAGTTTTAAAGGGGGCGGAGTCAGACTCTTGACTTAACTCCACCCCCAGTCCCTCCCTCCACAAGGTATCTATCCTTTGAAATTGATCTTTGATCTTTTCACTTTTGAGAAATAGTGAAAGAGTTGCTATAGGGGTGTATTGATCCATCAGTCTACATCGATACATTGATTTAAC
This sequence comes from Arrhamphus sclerolepis, assembly GCA_037176975.1. Classification (NCBI taxonomy): domain Eukaryota; kingdom Metazoa; phylum Chordata; class Actinopteri; order Beloniformes; family Hemiramphidae; genus Arrhamphus; species Arrhamphus sclerolepis. The sequence goes on along the minus strand of JBAMYA010000014.1, from coordinate 8,694,313 downwards.
AATGAATAATCCAGTATCAGATGTCAATACATGTAATCATCATCACGTGGCCTTATGTAGTGTATTTATCATGCAGCTGTCTTGCTGAACCCACATGTAAAAATGTGGTGATATTTTAACTGCTTCCTGTGATTTCATGTGAGTGGAAGTGATTGTGTTCAGTCAACATATTAATCACTAGTTCCTGAATCAAATCAAAATTGTATCATGGTAGTTTTTTTTTTCATACTTCGGCAAATATTCAATCATAATTCAGTTAATTGATGTCAAATCGTATTGTGATGAAACTTTTGACTTGCACCCCTAATGCGAGGTTGCGTAGGAAAAAAAAAGATGGGGAAGCTGGATATCCCCACTCTGATCTGGGTCAGTGATGTCACAATACCCCGCAGATCTGAACAGCACACTGAATATCACATTTCCCTACCCAGGGTTATTTTATATTAAGAATGTTTAAGTTGGTTGTCACGTCACCAAATACACTCTGAGGCACTAAAAATGACATTTAAAAAAAAAAAGAAAGAAGAACCCCCTTTAAAAACAGTGTTCCTCAAAGCTCTCTCTCTCCTTGCAGCAAATGACAAATTCTTCTGCAGTTCTGCAGCCACAGTATTCGAAGAGACAATCGTCGCTGGATAATTGTGTGTCACTGTGTGAGCATTCAGCAAAGGCTTGCTTGTTTGTGTTTGAATCCTCCTGAGCTAAAACCCTTCTTCTATTATTCCTCGTCATTGCTTTTCCTCGACCACTCGCTCCGTTTCTGTATCTCTGCCCTCAAGTCTCTCCACTGTGATGTGTCCCCTGAAATGCTCCATAAATGTCTTCCTGGATCATGTTGGTTCAGTGGTCACTGCCGAGCTGGACCGGACTCCCTCACGTTAATGTAGTTGTTAACAGCTTGCGGTCACGGGCGGTTTTTGTGGCTTTGCCGTTTGAGCTGACACACTCATTGGAGACAAAGAGAGCCGCTGTATGGAAGTTGTAAAAGGAGGGACTTTGAGACTCTATACTGATCTGTTTCGATAAATATTTAGTTGAAGATTTTTCTCATGCTCATCATTTTTGACACCTACAGTTTGAACTCTGTGATAGCATGCAAAAAAAACAAACACCAGGTTATCGCTGTAGAACTGGTTTAGTTTCGGTTAGATGTGGTGTGATTGTGTCACTCAGGATGAAGGAAACCCACCATCGCGGTCATAGCAGTGTCACTTTCACTTCTCGTAGTGAAAGTGGTAAGAATAATGCTTGTGAGTTGGCGTGATCAAGAATCATTAAGTCTTAATAAACACTTTCACCCACACATCTACTTTCTGTGTTTCTGACTGGTCATGCAGGTTAGTCAGAATATGAATCGTGTGACTTACGGTATAATACTGCGTTGCTCCTCAGCCGCTGAGCATGGCATGTGTGTGCACACATGAGTATAAAGTGACTGCATATATAGAGTGAAGCTAGCTGGCTTTGCTTTAAACTTGATGACTGTAAGCGTGTTGGAGTTTGTGGTTCAGGTCTGTTAAATCCACTCCGTCTGTGTCTCTCATCTCTGCAGGAGTCGGAAGATCCAGATCCGGAACATTCCCCCTCATCTACAGTGGGAGGTCAGTTGTTTGTACGTCAGTGTGTGTTTGTGTGTGTTTGAGAGAGAGATAGAGAGAGACAGTGATGCCCAGCTGAATAGCACCAGGCAACACATAAACCAGCTTCCTGACAATGAGTCACCAGCCTTTATAGTTTAGAGTCAGGCATTTGCGTGTACATGTTTATGTCTGTGCATGTTCTTATGTGTATGTCAGTGTTTGTGTAGCTGATAGCGTGTCTGCGTGTCAACATCTGTAACCTCGCAGGGGTCCAAGAAGGTTTTCTCTGTGTGAGTGTCGCTGTTCATGCCTGCCAACACCTCCATGTCTCTTTGGGCTTATATCTGCATGCTGTCTGCACGCTACAGGAAAACGCAGGCTTCACCTGGGAATTTTAAAATATTAATATTTGCAGAGGGGAAAAAAGTTTCTGTGTTTGACAGATTTTGACAAGTTGCCAGATAATTCTTTTTCCCTAATGTTTCACTGCATGTTTGCAGCTCCAAAACAAAACAAACTGCAGTATTGCCATAGTATTTAAGCCCTTACTTACATAATTATTCCTTCAATACACTTGTTTCATCTTACTACCACTGTTAATGCAACACCACATAAGACCGTGCTCTTTAGCACCCTCTCTGGTTGAGAAGCGCAATTGTCTGTTACAGTTGTAATTATTGTTGTCTCATCTCCTGACTTGCATTACGAAACAAACTAGAAACCAGTCAGCAAACAAAGAACTTCAGTAATACAGTGTAATGTCGACTGAACTCAAACACACAGGATGTGTAAGGCAAGAAAAAGAAAAGACTTACTAATCCAAAAGCAGCAAGACTAGGAAGCCATCCGACTAGCAGCTCTGCTTCTTCCTGCTCACGCCAGCGAGTGTATGCCAGTCTGATAGTGGCTCATGTACGGAATATTTCTAATCGCTCTCTCTTTTTCTTGCCTTTTCTGACCAAAACCCTCTCTTCTTTCTTCTCTACCTCTGCCGTGATGTTCGTAGTGACCATGCATGTTAGATTGCTTCATTTTATAGTTAGCGTCTGGCCAATTCCACATAGTGAACACTGTGACCATGGTTACCATGTTGGATTATTATAAGCGGATTTGAATTGCTTTTCTTTCTGTAAATTGGCTTGAATGAGAAAGATGTGAAGAAGCTCGGGTTTCTCTCCGGGCACTTGGCAACAGGACCTGGAGTCAGGTCAGATCCATCTGTTCCATTGATCCACTGTGTTGCTTTAAAGAATTTTACATAAAAATAAGAGCATAGCAAAGACCTGGTCTTTTACTTGTGTGATTTACTGCTTTACTTTAGGAACAAGATTACAGCATTATAAGTTAGAGATTGAGCCCATATGCAACTTTCACCTGTAGAGTAGCTTAACATACTGTTAATATCTATTATTAGATTGAAATTTCAGTTAATGACAAAATAAGTCGCAAATACATTATTGCTATAGTAAAACAAAAAGTCTGCATTTAGATGAAAAATGCATGCATACAATTCTATAAAGTATGTTACATTTTTATTGTGAGGGGGACTCGTGGGAGGTGAAGCACTTGCATGACGAGCTTTATGAGCTCCCTGCCAATACTTAGACCAGAATCAGTTCAGTTGTTTTAACAACAGACTATGTATGTGAGAGGTAAGAGACTGTTGTTGCCTCAACAAATGGCTCCAGGTAGGGATCTTGGCAGGGGCCCTCCTGTGAATATGCATGTATTCTCTTCCTTCAAACAGGCAATGTTAAAAACACTTTGCTCTGAATTGGTTATTTTGTCACATGGTATAGAATTTAACCAGCTTTTTCTCCATATGCATGTAGAGAGCAGTCATCCAAAAACCAGTACACTTGACCTCTCAACTCAAGGTTAACCAATTAAAAGCCTGATTTATGCTTCTGCATAGCAGCTATGCACATAGGCTAAGCACAGCTCCCACGCCGTCTCTGCGTTGTTGTTTGCGTCGCTCTGTAATTCCACCACCAACCACTAGAGGGCCGTGTGGGTTCTTTTTCTGCAGCTCTAATTTTGTTTACTTCCTATTTGTAGTTCCTAGCAGCTGAGCAAATAACATTATATAAACATATTACGAGACAGACATTGCAGCAAACAATTATTATACCCAGCTTGAAAATGATAAAGAAAAAGCAGAATTTCAAAAACAAAGTAGAACAAATCTACCAATCACCTTTCTTGTGACACATAGTTACATCTGGAGAGGGATGCATGTCAGGCTGTAACATACAGACTTTGCCAAAGCTTTGCATAAATCAACCTTTAGACCTGATATACGAGTTTCCCCTTATTAGTGTGCACCTCGGACCTGAATAGGTGAAAGTAAAACTGGAAAGTTTGGAAGTATGTGCTACAATGTTGAAGTAGGCTTTGAAGTTGAAGTGAAACACAGACATGCCTTTCTAAAGAGTACAGCAGATGGTTTTGTATTTTCTTGTTGAAAAATGCATGGACATCCTTGTAAACCCATAGGTGTCTTAGAGACTCCTTATGTTGCTCTAAAACTGCAATGTACTTGTTACTTGTTGCTGATAACAGTCTGGAGGGTCTTTCTTTTCTTTTGGTCTGGTGCATATCTGACCAAAACACAATTACATGCTTCCACTTTGAGATAAGTTTGAGCTTACAAGGTAATAGCTGTATTTTTCTACCTCTCAAAACAAGCCGTTATCTCACTGAAAATGTTGTATCTCCAGTATAGCTGCTTATCTCACGGTGACGTTGGCTACTGATTCTTTGTCCTTTAAATGACATGTATATCACATTTCTTTTCAGTATGTACTGAAATGTATGTACTCTGTATGTACAGTGAATGTAAAAAGTGCACACACCTTTAATGAATTGCTTTTAAAATACAACGAAATAACACAAATGTCAGAACTGTCACATCTTTAAAGAGATCAAAAGTCCAGGGAATTATTACAGTTTTTTTTCATAATAAGGGACATCTGAAGTTAAAAAGCAAAAACAAAAACTTACAGTGCCCTGAAAGCATAAATCTGCACGCCCTTTCATAAATGGTACTCTCCCTGACCCCAGAGTTAACTAGTGACCTTTTGCCAGTTAAAGTGAATCTGTGTAAAACTCGATAAATGTTGCTTGAATGTTTGACGGCTACATTCCTCTGAGAGTAACCGGCAACTGTGAGACTGTTGAAAAGTTTCAAATCAGAAGAGTGATATAAGTGAATGTCAAAGTCACCACGGAGCACTGTCAAAACCATCATCAATAAGTGGAGAAAATGTGGCATGTTGGAGGCATTGCAAAGATCAGGATAAAACCTCCAAATTTGGTCAGAGGACGATGAGAAGACTCATCAGGGAGACCACCGTGGAGCCAACAGCAACACTGAAGGAACTGTGGGGATGGGTGGTAGACCAACTGTTTCTTACAAAAAAGAACACACCAAAAGATTCATTCAGTCACTCCAAACCATGTGGGAAAATGTTTTATGACAGAGCATCTTCCAAAGAACATACCAATGGTGAAGCATGGTGGGGGTAGCATTATGTTTTTTGGGGGTGCTTCTCTCCAGCTGGTTCGTGGGATGAATGGGAAAACAAATAACTTCAAATACCAAGTTATTTGGGTGCAGAACCTTCTGTCTTCTGTCAAAAACAGTGAAAATCAAGAGGAATTTCACATTCCTACATGACAGTGATCCAAAGCACACACCTTAATCAGCAGGGACATGTTTCAGAATGGACCAGTCAGAGTCCTGAATTCAGTCCTTGCAAAGAAAAGTGGAACACAATTCCAAAGGATAGATTTGTGAAGTTGGAAATTTGTTTAAAAAGACTTGATGCTGAGTGTTGAGGTTAATGCAATCAAGATGTAATTTTTTTTTTTTTTATTCAAAATATTCTCTATTATGAAATACTTCTTTTTCTGTACAGAGTTCTGTTTGCTGGGAGATAATATTAAAGATTTAATAAATCAGAGATTTATGTTGTCTTTTCTATCTGCAATTTTGTAAAGGTGTGTAGAATTGTTATATTCACCGTATATGAAAATAATACAAAATATCAGTTGTTGAAACAGTTTTTTTTTCTATTGAAGTATTTGTAAACTAAGCACAATGACTGCTGTTTTTTTTAAAAATAACTTTATACTCATTTTTTTTATTTACACGTACAAAGAAAGTGAGATCATCATGAGTGTTACAATTAAAATCCAAGTAGTCTTTTACACACACACACACACACATCTTGGCACAATGTCACGCTATTCAAGGTCCTCACACAATCCATTATTCCCAGTGTTCATCACATTTTTCCAACTGAAGTCTTAAAACAAAAGTAAGTCTCTCCATACAGTAAATTAATTGGATGATCCCGTACCACTAGTCATTGGTCCCATGGCTTTGGGCAATATAGTCCTAATTTTTAGTTAATGTATTTATTTAACCTTTATTTTACCAGACAAAAAAAAAATAGAACAAATTCTGATTTAAAATCTTGGCCCGGCTAATGAGTACGTCTTCAGCAGGCGGCAGGTGTGGACTGCAGACAGGCCAGTTTAGCACCTTTACTTAAGAGTGTTGTAAACTGTAGCTCAGCAGCATCTTGCTGTCATGAGCAAGGTCTTCTCTGATGCATACGTCATCTGGTTGGCAGGATTGTGAGTTTTTTTTTTTTGTTGTTTTTTTTGGGAATCTGTATACGTCATAAAACCTCGTGCCTGTTATCCATGTAGTGTGCTCTAACCATTCTTGATGCTGTTTTTGGGAGTGCTGCACTCTCTTGAGCATGGCTGATAAATCTATGATTTTTTGGTAGAATTTCAAGACCGCAGGACTCGTCTTCACTTTGCTTTTTATTCAGCTTTTATTTGTTTGCCACTTCAGCTTGCATTCATGGCCATTTTTCAGCTGCCATTCTTTATTTTCAGCATGTGACATAGTGCTTTGCACTTGGCCATATAAGCGATGTAAATAATTTGCAGCTATTTTTCTTTTCATTTTGTACACCATGGCAACAGTTCTGAAAATGAGGTTGTATTTTTTAGTGCGTCCTTTATCTCCCTTTTCACACATTCATATCGTTATCTTCACACTATTCAGTTCTGTGAAATTCCACTAATTAAAAACCTGTAGATTTTTGTTTGTACCTGTTTTAGTTTCAAATGAATAAACCTACTTTTAATAAATGAACACTTCAGGCAAATATCAACAAGGATAACAGAGATGAGAAATGTATTTCAATACATTATGCTTCTTGTACATCAACAGTCTGTCATCGCGTGAACTTTCAGGTGCCATTCTTTCTGCAGTTCTGCATTAGCTTCAGCCATTACATGTTCTGTTGTGCGAAATAGAGAATAAAATGTACTTCAGCAGCACAGCAACATAAAGATCAACAGTCAGTGACACTGGTTCTCCAATCTGGTATCACATAATGAAATGTGAGCATACGGTGTGATTTAAAGAGGCTGGAAGTTAAGTTCCAGATTAACTGTGATTTAGTTATGATTTCCCTCTGAAAGCTTCCCACTTGAATGTTTTGTCACATAAAATCCAGTAGCACCAAACCTCTGTGTGTGTGTGTGTGTGTGTGTTTGTTGCTGAGCTTATGTGCTTGTGCATCAGTGACTGTAGTTGCCCCTCTGACTTTAACTCCTATGTCTCCTTCAGGTTTTGGACGGCCTTCTAGCTCAGTATGGTACTGTAGAGAACGTGGAACAAGGTACAGAATTCATCTTCATGTTGCTCTTCAATGCATATGTGTCTTATTTATTAACACACACACACAAATGCAGACCTCCCAGTGAGTCAAGCCTCCCTTTGTGAGTTCACTTCCTCATTATCATCATCCCACACATCCATTATCTAAACATAACCCATCTCTGCGTATGAATCAGCCTTTATCATCTTGTCTGTCTTCGTGCGTCTGGATTTGACCCTGAGCGATGAGCGTTTGAATTACATGCAGCCGTGATAATAAGCAAGGTCTACCACCACGGATAACCCTTGGATTTAATGTATGGATTGCAGTTGCACATATTCAGTTGTAATGTGTCCAAGTGTGTGTGTGTGTGTGTGTGTGTGTGTGTGTGTCTTTTCGGAAGCTGCATTGTGGTAAAGAAGGACGACACTGAAGGCGCCTGTGGTGAATACTTTGCTCTGTGTGTGTGTGTGTGTGTGTGTCTGTGTGTGTATGTGTACACAGCTCTTTGCTGTCTCTACATGCATACCAAAGTAGCAGAAACATGCAGGGAGACACACACCTTCAAATTCACACATGCATAAATCCTGGCACACCCACATTCTCGGTGTCTCCGTGTGTCAAAACAGCAAAGACCAACCACAGCCCGCTGTTGTCATGACAGGTGCTAAAAGAGGATCCAGCCGAGAAGCTTCTCCATTCAGAGTTTCTCAGAAGCTGCTGTGAAACATCCCGCTTCTTTCTCCACCAACCACCAGCGCAGCATTTCCTCCCCTTCTCTCCGCTCCCCGCCTCAACCTGGCTCTTTAAACCTCCCTCGCTGCTGTGAATGATCAATAGAGCCACCGCGCTGGTGTATTTGTCTGCTCCCAGTCGCTGTCTCGGTCCAGTTTCCTGCCTTCCCGCCATCTCACCTCCCGTCGCATCTCCCCACCCAAATTTGCGGGCTCTGGCTATTAGCAGCGAGTCGTGCGAGCGGTCCCGTGTTGGTGTGGTAAAGGTTCCTTGTGGCAGAGCAGGACAGAGTTTGCTGCCTGCACAAGTTTTGGGCAACATGCCATATTCTGCGCCACACACCCTGTCTAAGCCGGTTTGCTGCTTTCGTTGGATGTAACCCTTTCAAGTCTGCCAGTTTTCACTTTTACTCACTGATTTTTACTTTTGCCTTGTTGCAAAAAAACAGTCTGATGTAGGTTGCTTGATTCATTCTGTGAACATTCCTTCTGCAAACTTTCACGTGTTCTCACAATCGCACAGTTTTAGAGAGTTCATAAAACTACATCACTGACAAAGCGGAGATGCTGTGGTCTCGTTAGACCAGGTGTCATTTCTTCAATGAACTTTTCTAAAGATGTGTTGTTGTTTTTTTTTAATTTACCACTACCACTGTTTCTCTGTTACCACGTTGTTAACTGAGGCACGCTGATGCAGAATACACTAAATAAGGAGATTTCTTATAAAAAGAAAAAAGAAAAGAAAGCTTAGGCAGATGATTCTGGAAGCACATTTAATTAGCGTTTTAACCAAACAGTTTAGCAGTGCTTACAATATTATTTTGCCCCTCATTAAAGAATTCAAATTAAAAAATATCAAGGGTGCCATTTTTGACTAATTGACTGATTGTGGCTAAATTATTTTCCCCCAAGCCTCTAAATCTAGCTTCTTTTTAGCTTCTCGTGAAAACAGAGTGATTAATTAATCAGCCATTAGACTTTTGTGTCATCTCTGCATGTGACGTACTGCGGGTTTGTTCTTTAACATCTCCAGGTGCATCAGTCTGAAGCTTCCGTGATCACATCCTCACTGCTACTCCGCTCTGACTGAGCAGTAAATGACCACAGATCTCTTTAAGGTGTTTTGGGTCGTTGGTTTCATTGCATTTGATTGGCCACTTGTTTAGACTTAGATCCGTTCTTTTCTGTTTTTTTTGTGGAAATGGCAGTGAGTCTATTATATTAAGCAGCTCCTGAATTTAGAAGAAGCAGCAGGGTCTGGAGCGAAGCCAGTGTGGTAACGGCCGTAATGGCTTCACACAGACAAGTGGCTCTCTGGGTCACCACAGGAACCTGGACACATCCAACTCACCTAAGGCAACAACAAAGACCTGGTATATGCATGTGCAGAACCTTTGTTTACTATCTCATGGGTCTTTTTCTTTCTTCTTTCTCTTCCCTCCTTGTTTTGTCTTCCAGTGAACACTGACACAGAAACAGCAGTGGTGAATGTTACATACGCAACCAAGGAGGAAGCTAAAGTGTAAGCAGCACAAATAATGACACTGATGAGCCAAGCACCGAGAGTAAGACTTATGATATACTTGCACAGACAAGGAGATGTGATAAGAACAGCATAATTCATATATTTCTCTATATATTTTGTCTGTACCTGTCAGATTAAAAGTGTATCTATGAAAGTCAAACCACAGCCAATTCATCTGTGACCAAAGCACATACAGCTTTAATGTAACCTTAAAAACAAGGTGACATTCAAGGAGGTCCCTGTATAATTAGTAAGCAGTGATAAATGTCTTCAAATATAGCAGTGGCAAGCTCTAAAAGAGAACGTCCACGTGAAGCGGACAACTGGCTCAGTGGATAAATACATTCATTTTCTCTCAGGTGTCCAAACAGATGTAGCTCAAGTAGCTTCATCTTCTTCTCTTCACCTCCTCTAGAGCTTTTCGAAGTACAAATTAAGGATATCACACTTCCACAAGGAAGTTTTGTAATCACATATCTAAAATAAAATATATCAGAAGCTTAAGAAATAACTTGGTACTATAACTTAGTAATGCAAATGGAACGATCTCAGTGGTGTAAAATAATAAGTTTACCTCCATTAAGTTTGACATTTTCCACACGCGTCCTGACACTTTGCACTCTTCTTTCTTTTCTGCCAAACAGAGCCATTGAGAAGCTCACGGGGCACCAGTTTGACGACTACTCCTTCAAGGTATCATATATTATGGACATGGATGCTGCTCCACCCGTCCAAGTTCCCCGGACGCGACGTGGGGGGCGATCTTCCCGGGACCAGGGCGCCTCTCAGCCCGGGGCGTCAGGGGGCTTCAGTTCGCCGCGCCCCAGGCAACAAGACTTCCCCCTGCGTATGCTTGTGCCTACGCAGTTCGTGGGAGCCATCATCGGCAAGGAAGGCCTCACCATCAAGAATGTCACCAAGCAGACGCAGTCAAAGTAAGAACTCTTCTAGTAGCCTCGCAGGTTCTGCTGCCCTTTGATGTTTCATTTCTTTATTTATTTTGAATGCATTGCCCATTTGTGTAAGATATTTTGGAATACGAAGCATGATAAGTTTCCTTCAAGCAACATTGTTGCAGTAAGGAGTACGCCTTTCTTTGTCTTAAATGATTTTCTTTTTGAGCAGCATCCTTTTTATTACAGTATGCTACAATGTTCAAATCCAATCTCTCAGGGTCGATATTCACCGGAAGGAAAATGCAGGTGCAGCGGAAAAACCCATCACTATCCACTCGACACCCGAGGGCTGCTCCTCCGCCTGTCGCATGATCATGGACATCATGCAGAAGGAGGCCAATGAGACCAAGACGTGAGTCTGGGCGACACACAGATCTGCACGTAAACGTGTGCATGTCGGGCCGAACATACACAATCCAACGCAGAGATTAGCCATAATGTCCGCAGGGCTATAATCCTATCCTTTAACTGGCATGCACACCTTTTAATCTCACTGTGCATTCCCCAGCCTGGACCAGTAACACAGTAAACACGATGCACACGCACACACACACACACACACACACACACACACACTGGCCAACATGTGATCACAGCTTAGCATTTAAGAGACCAGGCCAACAGGTCTAATTGGGCTTGACACTTTTAACAAGACGCTGCATCTGCTCTGTTTGTGAATTAATCCGTTAAGTTTTGTCTGCTTTTAAGTGTGTTGTTTGTAGGAAAGGGGCTTCATCCCAGATATTCTTTATTCAGGTCAAGCTAGAAACAGTCACATGATGGATATTTCACAGTCTTCGTCCTGAGATAATACGCTATCTCACATCTTTTCTTTTGACAGTTCATGTTATTTTTGACCACGTCTTGAGTTGGCGTCACCAGGTTTGGTACTTCAGACTCCTTCCATGCTACTAGAGACTCTTTCGGGCTGCTTGACGAGTAAAATTGTTTTATATATTTGCTCAGCTTTGAAAGTTGGACCTTAATCATTTTTTCTGTCCTGCTCATTTTACTCCCTTGACTTGTTACGTGGATGACCACAGCAGGAGATTCAAGCCCGGCTTCATACAATACAAGAAATAGTTTATATTTTTAAGGCTGTGTAAAGCTAAAGAAAATATTTGAAAGCAATGAATCGCATCTTCCTGTCTAAAGCTCTTACATTTTTTGGTATTTGGAAACCATCAAGGTCACTTTTTCCATCTTGTCTTCTGTAGGCTAAACAGTAGCCGGCTACCTTCATTTCAGTTTAGTTCTGCTCAGTTCAATTTATTGATTAATTCAAGCCAATCATTCTTTATTAATCTATGATAGGAAAGTACACTGTTGTAGCAGAAAGCCACTTGGTTAGTCTGCCAGTATTACAGTCACTTTAGAAAGCTATGGGTGTGAGCAGGAACGACCGTCTTTGCCAGTTTTATGTGGCCGTAAACATGTTCTTACATGAGAAGCATGTCAGTCAACTCATGCATTCTTGTCATGCTCATAGTGAAAGGAAATGTTAAGTGTGCACAAGTGTAAATTGTGCAGCGCACCTACAGTCTCTTAATGGAATCCAGCTCTTGTTCCTGTCTGAATGTACTTCATGTAAAATGTGAACAAGAAATCAGTCAGCTCCTCTGATCCACTAAAATCAATAATCCTCCTCTCAAAAGTCACAATGATGTTGATGCCTCTGCAGTGTGTCACCTATAATACGCTACGCTGCCCCACCCAGACGCCACACCTGCAGAAACGAGCCTGCCGCCCTTCACCCCGTAATCTGTAATTTCAGCCTCCACTGAAACACAAACCACTGGAGTCAGGGTCTAAGCCCACATCACTGCCATCCCCTCACAGTTCTTCCCAGACTAATTTCACCCTGCAGCAAGGATCTGTACTTTAAGATTATAGCATGGGAAAGCCTGCCACCCCGCCCCCTCCCCTGCGCACAAACGCACACCAAGCCGCTTAAAAGAAACCCCAACATCTGGAAACCCTCCGCCACAACCCCAACCCACATTCACACCCTGCAACTGCCACACAAATCAGAAATAAAGATGTAGGAATATAAAAAGGAAACTGATCTTGATTCAGAAACACACTGGCATTGCATCTGTTCACAGGAGCTACACAAAGTCACCTATATTCACTTTAAAACCCAACTTTCATGCGGGTTAGGGTTAGGGTTCTACAGTTTGACTGATTCTCAAACTGAACATGTCAGTTTTAAAAAATGATGCAGAAAATGAATTCTATTAAACACAAAAACAGAAGATTCTGACTCACCTTCCATTTTCCTCAAATTACACAGCAATCAGTTTTCCTCTCAGGTATTTTTAAATCTGCCAACCTCAATAACCACAGAAGAAGTTTCTGTATTCTGTATTTATTTCTTGTTTCTAACTCTGGTTGTGTAAGCATTGAAATCTTTGTCTTTTATGTCAAATTACTTCCTTCTCATACCTTGGGGAAGTGGCAAGATATACGCTTATATTACATTCTGAGACATATTCCATCAGTTAATTACTTTATTTGTTCATGAGAAAAACAAGGAGGAAATCTGTATTTTTGTCAAACCAAATAATGCAGGAATCGTGTGGACGCTGGAGATCATGTTTACAGTAAACAAGATAGGTAGACTGCATGTGAAACAAAATAAATTTGGTCAGTTGTGGGTACAACGATGATTTTAAAGCGATTTGAAAGTGCTGTGTTTACTTTAAGCTGTTTTAATGTGACAAGCATCAGTCGTCTGAACAACAAGAGCTCCTGTCAACTGGTCTAATCTACTTCAAATCAGTAATCCCGCTTTGAAAAGTCACAAAGACGTCCACGCCTCTGCAGTGTGACAACTATAAAACGCTATGCTACCCTGCCCGGGAACCACACCTGCAGAAACGCTCCCCCTTCACACAAACACACACATCGCCCAAAGAAACCCCCCCACCCCCAAGCACCTGGCAACCCACCGCAGCTCTAACCCACATTTACACCCTGCAACTGCCAAACAAAGCAGAAATAAAGATAATGTCAAAAGGAAACTGCTCCTGATTCAGTAAATGGACACACACTGTGTGCACACGTGAGCTGTGCAGTCAGGTCACACACTCATATTCACTTCAAGGAAAATAATTATAAGCTTTACGAAGCAAAAAGTTTTAACAGCATATAAAGATAAATGTCATGTTAAACTGCTCATTTCCATCACACAACGACACTGCACATTGCTCCGCTGGTACTCAGAGGAGCCTGTCCTCTGTTGTCTGTCCTAACTCTTGGTTGTGTGTGTTTCTTTGTGTGTAGGACGGAGGACATCCCTCTGAAAATCCTTGCCCACAACAGCCTCGTGGGCCGGCTGATCGGGAAAGAGGGCCGAAACCTGAAGAAGATCGAGGAGGAGACAGGGACCAAGATAACCATCTCCTCGTAAGTTTGTGATACTCTGCGGTTTCCGTGGCTGCACGGCACCAACACCGAGAGCGTGTTATTGTGGAAGAGCAGGAGTTATACTCAGGATGATTTCAAATACAGAGGCTTTGACAATTTCCTGTTTGACCGTTTGTCAAACAACAGACAGTAATTTCAGCTTCCTGCTGCCACGCCCTCCTTCCTGTCTGCATGGTAACCTCTCAACATGCAGTTTCACTTAACAGAGTTGTTGGGGAGCAAACGTAAAGAGCTGATTACAGCCTCTTGTTTTTGTTTCTTTCCTAGAACATGAGATTAGAGAGGAGGTGATTACTCCCCACTTTATTCAAACTTCATTCATTCTGAGCTATAATGGTTTCTGTGAGCTCAGAAGATGTAAGGAGCCCCAAGAAAGAGACTGAGTGGTGGAGACAGAGAGGGAGACGGTCCCTTTGAGGAAAGCAAGCATTGTCATGATTCTGTGAAATTTTAAAGACCGTCTTCCGTGTCAGCCGGCAGAGAATAGATTGTTTCTCCCTCAAAGCTGAAAGGTGTATGTATGTTCAGCCTTCAGGGAAAATGCTTCTTGTATTTGTGTAATAGACTATTCAGTGTGGTATTTCCTCGGCAGTGTTCTGGTCAGGTCAGCTGCCGTCTGGGTCTCTTTTAAAGGTGAGAATGAAAAAGTTAACATCAGCTTTCAGAGAGGCTTTTCACACCAGGTGTGAAGCCTGTCTTTTTATGAGTGATGTATGCTTTAATCCCTCTTAAATGCTGCCAGATTGAGTCAGGATTCAGCTCTTTATAAATGTTTTTTTTTTTTTTGCACTAATGGATGAGTTCAGTTCATCTGTACAGCTCCCATCCTGACCTTGCCATGCTTGTTTTAAAACACACTTCACCCAATTTTGGATGAAAAGGTCAGTTTACTCAGCGTGTTGGGTAGTTGGCCTGTGAGGAAGGCTGGAAAATGTCTCCAAGATGTGTCTTTAGAGGGTCTTTGGAAAGAAAATAATCTTGATGACGTGATCAGGGTTATCTTAGTTATGGCTAGTGTGCTACAAATCTTCCAAAGTTCCAACTTGTAAACAGCATTTGTGCCATCTTACAAGTAATAATTGCTCTGGGAAGGCTCCAATATCTTTGGCTGGGTACTAATTCTTCGTAAGTGCATAAAAGCTACCCAAACATCAGTGTATTCTGTCAACCAAGGTCTTTGGTTGAGTGTATTCAGACCCACATTTAATGAGTTTGTACACCGCAAAGTCATTTCCCTACATGAAATAATAAAGTATTATTGAATGGAATTAAAGTACCTCATTCAACTAACTTTCTAAAGAGATCCGTGAAGTAATGTGAACGTAACTTTTCATCTCTGTCACATGACAAAACAAGAGCTCCACTGTGGGAAATGTAGCCCCCATTGTTCGAGGTACGAGAACCATGCTTTTGGATTTAAAGTACCTAAACATCTCAGCTTCTGCTGATTGAATTAAGACTATTCTTCTGAGAAAGCTTGTGTGGATATTTGGACATGGATGTTTGGACAGTGCTTATTGCTGCGTGTGGGATCTTGTCTGCAGGTTACAAGACTTAACCATTTACAACCCTGAGAGGACCATTACGGTGAAGGGCAGCTTGGAGGCTTGTTGTAAAGCCGAAATGGAGATCATGAAGAAGCTGAGGGAAGCCTACGAGAACGACATCGCTGCTATAAATGTAAGCCTAAAAGTTACCGTCAGCGGTCTGCACAATAGCTCTGGTGTGTGTGTGGTCATGACTGCAAGGTGACTCACACACACTGACAGGTGAGCAACAGTAAGGAGTGATGACAAACAGCAGGATAATATCGCCTTCACATTCAGTGTGCATTACCGCTGGCATTAGTAAGACTGGCTTGGTAAACAGATAACAGTAAGCGATCGCTGAACAGCTCATCAGTGAGTCGAGCGATTGAGCGCAGAATGGCTCTGCGTGCGCGTGTGTGTGTGGAGCATCTGACTCATGATCACATCCTTGCTGTGTGCGTCTGTATTCCTGCTGTAACACACTGCTTTTCCCAGCATCCATCTGATATCTGTAGGCCGCTCTTTCACCCAGCTCCTCTTTCACTCAACCTGATGACATCACCCATGCTGCAGCCACCGAGGTCAACCTCAGACGGAGAGCAGCAGTGAGGATATCACACGTTGCATGCTCTCCATTGTAGATGAGCGCTGATAAAGCACTGACTGAACCCTGACGATTCTCATCATCTGAGACAGCTGTAACTCACGTGCGGACAGTGTATCTGCTTTTTGGTGGCTTTGGAGGCTTCTTTTTATCCCGACATCGACTTATTAGAATATGTTTGTCAGAAACACTGTAATGATTAAGAAGTATCACGCAGCATGCGGTTAAGTATTCCTGGCAGCTTTCAGGTCGAGCGCTGATTTTCCAGTAAGCGGTGAGGGCCATCTAGCGTGTCATTGTGGATATTACACAGTGATTTCTGAGAACAAGGAAGTGAGCGGCGATTGCGTGCCTTGTCAGTACCAGGAAACCTGAAAAGCTGACTTGAGAGGGAAGAATACTTTTGTTTTGCCATAACAACAACGAACTGCCCTGTGACAGCCATGGCCTTCCACAATATCAGGGGTTTTTTTTTCAAAAAAAAAACATTATAATACCTTTTTTTTTCTCAATCTTCTTAGCGTTAACCACTTATTCACTACTTCCCTTTTAATCCTTTAAAGCCTGACATCTAAAACGACAGAAAATGATAGATTTTTGAATGTTTGTTAGCTCATTAAACAAGATTCCATTTCAACATTATTGTATCATATTTGACACATTTCTTATTCAACTTTAAATTTTTTTTTTAATGTTCTGAATATATGGGTGGTGCAGAGGTTTGAATGATTTGAAAAATGTGGAGTTATATGGTTAGATTTGGATTAGAAATTGTTTATGAGTATCAACAACTGACAAACTGAAGGAGTGTAAACTTGAATATATAAATATATACAGTATATGCATATATATACATATTAGCGCCCCCTCTTTAATGATGCTAGTTTAAATTCAGAGTTCATTTTCAGTATTCATTAAAGCTTTTTGTAATTCTTGTATTTTAAATTGGAATAATTATTCTTTTTACTAATTTCCCTGCCATTAGTCTTGCATTTTTCTTTAAAGTTGTGCCTGCACGGAGGTACATTGTGTTAACTGTTAATTGTTTTTGTTAAGAATGTCCTCCTGTTGTAGCATACACGAGTAACTGTGTTGCAATTGTTGGGTATTTTTCTTGTGGTGAAATTCTGCCTTTTCCTCTATTTTTACTCAGCAACAGGCCAACTTGATCCCAGGCTTGAACCTGAACGCTCTGGGCATCTTCTCCTCTGGTCTGCCGGTGCTGCCCCCTGCTGCTGGACCACGTGGTGCAGTGCCCCCTGTGGCACCAGCGGGATACAACCCATTCTTAGTGAGTCTCTGAGAGAAATGCCTTATTGCAGATGGTTTTACCCGCTCAGCTGCTTGGATTAATCTTGACAGGATGAAGCAGTTTTATGTTTTTTTTTTTTTCCCAGCACATGGTAAATCATGTTCCCACTGAAGTACTTAAAAAAAAAGAAAGAAGGACAGAAATAACAATGCAGTGTTGAGTCAGGTCCTCCTGCATGATGTAGTAAATAGTTTGAAGCGACCAGAATTCCCCTGTCTTCTCCAGTGATGAGTCAGTTTGTCTGTAAAACAAAGTCCTCACTCATTGCCTGATGAGACCAAGCCTGAGTAGTGTGAGACAGCGTGTGAGAATGCATTTGCGTGTTTCATACTTGAGAAGATCAGTGTGTGATTCACTGTGAATGTATGCTCTGAAATCCCCCCTCCAGATAAGAGCCTGGGCTGTGTTAGTGCATGTGTCTTTTAGACGTGTGTGTTTACATGCCATCTGTTGTCACTTCTCTTTCAGAGTCACTCTTCTTCACATCTTGGTGGCCTGTACGGGGTTCCTCCAGCAAGTGCCATCCCCCACCAGCACTCAGTATGTTCTCACTAATCTACACTGCAGTCAGTGTTGTCTCGGTGATCAATACCTGCAACTTATTTTTCTCTTTGTTGTGATGAATTAATTTGAATTGATTAGTTAACACATTTTCCTGAGTTGTGAATGAAACGTCTTTGACAACATCAAAGTCCTGCAAAAGCACGCTTTCCACCCTTTGCTGGTTCACCTACAGTCCTCCCACTTCTTATGTATTGTATACCTCTTTTGAAATTGGTATTTCAGCTTTGTGCTACCAACTTAAGAACTACAACAAATACAGCAAGATGTGAAATAAAGAGAGATATCTGGATCTGTGACATCACAGAACCCTACAAAATGGAACGACTCACTAAATTAAGTATTTTCAGACTTCCGTTTTGGAGTCACTTTAATCATCCATATGTATGCTCTGAGTATTTTGTGTTATAGTGGAGGGGGGGGGGGGGGGGGGGGGGGGGGGGGGGGGGGGGGGGGGGGGGGGGGGGGGGGGGGGGGGGGGGGGG
>JBAMYA010000014.1:8663166-8675811 GCA_037176975.1 Arrhamphus sclerolepis | reverse complement strand
CCCCAAATAAAGGAAGAAAGACAAAAAAAAATTCTACAATTAATGTAAACACAGGAGGGAAAAAAAAAAATCCATTCACTGTGAAGAATTTTGGAGAGAAAGAAAAAAAAAAAGAAACATACAAACATATGCAAGAGATGCAGTGACAGATGTAATTACAGCTTCTCAGCCAGCATATGTGCCAAACAGAGATTCTGGCATTCCTATTTTCCATCGCCCAATAATCAGATCACCACAAATATTTTTGGAAGGGGATGTGCAGCCCAGAGTTATGCCGTGGTTTGTAAAAATTCACTTTATAAACCTCAAGTACATGGGTGTTACCATGTTAGAAAATAGAAAAAAAAAGCAAAAACACAGGGCACCCATCACTTCTAATAGGAAATATTCCATTCAGATACAACCCAAAAAGTAATGTTTACCCAAACATACACAGCCTTGATGTGTGCTTGATTTAACTTTCTTTGCGTCAGTATTTTTAGCTGTTCCTCGAAAATCTGATGAGATTAATCTAAATTTCTGTTGCCATTTTGTTTGTTTTGTTTGCTTCAGGGCAGTTCTGAATGTGTTGCTCTCCCAACACCTCCTGTAGAGTTCAGCATAACCATAGTAAATCTTTGCGTGTGTGTTTGTTTCAGCAACAGGCTCCAGAACAGGAGGTTGTCTACCTCTTTATTCCAACTCAGGCAGTCGGCGCCTTGATAGGCAAGAAGGGCCAGCACATCAAACAACTTGCCCACTTTGCCGGAGCTTCCATCAAGGTGAGTTTGATCTCGTCAAAAGCGCGTTTACATCAATGCAACGTGCTCGGACCGGCTCTAATCATCCTGTAGGCTGGCCTGAGAGTATGGGTTTAATGGGCAGTGTGTTTTGTTTTGTTTTTTCTTAAACATTCTTTCAAATTTGTGAGCATTTTAGCAGGCAGCTTTCATATTTAAAGAGTGGGAAGGAGGAGATGACTCCTTCGCACTTAACATAACCAGAAACAATTCGATCCATTATAATTGTGATTTTTTTTTTTTATTATTACATTTAATAGATATGCATTTCATACATTTTGGAACATTTGTCAGATGATTGGATGAAATGCTTTTCATAAATTCAGACTGAAAGTTGATCATTTCCCACACCTCTGTAACCAAGCATCTGTGTGCATGTCAGATTGCCCCAGCTGAGAGCCCAGATGTTACTGAGAGGATGGTTATTATCACTGGAACTCCAGAGGCTCAGTTTAAGGTAGAACCACCCGTTAACCTTCACAAGCCTAAGATAAGACAAATTATATCTTAACCTAACCGTTCTGCTTTACTGTGTGTCTGATCCTTCCTCACGTCCTTCTTTGTATTCCAGGCCCAGGGTCGGATATTTGGGAAGCTGAAAGAGGAAAACTTCTTCTCAGCGAAGGAAGAGGTCAAACTGGAGACGCACATCAAGGTTCCCTCAACTGCAGCTGGCAGAGTCATCGGCAAAGGCGGCAAGACGGTGAGCAGACATCCATAATGTTTATTCTTACTGCATACTTCTTTAATTGGTATCTTGTCAGATACTTCTTAAAATATCAGCCACATGTGATGACAGAAGGTTTCAGTTGTGAGTAGTTGAGGAAATCTCTTTTAAGTCTGAATTCACAACCTTTTTATTGAACATATATGATTATCATTAATGAATGAAATTAACAGCAAAAGAGCTCCTTATCGGGATTCCTGCACATCAAGTATCATCACTTGGTGTGGCTTGGTCAAAGTGCGTTTGTTGCGGTGAATGTTGAGTAATGTCTGCGAGGCTGCAGGTGAAATTGAAGGTTAAAATGTTGAACTCTGACGTCTACCTCTGTGTTTCAGGTGAATGAGCTGCAGAACCTTACAAGTGCAGAGGTCATCGTACCGCGGGACCAAACTCCTGATGAGAATGACGAGGTCTTTGTGAAAATCAGCGGGCATTTCTTTGCCAGCCAGGTACACAAAATAAACCCTGGGGAATGTCAGTTTACTTAGATGATGCAGTCAACTACAACATACACTAGAGAATAGAGTGTAAGCATACGATATAATGCCACCTTTCTCCTTTCGTATCTATGTTCATCTGCAGTTCATCTGCAGATCTAATCAGCGTGTGAACGTGCTGCAGGTGCAATGGTGCAGTCTAATGTTTTCTAAGACAATCTTAAAAACAACTGCAAGCAAGAATAATACATTGAAATACCAGAAGCAGTGAGAGTCTGCGAAGTCTAACTAAAAAAAACAACCTTAGATTTGATTACAAATCCTGATGACTGAAGTCATAATTTAAAGCAACACCAAGTAAGATTTGTGCTCTTTAGCGCCCTCTCTGGTTGAGAAGCGCAACTGTCTGTTACTGCTGTTGTAAAGTTTGCTCCCTCATCTCCCGGCTTCTATTACGAAATAAACTATAAACCAGCGACTGAATAAAGAACTTCAGTAGTGCAGCCTAATGTCAACTAAACTCAAACGCACAGGACATGGTAAATATAACTTACCAGTCTCACAGCAGCAAGGCTAGGACACTATCTGACTCGCAGCCCACCGGACTCGGCTTACGCCAGCGGGTACATGCCGGTCCGGTATTGACTCGTCCACGGGAGCTTGCTGATTGCTCTCTCTGTTTTTCTTGCCTCCTCTCACTAAACCCTCTTCACTTTCTTCGCTGCCTCTGCCATGACGTTCGTAGTGATCACGTGCGTTAGATAGCTTGATCTTACAGTAAGCTTCTCCATATAGTGAACTATGTAACCATGGTTACCATGTTGGATTATTAAGTGAGTTTGAGTTGCTTTTCTTTCTGTAAATTTTGCTTACAAATATTGGTAGTTTTGCTTGTCTGTTTTAGTTGTGGACGTGTTTCACGTTTCCGCAATTGCAGTTTGAGACACATCGATGATAAAAACGGGAAAGATGTGGAGAAGCGGCTTGTCTGCTTGCGTGTTTCTCTCCGGGCATCTGGCAACGCTGGCAACGCGGGTCGGACTCCAACTTCTACATAGTCCTAATATAGTTTAACAGCGTGGACCCAGGCTGTGGCGTAAGTGCGATTTGTCTTGTTATACGTTGAACTACCGCTAAAATAATTTTAGAGACTTTTGGGGGGTTGGGGGTGGTTTTAAGTTCAGCTGTGTTGCTTTAAAGGTAGGGTAAGCAGCACTTTCCAGTAAATATTTCCAGCTGCTGTTTCTTTCTCATGAGTACACTGTTAAACGCCAGTTAAGAAAAAAAACAAATCAAAACAAAACTGGTCTTCATATGCAGCTCTGGCTCTGTAAGCTGGAAACAAACAGAGTGGGGGCAACCTGGGGCCTGTTTCAGAAAGGAGGTTCAACAAACTCCGAGTCAAACAACTAACTCAGAGTCAAGAAACTCTTTGAGTCTCCAGTTTCAGAACAGATTGGTTGAGTTAACTGAGTATGACGACTCTACGACTATAAAACGCCATCATCCATGGAGCCCTGATGCCGTGATTCACCATGGCAACGCCAGTAAATGGAAGAGATCCTCCTACTCTTCTTGGTTGAATTAGAGATTTTATTGCAATCGTGGCTTTGTGCAGTAAGAAGATTGCAGCGATGAAGCAAAGACGGTTGACGAGGGAGAAGTGAAGAGTGAATGTGTCATTTAAATATTTACTGGCAGCTGAAATTCTGCTTGCATAAAAAAACAAACAAAAAAACCCCAAAACATTGAAACAGTTCAGGATGAAGTATAAAATGGATGAAGTGAGCCTAAATCAAGTCACACTGGTAAGTCCTAAAGGAATATTTCTTTGCTCACTGAAGTGGGAGCACAATCCTAATACAGTTATTTCAAACAATTAATAATATCAACTTTTAAATCATGTTGATTACCTAATGATGAAGGAAAAAACTGCAAAGTATATAGTATGTGTGTTTAAAGAAAAGAAAAACAAAACAAGGACCACTTTTCTTACAGTTCTGCTTCATGTTCAGTATCCCTGTTGTTATTAAGAAAATGTACATTTACAAATAAATAATAACTAAAACATTAATAACCCAAGGTGTTTCGTGTCTAATATGGACATACTGTGTATGACATTTGTAATACACGGAAGGATAAGGTCGGATGTCGGATAATTGTGATTAAAAAAAAAAAGACCCAACACTTGTGAAATGCACACTCGATCATCAGGATGTCACGAGTACAGGTCATGGCTGGTTTGACCGCGTTAAACTATCTGTTCAGATCTTCAACATACTTTCCTGATGCAAATGCAACACGTCATGGTTCAGACGTCTCCAAAATGTGCATTATGGGATCGATTGTCTGATGAAATTGAGCTCGTTCCAGCTTCATGAAGGGGAGGAGCCAGAAAGTAACTCGGGTTATGTGGAAGTAAACCTCGCTGTCACCCAGGCTTTATTTTAGACTCCGTTGCCGTGGTAACACACTCCGAATAAGAGTTACCTCGGTTCCTGAAACCGGGTCAGCTGAACCCCTCTTGCTCGGGGGTTAAGTAACCTCGCTTTGTGAAATGGACCCCTGAAGATTAACTTCTACGACAAAAGAACAAATGCCTAGCTGTCGATGAGGTCTGTTCTCTGGTTATTACTTGAAGGTTTGAAACTAGAAATTTTCATCTGTTAACAAAGCACAGAGATTATGTTATTAAAACAGATCTTTTACTCTAAAAAGCGCAGGATGAGACAAGAAATTCAAACTCATTCAAAAGTTGTTTATCTTTTAAGATGCACTTTATCATTTTTATCATTTTAAATATTGGAATTGAGTGATATATATATTTTTTTTACTCCCAACAGACTGCACAGAGGAAGATTCGAGAGATCATTCAGCAGGTCAAGCAGCAGGAGCAGAAGCACCAGCAGGGCGCTGCCGTGTCACCGCACCACTCCAAGTGACCAGCAGGGTGGCTCCAGTGGGCACCAGCCAATGAATGTAGCCCTCCCGAACGGACAGAGACCTACCCAGACTGAGGCCAAGGCCAAGGCGGACATGCAGGGCAGACCAGCAGCACCGGGATCAAAACCAAAGAACTTCACTGGGGGTGGGGTGGGGGGACAAGTGAGAGCCAAAGGCTGAGGGCATTGTGTGCACTGCCAGCCCTGTGAGAGCAGACAGAGTGGAGAAACCGTACTGATATGATAAAAAGACCAAAAAAAATGTTTTCTAAAATGAGAAAAAAAAGACATGAAAGGTGGAAATGACAGAGAATTTGGGAACAGTTGTCTTATCAGTTAATAAAGGTAAAACAGGAAATGGTATGTCGCCCTGCATAACGTTATCTCTTTAGTTGGACTAACATAGGCCTAACAAGCAGATCGAATGGATAAAGGAAGTCTATTAACACGAGTGTAAACAAGGCTTTGTGATTGACATTTTGAGTTAGAACAAGAGCGGCAAGACTGACATTGGACATCTCTTCTCACAAGTGTTTGAGATATTTAGATTTTGAGATCAAATATCCCTAGCAGTATTAATGCAGAGTAGGAAAGTACACTGATACACCCTAACAGTGTGAACTGTTATTTTTCTGTCAAAATGACAGTTCAGCTTGGTGTAGATGTTGATGTCTAATTTGTTCCAGCGATTGGGCTGTAATAGCCTCAGAAAGCTGATTCCCTGGTTTGTTCCCATTTTAGCCCACTGAAATCAAAACAGAGACCCCCTGTAAGTAAATTTAATGAGTGGTTCTGAGTCTTTGTAAAAAGCCGGTGTGTGTGCCAATGCAAAAGATAACGTCTCTTTCAAATGTTTCTCACCATTCATGTCTGAGGCTTTGCTCCTTTTTTTTTTTTTTTTGTTTGTTTATCATTTCTTTCTTTTCTGCTAATTTCTGCTTCACTTTTATTACTCTCTCATCTTGCATTGTGTTCTTTAATAGGTGAAAAATATCTGTCGTCAAGAAACACTTTTTTCGTAGCCTTTTGATAACATTGAACTGACTGCCACTTTTGCTCAAGAGGTTAAATGTGACAGAGGGATTTAAAAAAAACAATCCCAAACTGTTGTCACTCTCATACTGTTCAGCAGACTGTTCAGCAGTCGAAACCCATGCTTGTCCTGATATTTAAAGAAGAAAAAAAAAAAGTCAGTAAAGGCGTTCTCCTTGATGATTGGAGCAAAAATCGACGTCTTAAAGAAATGGTTTACCTTTGCAAGTGAACTGGCAACCATTTGCTTTGAATGTGCACCGCTACACTGTCGGCCTTATGAGGACGTCGCGAAGGCCAACGCAAAGTGTGAGCTGAGGGCCCAGAAAGGGGACAGGGATGAGGGGGAGGGAGGGGTGGGATCGTGCAGACCCGTGAGGCGGGGATGGGGGTGCAAGGCGGGGAGGAGGGATTGTATGACCTGTGGCACACACACACACACACACAACCGCAGACATGACCGCAGACGTGTTTGGCTTTAACCCTCTCTTGTCAGGGAGCTTTCTAAAAACGGCATGACAGCTGTGAATGTAAGATATGCAGCCTTTTTAGAAAATATCACCACTGCCATGTCCAGCAGGCCGGGCCGGCGGCACACGGCACACAGATTGTCATCCTCACGCTCGCTCTTTTGGCCTGACTTTGCTTTTTTTCGAGGTTTCATTTCGGTGAGCCGGGCCGAGCGCTCTGCGAGCACGCTGGACATGCAGGTCCTGGTGTCCCTTTTGTGCTTTACTTTGGAGACCGTGGAAGCTTGTTGCCTTATTTTGTCACCATTCAGACATCATCCATCAGCTTCGTTTTCCAGACGCAAGGTTAATGCCAATACGCGCAGCTTCCTCCATGTGTGTCTGTGTGCGCGCGCATGCGTGTGTGTATATATATTATATATACATATATATATAAATATATATAAAGAGAGAGAGTAATATTTATGAATCTATTTTTTTTTCCTATTTTGTGATGAGAACTATTGATAAGAAACAAAAAGAAAAACAAAGTCCTTTTCTTTTTCCTCAGTGGGACACTGCCATATTATTTTGAAGGGAAGTGTTTATTTTCTTGAAAACTAGACTATGAATAACAGTATAATAAATAAAAACCTGAAAAAATAGGAGAACAGTAAAGTAAACCACCGCGTTAACTTTGGAAAGGATGTGAACAGTGCGCATGTCAGTATTGTGATCTACCTCAGGCTTCAGGGTACCTCAGTCCAGTCTTTCATTTCCCCTTTTTCCACATTTTGTATGCCTTGTTAACTGATCATTTTAAGCGTTTTTAATTTTTTCCTTTTTTTAATGAAAAAAAAAAACAAAACAAGAAAAGATTGACAGTAATTTCTATACTCTTCAGGTCCAGCTGACTAGTGAAACTATGTAAAACTGTAGTCAACTCTGTTGGACTGTGTTTGCCTGGACGCTGTATGACCTCTTCATGAAAAAGCGTCTAAAAGGATTTCCAAGTCCATTTTGCTATAAAGGAATGAAGAACAGGATCGAAGGGGTAAACACCTGCCCGATGTGGTTCTGAATGTGGATGCTGTGTACTGATTTCACCATCAGAAAAAGACAAGAAGATACAAATCAGTTGATAGAAACTAACCAACTGTACCTCCTGTTTTTTTTCCCAACTGTATCCTTCAGGTTTTTTGAGACTTTAAAAGAAAAACTGAAGTTTATTCACTTGTGGGAGAAAATCTTTTTTTTTTTTTTTTGAAACAACCCAATCTAATCTTACCAGCTCTATTTGATAACAATATACTCTGGGGTTGATTTGAAGAAAAACAAAGCTGCAAAAATACATTAACAGGACTCTTGAACATGGTGTAAAGCCGTAGTCTTCTGTGTAGAATGTCGAACAACTCTAGTCGTTGAAATGTCACTGTGTACGACAAGAAAACTGTATATCTGTAAACATGTACAATAGAATGACACGTTAAATGCATCGTGCTCTGTCTCTATAACACCAGTCTGCCCCGTGTTGTGAGAGATGGTGGGAGAAGTTTAGAGCGTCACAGCTTCTCTCACGCTGTCCTCTAAATGGCTTTCCCGTCAATCTGACGATTTTATTTTATTTGTAGTTTCATTTAAAAAAAAAAAAAATCTTTTTTTTTTTTTCTTTTTGTTGTGCTGTACATTTCAGAATTACCTCTCTGAATCCAAGGCTGACTTTAGTTGCTAAAAAAACCGATGTAGGGCAAAGGAATTAAATAAATGGATATCATAGTGAAAGTTAGTGTTTGTCTTTGGAGTTTTACTTTCAGTGGGGCAGACTTTTTTTTTTTTTTTCCTTCAAATTCATCAGATGAGGTGCATCATTTTTGTCCCAGTGAACACAGACTAGCAGTGCTAAAATAAAACAAAAAGGCTATCAAACTCACACAATGCCTGAGGCTGTTGCAGCAAGCCTCACCACAGCCAGTACAGTACCTCATGCTGATGATAGCTCACCAGACCTGATTCAAGAACCCTGACCTTACCCACGTAAATGCAGTACGGTGCTTTTAGTCAAGACGCATGACTCCTGTGGTGGTCTGCTTCACTTTAGTAGAGCATGTGTTGGAGAAAACAGCTTTTCACAGTAGCACTGGATGTTGTAGTTTGTCAATTAATCTTTTTTTGTGTGTGTCTGTCTGACTGTCGGGAGTTAGTCTTTTAAGAACAGTTTCAAAGTTGAAGCTCTTTTCCTGCGTTACAGGGGACTCCTCAGACCTCTGTCTCTCTTGTGTTTTTTGGCTCTTCATAGGCGCAGAGTTTCCCTCTAGCTGTTTTGGTTTCACAGAAATGTCGTGAGAAGAACATCCTGGTTGTTAAGACAACATGAGGCAAAACCTGTAAAAATAATAGTAACTTTTTTTTTTTTTTTTTCTTAATGACTGAGGATTGGTGTTTCTAGGTTTTGTGGGGTGTTGTTAGGCATTTGTTTTCAGCACCGGAAAACCACAATTACACTATACCTTGGCTTTTACACAATTACACACTATCACTGAGGGTGTACAGTGTTAGTCATATCACACAGTGGTTGAATAGCTTAGTTTTTCTTTTGTTTTCTGTTGATCTGGTTTTCCTGTCATTTACACTGATTAGATAATGTAGTCTGGAGCAATAGCTGGGATTTTCTAATACTCATTCTTGTTAGATCACTACCAATAATACTAGTTGTTAAATTGTGGTTGAAAAATATCCTTAGCTAGGATTTTGAGCAGATAAATGGAATTGGAATAGGAAAGAAATGCAAAGTAAAAGTACCTGTTTGCCATGTGGAAGGGTGGGGAGAGTAACCTATAAAATAAAGCTGATACAAAATTAGTTCTGCCTGTAGGAGTGAACAGAGCAAGAGTGAATTCAACACCATCCAAAACTTTATGGATCAAGTGATGAAGGATGTAGTGCGGCCAGATGTATGCAGAACCACAGCAGTGTTTTTTTTTGTTTTTTTTTTGTTTCTTTTTGTCCTGCCTTGTTGTAAAATGCAAAGCATTGCATGAGATTGATGCAGGTGATCCAGTATGTACTACACTTCATATAGCACTAGACTTTGAATAGGGGTTTTGAATGGATCCGATTCTTAACTGCATTTCACCATTTGGGAGATTCCTTTTGTTTCCTTGGTAGGTCACAACCCTTAAGTCCTACATTTCCCACGGGCCAAAAGGTCCCAAACACCTCAAGGTAATCGGTGACTGTGTGCTGGACAGACATATGATCCATTTTTATTACAACAGACGTGGATCCATGCCTTTCTGGTAACAGCCAAGCTGTTGTTTTGAGTTGTGAGTGAACTGTATTGCTGAGCAACCTGGATCTGAGCAATAAAGAATATTCGAATGAAAAAAAACAAAACTGTTGTATCTTGTTTTATTTCAACAATCTTACACAACTGAACTGTTGGGAAGTGAGTAGCACTAAAGAAACCTTTGTTCAGATGTATATGTTTGCTCTCAAAATTTGTAATTATACTTAAATAATTATAGTTGATGCTGTTGAGCACTGAGCATGACCATTTTCGTCTGCTGTACCTGCTCAAGCTGATGACTGTGTATTATTGATAGATCAATGGGAATTACTATACAACTCATTAGAAATAATTTAAATGTACACAATTAAGAAAAAAATCTGGATGTAGAATTGACCCGCATAAGATAAAAAGTAATGGTGCTATCAATTAAAGCTTCTCTTTGTAGCAATTCCACTTTTGACCACATGGGGGCATATAGAGGCACTGACAATACTGTGCATATGACTGATGATGCAACGTCTTGTAATCACACTTTGTCACTTTTAGTGTACTTTGTTGCGTATTACAATGGGGAAGACACATTAACTGTCTTGTGATATACTGCCTCCATGTGGTCAGAAGTGGTACTGCTACATGGCATGACTTTAAGGACCAGTATAACACATATGTAGAAGATTAAAAAAAACAAACAAGGAATTTTATAAAAAGGGCTTTCACAATTTTCTTTAAGTCCCTCTTGTTACCATGATGCCTGATTTAACATTTAAATAAAAAAATAATAATAAAAAAATTGAAAGCGGAATATCTTAACGTATCATAACAGGCCTACATGAACAGCTCCTTGACATGGCCCATTGGTTTTCCAGAGGGTAGATACAGGTCTCAAAATTACAACATACAATTTCAAAACACTTTAGGTTAGAGCTGACAAATATAACGACTGTCCAGTGCATTTTTTTTTAAAGCAATTTAAACTGAAAGAGCAAAGTGGAAATGAACAAACAAATAACAACAACGACAAGAAATCCATATTTTTGGGGCACGAGTGGCCTTTACTGAAGGTGGAGATAGCAGCAGAAAATGAGGGCGGCCAAAAAGGGAAATGACCTGCAGCAAAAGGTCAAGGGAGAGAACCCGAACCTGGACCAGCTGCAATGATGACTTTCAGTTTTAACAATAACACTACTTTCCAAAAACGGTGTAGGTTTTCTTCATACAATTGAAATAGCTCTAGCCAATCAGGACATGGAGTTTAGGAATGTCCCTAAAGTAGGGATGCTGACAGAAGATTATCTGAGTCTTTGGTCTGTACATGGTTTCAGGTTCTTCACACTCACTCAGACAGAGAGCAGCAGATGCTTGATGGGACTGGAATGTGGACAGTTCAGCTGGATGACCTACGTATTTAGTGATGTTTAGGTGGGGAGTCGTCTTCATTTCCTTTCAGCTGCTCTCGTAAATCCCAAGATACAGTGTTGTGACTGATTAGTCAATTTACTACAAACTGATCATAATTTCAGTAAGAAAACTTAATCCAAATAAGCATAGAAAAGCTTTTGAACTATCCTGCCTGTACAAACATGGGAAGGCTTTGAGCATTAAAATTACCCTCAATCTGTCCACTGAGGTAGAATTTAAATACCAAAACGACACAACAGGCACTTCAAACAAGTTTTTTTTATATCGAAGTCAAAACTCCTGTTTATCACAAACTTAAAAGCAACTGCTCCTTAAAACCCCCCCTTTTTTCAATGAATACTGTATATCTATGCATTGATGCTCATACAGAATAGTGTGTATGATTTGCACGTATACTCTGGTAATGAAACGCCAAACTTTAATAACACGAGAAAACAAAAACACACTTCAATTCCAGCTGTGACAGTCACAATTCTTTCTAAAAGTAAAAGTCCCTGTCCATCCCCAGAATCCCTTAGAAGAGTAAAAGCTTCTAAAATAGAAAATACTTACACAAGTGTGCACAAAGGTTTGTTTTCTCAAAAGTTTATATACATTTGCTCATCAGAGCAGAAGGCATCAGAACGCCAACAGGTCACTGGACTTTCTTATCTGTGGCGAGTCCATTTTCAGACCGGACGTCCAGTTTCAGATGCCTGTGGCTGAAGTGACGGATGAGCGCGCCGGGGACCAGAGCCACGCAGGCAATGGCCAGCAGCTGCAGGAGTCGCTCCCAGGAGACAAGGTCATCTAACGATGACACCTCAGCCAACATGACGCCCGTCTGGACACAGATAAAGTTGTAGGGCAGGAGGCCTAAGGAGACGGACGCAACACATCATCAGCTCTCTAAAACACGCAGCTATGAACAAGCTCAGTTACAGTAGAACGGCTTTTCCACAACAGAAATATGTCTTAAGTGACTGCTGTGAAGCAAAATAGAGCTGGATAGAAAGCTGAACAGCAGAACTGGACTGCACTTGTGGTACGGTCGTCAGCACAGTCGTGAAAAAGAAGGTAAATTATCTTTTGGTTTTAAAGGTTTTACATATGAGAACATACAGTAATGAACATCATCTGGTCTGAATGTTAGCAGTCGCTCTCATTATTAAGAGACTTTTGTCACACTTTTCTTTACATTATGGTTGCAGTTCATTTAAGTATTTATTATACAGTGGGGCAAAAAAGTATTCAGTCAGCCACCAATTGTGCCAGTTCTCCCACTTAAAAAGATCTGTAATTTTCATCATAGGTAAACCTCAACTTAGAGAGACAAAATGAGAAAAAAAAATATCCAGAAAATCACGTTGTCGGATTCTTAAAGAATTTATTTGCAAATCATGGTGGAAAATAAGTATTTGATCACTTCCAAACATTAAGATTTCTGACTCTCACAGACCTGTAACTTCTTCTATAAGAGGGTCCTCTGTCCTCCACTGGTAACCAGTACTAATAGCACCTGTTTGAACTGGTTATCAGTATAAAAGACACCTGTCCACAACCTCAAACAGTCACACTCCAAACTCCACTAT
>JBAMYA010000014.1:8638399-8663066 GCA_037176975.1 Arrhamphus sclerolepis | reverse complement strand
AGTGTGTTTGCGATTTCTGTACACATGCTCAGTGTCTGCTGGGGGCACAAGCTGCACATGGGTGCAGTCAATCACTCCTATTACTCCAAGAAATGCAGCGACTGCAAAAAAAAAAGAAAATGAAAAAAAAGAACATTCGGCTGCCAAGTGTGTGGGAACCGAATAACTTTGGCCATCCGGCACCACATGACATTTAGGCTTTCACATCTGAAAAATGGGATTGGGAGATCCCAGCTGTAAGAGCTACCGCACCCTTGAATGACCCAGATGTAAAAAAAAAGTGTCAACCAGAAAGGAGTTTTGTCATTGCAGTTATTGCATGACTCCTTCTCGTGGCTTGTTCCAAATCCATTCTGAGTTCCTCCAACAGCTCCAAAATGTCAATGCTGGATCAGTCATATGTTTTAATGATTATTTCCTCGTTCATTATTCACAAGAGAGTGAATAATGCGTTCTCTGCGTCTCCCTGCTTTGTTTTGATGTCTCCTTCTTGTGTCAATAACCACAGCCATGCGTACACAATTACCCATACAGACTGTTTGCACGTCCTTTTGAAACGTGTTAAATTTAGACACAATTTCTATGAGCTACATTGCCTTCAGGTTTGATGAATCCCTTTGCAGGTGCTATATTAATATATTTACATATTCTCCTCCCAACACACACAGAATTGCATGTGAACGTCCCATATTGCATTTTCATTGCGCGGATGTATTAACTGGATTAAAGGCGCTATTTTGCACCTTTAAAAGACGCAAACCGTAGCACGCACTGTTAGTAAATCAGTTTGTACATTTTTTTGCACGCACAGTGAGTTTGCACTCATTTTAATACATGCAAACCCTTAGTAAATCAGGCCCTTAATGTGATGTCCATTTGAGGCTGTACTGACACAATATTGGGACATGATAAGGGCCATATGATTTTTTTTATGTTATTATTATGTGCTGATGCATAAAAACCACATAACTGAAAGAGACTGGACTGGTTTCATATAACTGTAGCTTGGCTATACCATCTCCGTACAAAGATTCTGCATTTACATAACCCCAATTGTAAATCCACTTTCAGATATAGTCACCAATCACATCATCTGTAAGTACTTACCAATAAAGACTGAGCAGAAGAAGAAGGTGATGGGGATGTTGACTATTGGAGCAGACATATTAAGGAACCAGTTGGGAGTCATGGGAAAGAATCGTAGGAAGAGCAGAAAGAAAAATAAACAGTCCCTGTTCTCCTCCACCTGGAACACAAAGAGATAAATGTCAGATGTGGCATTGAAACATAAGAAAGCTGACTTCAGATTAGCGTTTATTTCTTTTCTTTTCTTTCTTAATCCTCACAAGACCTTAAGCCCTAACCCTAACTGCCTATCAATCAACCCTGGGTCATTTTGACCCAAGCCCTTAAAGCCTTGTGAGGGTTTTAAAAAAAGTTTTCTTTAGTATTTACCACACCAACATTTAAAAGTATCCCCAAATCACATCTAATACAAATAAATATAATTTCTTGAACTCCAAACAATAAGAAGAAACAAGATCCTTTCCCTCCAGCATCATAAAGATTTGTCTTGCAAAAATGATAGACTTGACATTTTGATGCAATTTGCACAAGTGTTTTACTAGTTTCCCTGTTTCACATGTTTTCCTATTTTTGCTGCCTTGAACAGGTGCTTTATGTGGTGACTTCATACCTTTCTCTGTAACATGGAGACTTTCTCAGGGAAAAGATTTACAATGTGATGTTTTCCAAAGGCTTGGGACAGCAGGTAGCATGTGGTGGAGCCGACTGTTGTGAGAACACAGGCGAGCAGCAGTCCTTCATATGGCCCAAAGATAGCTCCTGCGAGAATGTTCTGTACAATAACAAATTGAGACCAAAGACCTGCTGTTAATACACACATCTTGCTGAGATCAAATCTGACACAAAGTTTTACTTTGTCTCTAAATGTGACAACAGAGAATTTAAAAATCAAACACTACATTGAAGCGTTGCACAGTGGGCATGTTGATGCCTCTGTTCTGTTTATACCTTACATAACTTTTGACGAATTTAAATCCATGAGTCAGATTTTTCTTAAACATTTGAAATGATTTGTATAATTTCTGTCTATGAAAATCAAATAAATAACCTTGACATTTACCATGATATTTTTTATAAGTTACAAGTAAATCATCTGTCAAGTCATGCAGCATCCTTTTATTTTTCTCCATCCTTTCATCTTACCAGGAATGATGATCCAGGAATGGCAAAGGACTGCTTGTAGAGGTATGCACTACAGAACAGGAGCAGGACATATCCAGTGTGCTCAGTTTTGTAAAACTGCAGCAGTTCAGACAGTTCTCGAAGCTCCTCCAAGTCTGAAGGGAACTTCAACCTGTGACATTGTTTAGACTCAAGTTAGACATGTCAGATACACTTCTTCTATGTTATTACAGAACTTTCAAAGACAATAAAAAAAGACCATTTTGATCAAAGATGAATGCAATAAAATAGTAAAAATCTTGATGTTGTCATATAGCTGGAGATATCCCAATATAATCTTTAGTTATATTGTTGTTTAAGGTAATATACTGATGTGACGTTTTTTTCTTTATCAAGAGCCTTCTTTACAAAGTGTCATAAACAGGAATTATCTTTACCTTTTCTGAAAAAGCAATCTGTCATAGTGGTACTCAAGTATGAAAATTTATTAAAAAGATTTGTATAATGACATCCTTAATTATTGCACACTAAAGTAAATTTAAGACTCCTAATTACCATTTAAATACCAGACTCAGTAGAATTAAGTGACTGCCCACAATAATATATACTGATAAATATAATTCATCTAACGTGGACCCAGATAAGGGCAGATGATGGGGTTGTGAACTGATAAATGCTACAGAAACAGCTGAATGAGCAGATTCATTTCACCTCAAATCACTCTGGCAAGCTAATTTTCTATTTATTTATG
Source organism: Arrhamphus sclerolepis (assembly GCA_037176975.1). Taxonomy (NCBI): domain Eukaryota; kingdom Metazoa; phylum Chordata; class Actinopteri; order Beloniformes; family Hemiramphidae; genus Arrhamphus; species Arrhamphus sclerolepis. Next base: position 8,660,107 of record JBAMYA010000014.1, on the reverse strand, counting down.
TTTCTTTGTTTTTTACTTTGTCTCCTTGGATAACTCCAGTCACATACAGGAACCCTTTAAACCACTTCTGCCTAACGCAGGAACAAGTTAAGAACGCCTTCTAAAGGTTCTGGAGAAATTTTGACTTACGGGGATTAACAGATCTCTTTAAGTCTTTTCAAGATAAAGGTGTATAAATAAAAGTTGCCACTCCTGGCTTAATCGTGATAAATAAATACCACAATTTAAACAAATACGTTGAATTACATATTGCACAGATATTTCTAAATAACCAACGACAGTATTTTATTCACTCAGTGACTACAGTTACTGAACAGTCACCTGCTGGGCTCCTCAGATCTGCCGGTAAGCTCGGACTCTGTCCCTTCCACATGCGCCTCGGTGCCCGGGGGAGCACGTCTCCGTGGTCCGGCAGGGAGATACAGGGACAGCGAATAAAGATATACACTGGCTGCAATCACAACAGCCGCCAGTCCTACGAGTGAACGCATATTCCTGAGCTCCAAACAGGGCTTTCACCCCTCCTTACTCCTACTGCTCCTGTTGTTGTTGTCTCTGAGAACAACGGCAAACCGCCGCAGTGACGTCATATCCTCGTGTCAGATATTTTAAAAAATATTACATTATTTATACTCGAGAGCATATTAAAATATGATATATATGTTTGTTTGACATTAGAAAATAGGACTAAAATTAGTTAAAAAATATAATATAAGTATATATATAAAAATCAGGGCTCCACAAGGAGACCGTTTGGAGTGTAGCCGCGGAAGTCCAAAAATTATAGTAAACGCAATGCTGCCCTGCTGCTAGCAGGACTTTGGAGTCAAAGTCCAACTGGAAACTGGATCACGTACACAACAAAAAAGGGAGTCAAGTCGTCAGCTTGAAGTATTCGCTCGAGATAATGGCTCTGTACACCCGCATTTCGGGGTCTGTTGGCATGATAAGCCTTCAAAATCCTCCTGTAAATGCACTCAGGTGAGCTTAAGTCAAAAACAAGGATGCAAACATTTTTTTTCGACTTTTTTAAATTACTGTACTGTATTGTAAGTGCAATGTAATATGTCGCTTATCCTTAATGTAAGCATCGGATATGATACCAAGTGAAATTTGTTACTAAGAGGTAAACATACAATGTAAGTACCAGTATGATCCCAGTGGCTGAATTTTGTGGGCATTAAATAAAATATTCCGCCAGTAGGGGGCGGAAGAGGCCAGGGCTGGAAGTGCTGTAGAAGTGTTATATGTGGTAGCAGTGAACACACTGTATAAGAATTATAGTTTCACAGCTGAAATCTGACAATTTAAAATCCTTTTTAGAATTTTCTTTTTCTACAAATCAACATCTGATTGAAAGTGGTATCATATTTTCAACCAGCTCATCAACATGGATGATTGAAACACAATTAAGACATACAAAAATGCTATAATTGCCTCTGCGGAAAGTGAGTCAATGTTGCATCATTGTAAGTGGCAATAGTCTACAGATAAACCTTTAACTGTAAGGCTAAGTTGTATTTTTTTTTTCAGCCAATGTGATGAGAGAACAGAGATAGATAAACAAGTATGAAAATAATGCATGTTGGTTTATCATAGCCCAAAAAAAGATTTCTGAGAATTTTAGAGAAATAGTTACTTATGCATGCTAGCCTTTGTAAGTTTACAAAGACTGTGTCTTTAAATGGTTTAGATTCCACAATCAGATTAATTATATACGAATAGAAAAGAGACCCTACCTTGGAGTGGTCAATCATCACAATCATCAAAGATAACTTTAAGGTCAAGACATGCAGTCTTAAATGCAGACACACAAATTAACTTGAAACTAAAATATTTTCTCACTAATTAATACTAACCACTAGAAGAACATTGAGCAACAGTGTTGTGCATCAAGTTGTACATGCAGAAATGAAGAGAATTCTGAAGGATATAATTTGGTTTTAGGACAAAACATGTTGTACTGTGGACCTCCCTTTCTCAACTTGACAGCTGTAGTTACCACTTCAAATATTATACAGATAAAGTCTTTGTGACATATGCTCTTGTTTTTAATGATATTAAAAAGATCAATCTGCTCCAATTAAATATTGCTGCTTGCAATTGAAAAGCATTTGTATTGTACACTGCCCATCCAAAAAATTGCATTAATTTTCCTCCAAGATCTTGAATTGATGATGGCAGAGTCAGAGTGCTGTGCAGTCTATCCAGCACATCCCAAAGATTCTCTTTGGGATTTAGGTCTTTACTCTCATGGCCCACCTCTCTTCTTACCCTGATGCACCCATCACTCTGGAACAGGGACTAGACGCTGGACTCATCAGACCTTCTTCCATTGCTTCAGAGCTTAATCTTCATGCTCCCTAGAAAATTTAAGCCCCCCCCCCTTTTTTTTAAAAAAGAAAAAAAAACTGATTAGCCTCACTTAAAAGTATTTTTCTTAAGGATATACATCTGTTTAGTCCCAATCCCTTGAGTTCCCTTGGGTTCCCCATTAATCCGGGTGGTGACTTTTTTTTTTTTTTTGGACGAGCCGTGTATAAGGCAGCATCATAATGTCATGATGATGGTCATTCTGCTGCACGATGAATACTTAGGTTCTGGAACATTTACATACATTTTACATGTAATATATTTATACTTCTAATACATGAGTTTTGATTTTGTGCTGTGGTGATGCAATCCTGTATATGGGCTTCTGACCTCTGCTTCTGACCTAAATTACATTTTAGCATGCTTTTTTTCCTCATACCTGCCCATGGGGTTCAGCTGGTCGACTTTAGACTTCAGAGATAATGCACTTTGAAAGAACACTGTAATTAATCATTTACTGCTGGCTGTTTGCCTGAGAACAAAGCTTTGTCTTTCAGGAGCACCTTGTTCTCACTCTGGCTATTGCACTCACACCTTGATAGTATGCGCCCCAAACTTAAAGATGAATATTTATCTTGCCTTGATTCTACTTTGGCACTTGCTTTGCCATTTTGTAGAGGCAGAAAAATGAATTGTGACATGTACTGTTGGAATGGTAAGATTCAAACTGTAGCTTTCTATTTCTGTTTTCACTGTGTCCAAAAAGCATTTTGTGCACTTCAAATTGTTACTAGTTTGCACTAATGCCTGTAGTGGATACATTTAAAGGATAACACATGGCCAAACAATTGTTCTTTTCATACTGCAGTGCAGCGGTGAGGCAAGGTATCGTTGACGCGATGGACAGAGCACTTAGTGATCCGGCGGTGAAGTCTGTGGTCATCTGTGGCCAGAATGGAAGGTTCTGTGGAGGTATGGACAGCGACAGGACACTGCTGACACAACCCCGAAATACATCACCGTTCTTATTGTTTTTGTAATTAAATGAAAAGAAAATGTTTCTGGGCCATTTCTTTTTTGTCTTCATTCAAACTGTGTGGTTGATGTTGTTTTATGGTGAATTGTGAGGTACTTCTGATGCCTGAAGCAGTCACAGAAAGACAACACAGAGAAAGAATATTACACATCTTTTCCTCAAACTGGATGTGATTTGATTACAACTGGAATAATTCACCGATGGAAATGTGTATGAAAGCACTCTGTATGTAGCAGACTTAAATACCGACAGTTACTGCAACATAGAATTTCTTTTTTAGGGATTAATAAAGTTGAATTGAATTGAATTAAATACCACTTCTGACCACATGGGGGCAACATACTACAAGAAAGTTCACGCGTCAGCTCCATAGACTGTATAAGAAGAACTGGACAAACTCCCTGTGATGTTACCTACAGGTTTTCTGAAAACTTGATATGATGCCTGGGTTTCTCTTTTGTGGAGGTCTCCATCTTGCCGGGCAGATTCTGCCCCTTATCCCATTAACCCAAATAGGGGCAAATGGGCAGAGCATGCATACCTCAAAACGTTTTTAATTAAAACGGGGATAAGTCATTCTTATCTTTTTAATATGAAAGACTGCAGACTATTTATGGACTGGTTTTGGACTTTAGCTTGGGAGTTGATGGAGACTGACTCACATTTGAAGTCAACAACTTGTGGTCAGCTGGGAAACTGTAATTTTCTTTCCTTCCCAGTTTGTGTCTGATTAGCAAGCTGGATGTAGCCACTTGGCTTGTGGGACAAAGTGATATTTCAAAACATCCCGGACCTGCACACTCATCAACCCAACATTTTCACGGGTTCTTTTGTCAACACCCAGATCAATATGTGGTTGCAAGTGGAACTGCTACATAGAGCATGCTTTAAGTGCCTTTAAAGCCTTAAAGCCTTTCTTAGAAAGTTTAGCTTTATTTCTAATAGCTGAAATGCATTTGCTGAAGTAATCTGTTCATAAAAATCTTTCTGAAAAGATTGCATTTAAGGGTATGTGACTAGAACTGAATAGAATATTCAATAGTTAGTTTCACCATAACTAAATTTGCAGGTTATCAATCATTTTGCAAGTTTGTGTCTGTAAAAGTTTTTTTTTCTTTTTTTTCATTCAACTGACTAAAACTGAAAAATCTTCAGTCACAAGTACACTCTGTGAAAACTGTTTCAATCATTATTACAGCGTGTCATTCCTGTCTTTGTGCTTTGACCTGACTGTGTCATAAATGTGAATTTGGATAACAGGAGCTGACATCAAGGAGTTTCGCGCAAACTTGACTGGACCTCTGCTGGTTCCAATGATTCACAGAATCGAGTCGGCTGCCAAACCTGTGGTGGCAGCCATAGAGGGCATCGCTTTAGGTGGAGGCCTCGAGTTGGCACTTGGGTGTCACTATCGCATCGCACACTCTAAAGTTAGTCCGCGCTTCGTAGCTCTTTGTCTCTTTAAGTCAGGGTCTCGCTGTTATGAGTGTTGAGCTGCATTAGTGTCCTGAGTGACAGCTTCGGTGTTAGACACCGATGGTTCACTCTTGTCATAAAGCTTTCCTAAATCTTCATGTTTTCCAAGTGATTAGAAGTTAGACGAGTTGATTTGTGTTAATCCAGAAAAGGAGAGAAATAATTCAGTTTTTTTTCCCTCCTTTTATTCTACTAAACTTAACAATGCTGTCACATCAGTAGTTTGTGTAAAACACCCTAAGTGGACCATTTTTGTTGCTTATCTTGGCCATATAATAATCCTCACAATGTATTTATGTGACTGTTAAGACTGTGCTTGGAAAAATCCTGCGTACCTCCACTCTTCCACTCATCATATTTTCTGCTTTTGTGTATCTTCAGGCCACACTAGGATTTCCAGAGGTGAATTTGGGGATTCTGCCTGCTGCAGGGGGAACTCAGCGTTTGCCAAGGCTCATCGGTGTCCCAGCTGCCTTAGAGCTCATCACCACAGGTAGAAAGAAACACAAAAAAAAGTTAACTTTTTTTATGACTTTCATTGTATTGATCAATGCAGGTTTTTGAAAATGATTAACCTGCCACAGGAGTACTTAAAGATGAATAACGTCCTAGTTAATAGTTTGTGTTTAAGCAGCTGCTTTTTGTTTTTGAAATGCATTAGTGTATACATTACATTAAAAAAATATTATAGATGTGGAAAAAAAAAAAGTTTATGACACCTTTGGGATTACAGGATTTCTATATAAGTCATACATTTTGTTCTGATCATTATCTGAACAACCTTTCAGATATGCAGTGCTTACCACTATTACGATAAAACCATGAACATGTTTGGTGTGATGGCCCACTCCCTCACCCCCCCATACTTTTCTGTAACATCTTGCAACATTTCGAAACATTTACTCTAATACAGTACACAGATCGCTCGCTTTCAACATGGCACAAGTCAGCTGCTGTGGTCACATTCATAGGCAGAGACACGACTATTTAACAATTGATCGATAGCTCAGAGGAATAGAAACAGATTGTGCTGTTAAATAAATAAAACGTTGTCAAAGATTTTCTCCTCCTTTCTCTTGCATTCAAAAGTCAACTGCAACACTTAGTTGTTGTTGTTGTTTTTCCCCCCACAGTGTATCAGCCAAATGAACACGAGAAAGTGGATTAAACTGTAACTGAAGTTTTTTCTCTTTATCTGATTATATTTCAGAATTTTTAACCGCTCCCATCTACCATCATCCATCATTTTAACGCAATGCAGCGTGATTGTCGGCTTGATATGAATTTTAATGGATAAACAATATGAGGAAACTTTGTTGGCTTATCATAATCAAACAGCGGTGATGGCAGAAATGGTGTCTTCAGGTGAACCAAAGGAGTTTGTTTATCTCGAGTGGATAACAGCTATGCCATTACTGTTGTGCGATTAAACTCTCACGAGTGTAACATTTACATTTCAGTGAGCTTAAACCTGCAGAAAAGTGATATTTTCTGTTGCCAACCAGTGTCGCTCTGTTTTACACAAGCCCTGCACGCTTGACCGGCTGATCTGACTTGATACAACATGTTGTTGTGAGGAAAAGGTATCTGTTATCATACTTGATTTAATGTCCAATCTCATGCATGCATCCTGACTTCCTCCACCACTTTCACGCATGTCTGAGTAGAGCCACAAGGAGCATAAACAGAAAAGTGACCCATGACTGAACATTATCACTTCAACAGACTGATGAAGCCATTAATATTAAATATCCTCTCTGAAATGTCTTAAATTTCAGCTGACTGTCTTGTTTTTATTGAATACAATGAGTGAAACTCTGCTAGGATGTCCATTAAAGCAGCATGGGATCAGATGTACCGTCCATCATAAATCATTTTTAGTCTGCTCTCTTTTTTTTGATTTTGGTTAGTGTGAGACGTGCTTGAATTACAATAATAGACTCAGGCTGCAAAAGCATTTCCAAGTACCTTGTTTTTTTTTTTTTTTCAAATTCTCTTATCATTGGCGGAAAATTAAATTGTGACTCTTGTCTCTCATTTTAGCATTGGGTGCCCTTCAAAAATCAAATACTGAGCACCGCGTGGATCCTTGAGAAAGGAACAGTGCAACAGTACATACACATGTACTGGTGTAGACTGTCAGTCATCCAGGTCATGGTAACTCCCAAAGCTTTGAATCAAGGCAATTGATCTTTTTTTTTTGTCTTTCATTCTTTCAAGAATAAAGAAAAAAACCTTTTGAGAGTTTCCAAGCAAATAGCAGAAGAGAAGGAGAATTGAGCTCAAACAAAGCAGAGTTTTTTTAGGCTGATTCCTCTACTCTACATCTGATGAGACAGAAACAAAGAACCAATAACTACAAAGAAATTTCACAGTTGAGAATCAGGACAGCGGCCCTCGACCCCCTGAGCAATATTTGGTGATTCAGAACTCACAAGTGTGTCAACAAGAGAATAATTTGAAAGATGAAAATGATGGCTGTGGAGGGGTCAGGTGAGACACAACTGAGATGTCGTTGAATGACACGAAAGGGGTCTGATTAATCATTCAGTTCCAGAGATCTCTCCAAAACATCCAACATGTCCCTCTGATGCACTCATTCCTGATCCCATCCACCCTCGTCACTCCCAAAGAGAACATCAACGTTTTCACCTCTGCTACCTCCAACTCTGCCTCCTGTCTTTTCCTCACTGCCACTGTCTCTAAACCATACAACATTTTGCTTTTGAATGATTTATATTGCAATATTGTGGAAATGGCATAGAAATTTTTGTTGTTGTTTTTTGCAATCTAACTACACGGTAAACTCTGCTGCCGTTTCAGCAGACTGTTACCTGCTATCCAGCAGGTGTCAGCATATGTTCGGTTTTACTGTGCAGAGCATCTCAAATTATTCAAATAAATGTCTCATGACAAACTGTAATCCCTAATGTTTTTCTTCCTGTTTAAAGTGTTGTTTTTATTCTGCTGGGTCTCGTTGAGGTTTTGCCTTTTTTAAAGGTCATAAACAAACGGGATGATGTGGTGACACGACCACTTAAAACACTTATCCATTCATCATCTGATCATTTAGATTGTGTCATGTCACCTGTGATGCCTCGATGGCTTTCGTCTGTCCCACAGGCCGGCACGTGACTGCTGCAGAGGCGCTGAAACTCGGAATAGTCGATGAGGTTACTGAGCAAAACACTGTGGACGCAGCTGTGAAGTTTGCCTTAAGTGTTGCAGGTGAGATGCAGCAAAGGAGCATGAGCTACTTACTGGAATGAAATCCAGTCCTTCGCTGGTTTAAAATTTAAGTGGATGGAAGGAGGAGATATTCCTTGTAGAATGATTATTTTAGGACAGAAATGTCGTCATGTAGACCGTAGAAGTCAAAGGAAATAGAAAACATGTCTGCCAGTTCCTCCACCACAGAGCATAAATGTTTCATGGTTCTGTCAGATGTGCTCTGATGTCTGTACTCCTTCAACTGTATTATGCAGAAGGGCGAAAAGGGACAAACTTTCGTAGAATATTAATAACGGGCCCTCCTCAGTCATTTAAGAGGATGAGGATTGCCGCACGCATGTGAATATGACTCATTTACACACTGAAAAGATTTGTGAAGTGTGCCACGTCCCTGTAGCTTAGGAGGAATCATTTTTCAGTCTGTGTGAAAATAAAAAATTAAAAAAAAAAAAATAGCCCATTCAGTTTTGCTTGCTAGTGATAAAACTGACAGGGCTTATGTGGGTTCAACTCAAATGAAAAATTAAAACCTTTCAGACTCCTCCTTCTCTTGTACAGAAAGCAATGTTATTTCTAAAAGTAGACTTAGTCGGTTTACTCTTAGAGCACTGTCAGGTCTTTCCTCGTGATCCCAGTCTTTATGGCCCGTGCATGCCTCTGCCCTCAGATTTAACATACAGACATGAGAGTAGCTCCATTCTCCTCATCAAATGCTCATCAAAAAAGCAAAGAATAACTTTTATTAAAATTTCTTACTCCTTTTATGCATTTAAGCTTCCTTAAGTCTTGTATCTTTTGTTATACCGTAAACTAAAAGTCAAAACAACCCACTCTGGTGTGTGGTTTTGTATGTTAAAATATACAAGAGGAAGGTGGGTTTTTTTTGTGTTTTTTTTTTTATTACCCCCCCCTCCCTCCTCAGTAAAGTCCTGGTTGTACAAGATGTTTTTTTTATTATTATTCTGCATTAAATAAATATGAGTTGATCTTTTCAAGACTACACTCTAACCTTCAAGTTACTTTTCTCAGAGTGGTCGTATTGAGCTTTGGTTTGCTTCCTGAGCAGCAGCAGCTCATTTCTAGGGCTTTCAAATTAGCAGCAAGACTCTTTGTGCTTAGTGTTGTACCTCTGGCAAAGAAAGTCATATCTGCACAAAATGTCAACGATAAAACTTGAACTGCAAGGCAAACAACATTTCAGAATCAGAGCATGTAATGAATGTTTTTTTTTCCGAGTACATACATGTCTGAGTAGACGAGGAAGTGAGTGTTGTTTGTTAAAATGAGGCTTTGAGTGAGTCAGAGAACAGATGAGATGAGACAGACATGCTTTGTGAAGATTTTGACAGATACTACAGCCTTGGGCTGATTAGCAGAAGTGTTAAAATGAAGACAGGAAATGTGTGTTAAAATATACAAATCAAAAGTGTGAAGCGTTTGCAGGATGAATTAAGTCTGTCGCACCTTCGGCTGCCATGCCACTACACACGCGCTGTATTAGGTGTATATTTTTCCCCAAAAACAGTTTGCGCTCTTAAAGTGATGATGCACATGTTTCTACATGTGCACACACAAAGTCTTGCGCTCGTGATAAGATTAATTTATTTTTTTTCTCCAGTGGTCACAACATCTGCCCACTACATCTGTCAGGACAGCCAGGATTCCTATTCGCTGCAAATCCACAGCTCAACCATTTACAGATTAACCGCTGCAATAATGCCTCCTAAATTACACTGGAATCACATTGCACTGCCATGTAACACTTTACTGACATTAAGCTATTGAACGAATGTGCATTTACCTGGCCAAAAAAAATCCCCTAAAACTATTTATTCTTTATATGTGTTAAGCTGCATTAGGATTTTTTTTTAAGTAATTTGTTAAAGTGAATACCATTAATCAGATGTGGCTGCTGTCCCTTTAAGCTTCACCATGGTGACCCACTTTCTGGCCCAGACCCGTGGCTGAGTGTAATTCACAGGAGCTGTGAGGAATTCCGACTTTACTGTCTCATGTGATCACATCACAGGAGACAGGATGGGGAATTAGGATGCATTTTGCAAGGTTTTAGGAGAATGACCTTGTTATTTACTCATATTATTCCCAGGGTTAAGTTACAGCAGACTGGAAGTCTTCTGCTTTAAACCTTTAGAGTCCAGCATGAAATATTATAATTTAAATTCATGTGGAAACATCTCCAAAAGAGTTGAAAAAGCTGTTTCTGTTGAAAAGCCAGGGAATCAAAAACATTCAGAGTAAAATAAATGAATAAACCTTTGCTTTTCATTTTATCTGAGATGATATTCAAGGTGAACTATGAAAGTTCACAGGCACGCTGGCTGTGATTATCCGGAAATGGTCTGTTAAATCAGTCTGCTCTTAGAAGCTACAGGCTATCAAGTGATTGAGTGGATCTGTGCGCCTGAAAAAAAAAAGAATTATGCCATGGTGCAGGATGACAAATGTGGAACCAGTACCAATTCAAAGTACAAGGCTTTTTCTTTTTTTTAGTTTCAAAACTTGAATTACCATTTTGCGTTTGTTACGAAGTTAAATTCCTGAGTACATATTTCATTATTACTAAGTCTTAATTCTTTCCTTTTTTTTTGTTTACTCATTCTTGTTTGTTTTTTCAGATAAATCACTGGATGCATGCCGTATAAGCACTTACCCATGCCCATGCCCCCCTGACGTGGACGCTCTCTTCGAAAGAGCTATGCAGCAGGTTCGTCAGAGTGCCCGTGGAGCCATAGCACCAGTTGCGTGCGTACAGGCGGTGCGTGCGGCTGCCACGCTGCCCTACACTCAGGGTATGGACCGGGAGAGAGAGCTGATGGCCACTCTCTTCACCTCAGGCCAGGCCCGTGCTCTGCAGTACTATTTCTTTGCTCAGAGAGCCGTGAACAGGTGGAGCATGCCCAGTGGAGCCCGCTGGGACACGAGCAAGCCCAGGCCGGTGCACAAAGGAATGGTGATTGGTAAGAGCTTTGGGCTTTTAATTTCTCTTTGCTCTGAGCTTTCAATTAGCACGAGTACACAGACTCTTCAAACAGTCTGTGTTGCCTATGGAAACTACAATAAGTTCTCATTTACAGTTCTTCTGAGTTTAATAGATGAACTGCATATTCCCTAAAGGGAAATCAAGGTTATGTGTGAAGCTTGACGGCTTGTACATTAAAATGAGATTTTTTGGTACTGTATTTTATTGGAAATTCATAAATCCTAATTCCTATTTTTTTTTTTTTTTTTTTTTATCTTTTGGTCCACTAAGGTCTTGGGACCATGGGGAGAGGCATAGCTGTGGCCCTTGCACAGGCAGGGTTATCCGTGGTTGCCGTGGAGACCAATCAGAAACAGTTAATGGAGGCTAAGCAGGCAGTGTCAGGCATGTTGGAGCGAGGAGCTAAGAGACGTGGTGTGGCCCCTGCCTTAGATAAGATCAGTTACAGCTGTGACGTGCAGCGTGTGGCAGATGTTGACCTGGTCATTGAAGCCGTGTTTGAGGACATGGCTTTGAAGAAGAAGATATTTCAGCAGCTATCTACCATTTGTAAACCAGGGACATTGCTGTGCACAAACACCTCTGGTCTAGATATAGACCAATTGGCATCTCAAACCCGCAATCCAGAGCTGGTGGTGGGAATGCACTTTTTCGCTCCAGCTCACATCATGAAGCTGCTGGAGGTGGTCTATGGGGCACGGTCTTCTCCTCAAGCTGTTGCCACTGCAATGCAGCTTGGGAAGAAAATGGACAAAGTGAGTGTGGCAGTTGGAAACTGCCGGGGCTTTGTGGGAAACCGCATGCTGAAGCCATATATGGAGCAAGCGTTCTTCTTGCTGGAAGAAGGAGCCACACCTGAGCTGGTAGATGAAGCGCTGGAGGAGTTTGGATTCGCCATGGGCGTGTTCAGAATGTCTGACCTCTCTGGACTCGATGTGGGCTGGAGAGTCAGGAAGGCGGATGAGATGGTCATGCCCGATGCTCCGTCAGGACAGTCACTGAGAATCCGTCAAGGCCGCAGGTACAGCCCCCTAGGGGACCTGCTCTATGAGCAGGGAAGGCTTGGCCAGAAAACAGGCCGGGGGTGGTATCGATATGACAAACCCGCTGGTCGGGTAGCCAAGCCTGATCCTTGCATTCACAGCTTTCTGGTGGAGTACAGAGCCCAGCATGGTTTGGTGGCCCGCCGCATAGACCACCAGGAGGTGCTGGAGCGCTGCCTCTACTCTCTAATCAATGAGGGCTTCCGCATTCTAGAAGACGGAATAGCTGCCGGACCTGAAGACATCGATGTCATCTATGTGCTTGGCTACAGCTGGCCCCGGCACCGTGGGGGCCCCATGTTCTACGCCGACATGGTGGGTCTGACCAAGGTTCTGGAGAGGCTGGAGCACTACCACCAGGTGCACCCCGATGTGCCCAGCCTGCAGCCCTCCAAGCTGCTCAGGAAGCTCGTGGCAAGTGGCAGCCCACCTGTTCACAGGTGGAAGGAGGTCATGAAGAAACTTCCCAGCCAGCTTTAAATATTTCAACTTTAATATCTTAACACACTCATGTGGTCTTGTGTGCTGATTAACCAAATTGTTTAAAACTTGCTTTGCACTTTTCAACTTGAAAAAATCTTGAGTTCTTTGGCTTGTGGTACCAGTACAGGTGATATTATGGAGGGCTGCAGTATGTGCACTGAGGGACAGTGTTTTTTGTATGAGATTATCTACGGAATGTATTTTTGCTTCTGAAATGTGCCTATTTCAAAATGTAACAGGTGTGAATAATTTCTATTTCATTTAAAAGAGCTGAATTAAACCAGTAAAAATGTCATTTGTACATCATAGTCTGAAATTGATAGTTTCATAAAATGTGAGTAGAGGAAATTGTCAATCACACTTCTTTATTTGCTGTTATTTTTCAGCTAATATGTCATGTTCTTGTTGGCCTTATACACATGTCTGTCTGGTGGTTAAAAACATGCACTTAATAACAGCAATGGAAAATCATTGTACTGTTGTAACTTAATCTGTAGCAAGACATTTTTGTAATGACACAAAGTTTCATTGCATGTGAAGACTTTTCTAATATTTAATCATAACTGTATATTTTTTATTTTTTTAATCCTCAGCTGTATAGGCAGTATAATTGGATACTTTAATAAAGAATTATATTCAGTATATTTTGTGAGTTTTGTTGTCCTGTTGGCGCAAAATTTCCTTATTTGCACAACTTGGGTAAAATGTTTGTTCTTTGTTTAATCAGGGAAACATTTGAACTTGAAGAGGAACAGAAACCGGTTCTTTTGTTTGTTTTTTGCAAACTCAGCTGCTACAGAGACAGGAGAGATTAGGGAACGAAAACCTTTAAACTGCTGTAATATAAATTAAGTAAATCTCAATCATATCCTGTATTGAGCAGGCGTTAAGGCTGCCACCTAGTGGCTGGAGACGTAACGCCAAGCAGCTGGATGATTTTTGCTGTATAATGCTCATTTTCCCCTTTTCTTTTGCATATATACTATTTCTGAAATATTTTTTAAATTGGATGATAATGCATGAAATATTTATTTAGGGCTCTGGTATTGTTTAAGCTTTCCCCACATACATTTATGAAGGCTATTAAATAGAGGCTTTTAAAACCAACATTAAAATCTGGACTGATAATTGTATCAATTTCGCATTCAGACCTTGATCTCTGGAGTTGTCTTGGAGGGGCTGATGAAAGCCTGGGTGCGTGTTTGAAGTGCGCACAGACAGCAGCTGGCTTTGTGTTTGCGGCTCCTCCCGTTCTCATCAAGTTCAGATGCGCGCCGTTGTGGAGCGCGCGCGTCACCAAGCAGCGCACAGCTGAGGAGCTTCCCGACGCGAGCGGAGGATGGAGAGATGTGTGGATCGCGACCGTGGGAGGCTTTGAATATGACATTACACGCGGCTATATGACGCCCTTCCACTTTGACAGGATATGCGTCCACCCTTTGTGTGAGCGGTGACGCCGGAGCTCTGGATCCAGACAGCCAGCGCCGCGTTTCGCGTCTGTCTCCCATCTGAAAAGAAAAAAAAAAAAAAACCTGGATCGTATTTTAAAAAAAGAAAAGGAAACTCGGCTCGGCCCCCCTCCCCCAAACATTTTTATGCTTTAGTTGATCGAGTGTGGGGAGGAGGTTTTGATCCAGGAAATGTTGGCATGGCCGCGTCGGGAGTACATAAGTGTCCGAAGAGCGAGAAGTTGGACGAGGCGCAGGCTTTGGCCAAGAGCTGCGCGGGGAGACCAGACTTCCTGCCTTGTGATGGACTCTCCATCTGCGCTACGCACAGCCACGGGAAGTGCTTCAAGCTACACTGGTGCTGCCACTTGGGCTGGTGTCACTGTAAGTTGGAGATTTTTTTCTTTTTTTTTCCTGAATTTCCATAGATGGGTTCTGGTTGTGCAAGACTGCAAACAAAAATGTAGTTAGTGTGGGGACTTTGTTGTTGGAAAAAAAAAGAGCCAGTAGAATGTTAGCTTTATCAAATAAGAAGGGCACATATGGCAGATATCACCTAAATGTAAATATATTTATTCTATGATAAAGCAATAGGCTATATTATGGCTCCAAACGCCCCGCAGACTAGATCGTCTGCCCCAGGGCCAAGTACAAATTCTAAGCACATTTCAAAGTCTTACTGCTTTGTTTTAAACATCATCAGATTAAATCCTGATCCCTGTCACACCACCACCCCAGCTGAAACTCTCCTATGAATAAATCTGTTGTCTCAAAAATGGAGCCTGAGCAACTCATCAGCAAAGAAGTGAGTGCTTCAGATTCCTGTTTTGTTCTCATTTTGAAGAGTCCCGTGACACTGATGCACATCTGAATCATCACTTTCATCTCTGTTTTTCAAGGGAAAGTCTGGTGCTTTTCTGTATTTTTTTCGCGATGCCCCGTGAAATGTCAAAAGCAGCCATGGATTTATCCTGTTAATAAGTAAAATGCCATCGTCCCAAATTTTAAATTAAATGACATCAAATTAAAACTGGACCTAGTCTCAACTAATAATCCGCTGCTGAAAATAGTCCTCCTTAAAATCCATCCCTAACTTCTTTTTTGATAACGAATAGAAAAACTATTTAAAGAAACTGCAGTGCTTAAACACCCTCAGAGTTATGTCTTTATGACCCATTTTTAAAGATCTGTGCCTTCATTTCGGAGGATGGTTGAAGCTGACTCTGTAGGGATGTAGACTAAAGCAGGAACTTTTTCCAGGAGCTATAGTCTTCTGGGAGGTCCTTCCCTTTCCATTTCCAATGGATGTGGCCTGGAGTGGTGGGCAGCATGGTGCCTTAGTGGTTACCTCTGATACATTCAACTGTTCAAATCCCTGTTGGGGCCTTAATGTGTGGAGTTGCATTCCCTCCCCTTGTTTGCATGGGTTTTCTCATGGGTACCCCAGCTTCTTCCTATAGTTCAAAAATATGCATGTTAGTTTCATTTCTTAATACAACTTTGTGAGAATGAGTGTTTTTTTTTCTTCTTTTTTGTCTATGTGGCCCTGAGATGGACTGGTGATCTCTGCAAGGGCATACACCACCTTTTACCCAGTGACAGCTGGGGCAGTCTGCAGTCGAACCCCATGACCCTCAGTAGGTCTGAAGCAGTAAGAGATAATGGATGACAGATAGGACATGGGGAAACCTGGGAAATCTAATTCAGGGAGAAATATCTCACCTTAAAAACAGTCTTGAGAGTAGGAACCTTTGGGCTTGCAGTACCAAACAATTTAGACTGATAAGGTGTTGTGAGAATTTTATTTCCTTTTCTTTTTTGTTCTTGTCATCTCATGTTTGATACCCTCAGTAGCTATGTTACTACATTGCACCACACAAAGTTGTCAGTCTTTTTTTTTCTTTAAAAAAAAAAAAAACAACAATAAAAACTGTGCCATTAATATTAGAAATGGATCAACTGCAATTTTCTTGGCATATTCCGATTTTGATTTTCTTCATGTCCTGACATGCTGATTCCACTTTCCTTCCCTAGAATGATAATCAGCTGCATATATTAACTTAAGAAACTATGAAAGATAGCAGAAGATTGCAGATTGTCTGTTTTCCTGGCTCCAGTTAGCCTGTTAACCTTTGTTAGCTTTTTTATTTATTTATTTGCCTTAAACGCTGTCCAGATGACTTTCTTTGCCGTTGTGTACTTACAGCCCAAAACGCCCACAACTTCCACAATGTGCTCATTGATGAAGAAAAAATAAAAACAAAACAATTCTCAGGACCCTAAAATGATGCATTTATTAAAATAAATAAATAAACATAACACCCACAGCTTGTATCTTCTGTTCATAGTTTAACATTTGCACTTCCGGGTCTTTATTCAGGGGCTTTTTTTTTTTTTTTGACAACATAAAATTCCTCCCTTTTACACCAAATCAACTTTTTCTTTTGTTGCAACACTCTCCCCTTTCTTTTTTTTTTTTTTTTTTTGACAATATAAGATTATTACTTTTGACACAAAGTAGATTTTGTATGTTGTGGCAACATTCTAACCTTGCTTAATATACATGCTGCCAACTTGAGCTGCTGCGCTTCAGTCAGACATGTATTTGTTCTTATATTTGTGGTATAATCAATAATCTCAGTAATTTATTTTATTTTTATGATGAAAATTGTAATATTGAAGATGATTTCTTTTTAAGCCCATAACTCTACTGGAACATGGATAATTTTTTTTTGTCACTTTTTAAAAGTGTCGGTGACATTTTCAACGCTCTTGTATCCAAGGCACTTTCCCTCCATTTGAACCTCTCTTGACCTGACACTTTAACGCAAATTCCCAGTAGCTGAGCCTGAACCCGACAGGATGTCCATCCCTTTGTGCTTCCCTTTTTTTATCCCAATCTCTGTCTCTCTCTGGCCTGAAAATCCTCAGATCAGTGTAAAACACAATCGCCATCTCCTCTGCAGCCGTCACTCTGGGCTTACAGTGTGCAACTACAGAAGTCACATTGTAATCTTTGCCTCGTAATCGTTGGATTTAGATGGCTCCGTTCAAGCAAAATGAGCCAAGCGATTTTGAAATATTAAATGTGGCAGAAAAATGAGGATCCCTCCCCTCCTGCTCCCCGACCCCAGTGTTTATTACAACCCACACCCAGCATTAAGGATTCAATGCAAAGCCAATTCAATGTTGCATCATTTCTAGACAGTTAGACTAGCTTTCTGTTTTGAAAATGTGCCACAAAATAGACTATGCTCTTCAGTATTCATTTCAGATTTGCTATTTCATAGGAAGAGCAAACAAACATAAATA
This sequence comes from Arrhamphus sclerolepis, assembly GCA_037176975.1. Classification (NCBI taxonomy): domain Eukaryota; kingdom Metazoa; phylum Chordata; class Actinopteri; order Beloniformes; family Hemiramphidae; genus Arrhamphus; species Arrhamphus sclerolepis. Next base: position 8,642,764 of record JBAMYA010000014.1, on the reverse strand, counting down.
GCATTGCTCTCCACTGCATTTCACAGTGTTCCTATGGAAGACAGTGACGGTCCATCAGTGAAAGTAAACTAGCATTTACTGCTGAATCAGGAAAACCAGAGCTGAGAGAAGTTTACCAGCTTGCTTTGGTATGCAGTGCCTCCCTGCTCAGCTCATGCTTTCTACTTTGGAAAAATGCATAATCACGCTGGATTGAAAATAGCTAAAAAAAAAAAAGAAAAAAAATACTTTAGTTCCCCTTTTCTCTTCATGCTTTCATTTTGAATGTGCCCATGACTGTCAGCTGGAGTACAAACTTGTTCCGAAGCTGATTGTTCGTTCACCACAGGACACCTTGATAAGCCCGCTTTTATAATTAAATTTTAATAGGTTCCAAGGAAAACAAATACAAAAGGTCACTATGTACTAAGACTTTGCTGAGGATTTAAATTCTTAAACACAAACGATTTCCATTATCTCAGAGCGGTATGGGGTGATTACCTGCTCAGTTCTCTGCTTTTCTCATTTCTTATATGCCGCTGGAAGTAAGCTCCGCTCTCCGCAATACAGTTATTTTGACTGTTTTCCAATAGTTTCCATTTAGTTCTAGCTTCTTTGGCAGAGAAAATTGCGAAAAAAATGGAAATGGATGTAGGCGGAGAAGCCTTCCCAGATAGTGACAACAACATCAGTCCAAGCCTCTCATTACCAGTAATTAGCTGTGTTTAGTGTCACTGCCAATATGTCACATCTGATGCAAGCTTTTGCTCACAGCATCATTGGAACCACCTGGTCTGAAAGTTGTTTTTTTTTTTTCTTTTTGTTTTTGTTCTCATTTTCTCTCATTTTATCTGCTGCTAACTGATTATAGCTACCAAGCTGAGCAATGAATGACTCATTAAGAATCTCTAACAGTGACTATAATGAGTCCTGAATGGTCTTGTCAGTCTGCTTATTCTTTTGTAGCACAATTTTTTGAAAGCCGGAGCTTGTACTTCTCATGTTGTTACACAAGAGTGGGATTTTTCTGTCAAACTTCCTTAGCAGTCTCATATTTCACACCACACAGCTGTAACCTTGCAAATATTTCCAAAGGGAAATATGGAGGTTTGGAGAATTTAGCTCTGCTTTGTATCGACTGATCAGGTGGCCAATTCAAAATTTACTGCTGTGCTGAATCATAAAAATCTTACCATTTATTGAAGGATCAATAAAGAGCCTGTGGATACCTCAGGGGAGATGCTTGATTAACTGTTGGAGTAGTTTCTCAGTCATCTATGTCACGGAATCCTAAGTGATTAGACAGAAAATAACTGGACTTCTTTTCTTGGTTCTTGAAGAGGTTTCATCTCTCCTCTGAAAGGCTTCTTCTCTACTAATGGAGAGTTTCAGAAGTGTAACTTTGAGCGTTCACACCTTGTAAATCTGTGAGGTCACATGTAAGCTACTGACCTACTGCCCAGCCTTCAGGTTATTTGGCTCACTGTCAACTGTAAGTCGCTCAGTAACCTGGCCAGTATGTGAGATAGTTTGGTGACACGAATCAAGGTGCAAATTGGTGTCAAACCACCTGGGGATAAAAAGTCAACGCTGCATTTGAACTGCTGGATAGGTGAAGACTCACGTACCCAACACTTGGACAGGTGAAGACTCAGGTGCCCACTTACATCTGATGATTAGTGACATTTAGAGGACAGCAATAAGCTAGATATGTTCTGGACAGGAACGATAAATGATTTCAGAAAGGAGTAAAAGAAGCCATCTATGTTATGTATATAATTTCAAGAGCAATTTGCAATATTCTGTCATCTAAGATGTGGCTTACTAAAACCTTCCTCATATTATTTCTCACTAAGTTTGGTATTAGAATTTATCTTTTTGTTATCAACATCTGCTTTGCATCAACCAAGAGAGAAAAACGAGGCCTTTTCATTAAGCACATACTTCATACAGTTGTAAATGATAAATTAATGATGGCTGAGATCTATTTATAGGTGTTTTTCTGGCTGGCTCACTGGTGGTTTACCTAATTTGATGATCTGTGAATTGTGCATTCATAGATCACAGCTGGAGTTCACTAAATTGTCTGATAAGATCGTTATGAATTATTTAAGTAGGCAATTATTAGCCTGTATTGAGAGAAAGATTGGGTACAATGACCCCAATTCCTCTCAGTGCGATCAAAATTAGAGCTAAATTGAAGTAGATCAAAAACAAATCTGTTTTTGACTAGATATAACGGATAATTCAACATTTTTTTTTTTACACAGAAATGTTTTTTTAACTGGGTTTTAGGAGAACTATGAAAAAAAGATTTGAAGCCTGGGCTCAGACAGGGTTGTGTGTAGTCTAAAAACCTGACACTTTGATGTCACATGGGTTGCGTCAGTTGGGTGTGCAAAGTTAGAAAGAAATGAGCTGACTGGACTTCTGTAGCCTGCTTCTCATAACTGCTTTTTGCTTCATTAGTAGCTAGAGTATAACTCATTTAAATCTCGGGCAAAAAGCCTTACTATGTATTTCCACATCTATACTTGCTGTACTAAATGTTTTTCCACTGAGATGTACATGGAATATATGCAGCTGGATGGCGTATTCATGACTGAAAAAAGGAACCGCCAACCAGTTCTCAGACAGAAGGAAGATGTGTTGCAGGATGAAAATGGCAGTGCTAACTTATGGGGCGCCATGAAGGACATTATTCTGAAATACAGTAGCATTCATACACATGTATGGAAGGCATTCAATCACACATTTGAAAAGTGAAATGCATTCATACACACATATGAAATGTGAAATGCATTCATACATCCTATTGGAAATTCTTTCATATAACTTATTGAAATTTTCTGTTGAAATGTAAGTAATTTCAGTTGAAACGAAAGCTGATTGGTTAAGCACCACAACTTTATAATGGAGGTAGTGGTGGCAAATTTGTTTGCTCGCCACAGTGATGTTGTGTCAGCAGCCAGGTCTGACCACAGCGACAGCGTTAATTAATAATACACTGGCTGGCAAGTACAGATATGCTGGACAGTTGGCATCACTTTTCCCATCTTGGCAGCATGAAAGGCTCCTGTTCTACCGTTACCTCCTGGGAGGACACCAGTTCACTGCCTGCCTCAGCATTACAGCCTCTCATTACTACTTTCAGGTGCTGTCTTTTGCTGTCCTCCCACTGTCACACTGCAATGTCCTCCCGTCACAGCAGTGTAACAACCACCGGCACCATGACCCAGCCACAGACAGTGGGAGGACAACATCCAACAGACTGCCATTACAGGAGGTAACGGGAGAACAAGAAACACCTAATAACCTTCTGCAGCATGAAAGCCTCCCATTACTACTGTCGGGTACTGTTCTCTTGATACACAGGAAAACGGGAAACCGTTGTAAAAAGAGGCTGTCATGCCAAGATGGGAAAAGTGATGGCGATTGTCAGTGCGTCTGTACTTGCCAGCCAATATATCATTAATTATTCTTTCACTTCAGTCAGATTGGCTGCTGGTACGACATCACTGTGGCGAGCAAACAAATTTACTACCACTACTTTGATTAAAAAGTTGCAGCTCTTACCCAATCAGCTTTTGTTTCAACTGAAATCACTTACGTTTCAACTGAAATCACTTCTGTTTCAACAGAAAATTTCAATAAAATATATGAAAGAATTTCCAGTCGGATGTATGCATTTCATATGTGTTTATGAATGCATTTCATATGTTTGTAAATGAATTTCATATTTGCATGTGAATGCATTTCATATGTGTGTATGAATGACTTTCACATGAATTATGAATGCTATTTCAGAATAATGTCCCTCACGGCGCCTCATACCAATTAGCCAGCATGAACAGATAAGTTGACATCAAGACTGAAAAACAAAAATGAAAATATTTACTGATGAACAGACATGACCTGTCTTTGTGCCTCCTTTTAGGAACTTCCAAATATCTTTTATCACTAAATGTGCCTTCTCAGCTACAGAGAATCAGCATGGCATGTGGCATTGGTGTTGGTGGCAATGTTTACCTTTCTTTATGGCACATAAGGAGCACAAATCAACAAACAAGTAAATGAAGACATAATAAACCCTAATAGACTGGGTTAAGATTAAGTGGATTAAATGGAGTGAAGCTAAACAAGTAAACAATTAAGTCCTACTTCAAGAAAACAGGAAATTATTTGTCTCAGTTCTCCCTATAATTTTATTTTATTTCAACCTCTGGAAAAAGAAAAAAAAACTTTTTTAACGCAGACCTCAGCTGCAATTCTTCCTAACATTTTGGCAGCTATCATTCATTCATCCATTATCTATACCCGCTATTTCCTGTACAGGGTCACAGGGGTCTGCTGGAGCCCATCCCAGCTCTTTCCGGGTGAAAGGCA
>JBAMYA010000014.1:8607157-8632590 GCA_037176975.1 Arrhamphus sclerolepis | reverse complement strand
ACCTACTTCCTGAGCTTCAACCCATAAGTGGGGTGGCTGCTGCTCAGTAACACACATATATATATATATATACACATATATATGTATATATATATATGTGTGTGTATATATATATATATATATATATACATATATGTGTGTGTGTGTGTGTGTATGTATGTATACAGAAGAGCTTTGTGACTGTGAAGTGTCACCATTGCACTGACTGACACTCGTGCCTCTAGCATTCCAATGGATATTGTGTCTCACATACACGTTACGTATTTTACACACATGACCTACGTGCCAAACGAACACAGAATATGTATGTCAGCCATGATGTGTTCCCATAAATAGCAGATCCAGCACTTAGGATCGTGGGGCAATGAGGTGGTCCATTATCTTGCCCAAGAACACACAGAATACATGGTGGGAGTGGGGATAAACCCAGCAGTCTGGTTAGACAATTACCTTCTGTACCTGCTTAGCATTGGTTGCTTGTGTATGAACATTAAAATCCAAATTCAGTTTCCGTCATATTCAAATAATAATAATTAAGAGATCTGGGTTTTATGTAATATAATGTATTATGTAACCTTGTGGCCTCTTAGCAACCATCACAACCATCATTAGAAAAGAACCAGCAATATGGTTCGCATGGACTGGAAGTAAGGATGGTGAAGAGAAAACTCAATGTCAGTTGTAAATACCGAAGCTGCTATGCATTTTCTAATTCCTCTCTTGGAGAGTTGTAAATTGGCATGTTGTTATGGCTTAGGTGAATGGAAAGAGTTCATTTCTCTTGCTGTGGGGGTTTCAAGGATAAAAAGCTACATACTCAGGCAAGATGAGCTTTCTATGAGCAGAGGAATGATACATTTATTTCTGAAGCTCTGCAGCCTGCCTCTTTTAAAGTTGCAGGTGTCTAATCTTTGCTTGTCAAACCAGCAGGTTGTCATTTTTTCCCCCCAAAAGTTACACTTTGAAGGACTCAGCTCATTTCCCCTGACTTCATTTCCTGTAGAGTTGGGATGCTGCTGATTCATCCTGTTCCCCACAGAGAAAATAACTACAATAGGACTCTTGTGCTTGCAAAGCAGAGACTTGTCTTAAAGAACAGAGTCTCACAGTCATGGCTTAGTTCAAGCCTTTGAAGGGAATCTTTAGCAGCTGCAGTATTTTCTGTGCCAATGCAAATGAAAAATTATAGTGCATCCGGAAAGTATTCACAGCACTTCACTTCGTCCACATTTTATGTTACAACCTTATTCCAAAATAGATTAATTTCAAAACTCTTCACTCAATACCACATAATGACAACGTGAAAAAGGCTGTCCTGAGGCCACTCCTTTGATATCTTGGCTGTATTCTTGGACTCATTGTCCTGCTGAAAGATAAACTGTTGCCTCAGTTGTGAGGTCCAGAGCACTATGGAGCAGGTTTTCATCCTGGATGTCTTTGTGCATTCATCTTTCCCTCTATCCTGACTAGTGCCCCAGTTCCTGCTGCAGAAAAACATCCCCACAGCGTGATGTTGCCACCACCATGATTCACCGTAGTGATGGTATTGCCATGTGGCTTTAACAAAGGAGTGGTTTCCCTCTGGTCATTCTACCATACAGGTCTGATTGGTAGATTGCTGCAGAGATGGTTGTCCTTGTGGAAGGTTCTCCTTTTTCCACAGAAGAATGCTGGAACTCTGACAGAGTGACCATCAAGTTCTTGGTCACCCCTGACTAAGGCCCTTCTCCCCGATCGCTCAGTTTAGATGGCGGTCAGCTCTAGGAAGAGTTCTGGTGGTTCCAAACTTCTTCCATTTGTGGATATTGAAGGCCACTGTGCTCAATGGGACCTTCAAAGCAGCAGATATTTTTCTGTACCCTTCCCAGATTTGAGACAATCCTTTGACCTCATGCTTGGTTTGTGCTGTGACATGCACTGTCAACTGTGGGTCCTTATATAGACAGGTGGCTGCCTTTCCAAATCATGTTTAATCAACTGAGTTTATCACAGGTGGACTCCAATTAAACTGTAGAAACATCTCAAGGATGATCAGTGGAAACGGGATTCAGATTAGCTCAATTTTTAGCTTCATGGCAAAGGCTGTGAATACTTATATACATGTGATTTCTTTGTTTATTTGTTTGTTTTTTAAATAAATTTGCGAAAATCTCAAAAACACTTTTTTCCCCTTGTCAATATTGTGTGTAGAGCTTTGAGGGAAAAAATGAATTTAATCCATTTTGGAATAAGGCTGTAACATAACAAAATGTAGACAAAGTGAATACTTTCTGAAAGCACAGTACATTATAGAATCAAGGACAAAGGACTTACTTTCACCTTTGTTATGCACCACATGAAAGCTTTCCTGATATATATAGTACTGTGTGTTGATGCAAAAAAAATATATAAAAATCTGAGTTTGATCTATGTCTCTTGCTTATTTTTCCATTTATTTATTTATTTATTGCTTTGTTTTATTTTTTTGAGACTTACTCACTCCCAAAATCGATGCAGTAAGACATACCCCACTAACCTCTTCACCCTCATACCTTCCCCTCACTATATCACAGGCAGGCTGACAGTTTGAGGTGAGGAGGAAGGAGAGCAGAACAGAAGAACAGAAGAATGTAGATGAACTGGCAACTCAACTAACAGCACAGAGGAACAGCAGGTCCCGGACACCCCAGCCCCCTGAGCTGGCTTTGTTCCTGCATCTTCTATGCAACAATTCAAAAGCAGATTGCACAAATTAGACCCATAGGGAGAGAAAACAGACCAACGTACAGCAAACAACTGTCACTCACATGTGTTTCTGCAGAGGAGAAAGGGGACGTTACTGCATATGCAAGGTGCTCAAACAGACGAATTGGCCACGAGGGACCAGATGTTCCTCCTGTGTGTTGCCTCTTCTTGCTAATAAATACTCTTGCCATTGCACTTTCAGCCAAGCACCTGCATTTTCTGTTAGTTACTTTCAGGGCTTAGAGGTGTTGCTCGCTGAGGAGTGAAGGAAGTATTTGCAGATATCAAAAGCATGTATTGTTTCAACTCGTTGCAGCCACCAAGGAAAGATGACACAGTTTCTGTCGTCAGTTCACCGTGTGTACAGGCACACACACCTGGGACATAAAAGTGCAGAGTGATGACAAAAAACAAGAGAGAAAGAGAAAGACAGATGCAGAGAGAAACACCTCTCAACAGTGAGGATATTTACGGTTTCCTAACCTTTATAGATTGCAGGTGTTGTGTTCACAATCAAAATCGAGTTAGCAGCGTCTGGCAGGATGAGCTGGCAGGTGTAGCACACGGAAAGACGCTCTGGCAAACACAAGGTCGCACATGTGGAAAAAACTTGTGAAACACAACAAAGCCTGCTTCATTCTGTCACAGCCAAGGTTGCGATATTCATCACATCCAGTGAGCTTGTGCATCCCAACAAGTCCAAAAAATACTGCACCAGAGGACTGTGTACATTTTGATATGCAGCTGTGCAGCGCAGCTATTCGGCATGTCACTGCTTAAACTGGATTCTCCACACTTATTAGTTACACGATGTATTTTATCCAATAAAGGGAATTAAGCATATTTAATACTTGAGAGTACATGCAAAATTATGTAGAGTGCTGAAAGTATGTAGATCATCAGCCTAAAAGACAGCTCTTTAAACAAAGGGGGAGGGGAAGCATTTTTGAACACTTCAGTAGCTGTTTTTTTTTTTTTCCTTTTTTTTTCTAAACTGTGTGAATAAAAACTGCTGTACAGAGCAGATAAAAGTACTTAGAGAATACATACTGGGGGCAAAAATAACACATTAGAAACATCCGTGCACAACAAAGGATTTGATACTTTCCTCTTTGGAAGACGCTGGATTTAAAAAGATAGTGGCAACATGTTTCTTATCTTCCTTCCCTGCCATTGTCAAGGATGGTGAACAGTTTGTAAAAGCAACCAATTACAGCAGCCTTTCATCCAGAAGGCAGCATCAAATGCTTTGACTGTCAGCCTTTATTGTCGCTGGGGGCAGACAGGCGGCCTGGGGAGAGACTTATGCACGCAGCAGCACTTTCTACCTCTCCTGATGTCCATCTTTATGTGAAAAAAATATTTTCAGAGGTATCTGCTTAAATCAAGAACTCTGGAAGGACAATAAAGTGAGAACACTAAACAAGATACAAAGGCTCTCTTTCTGAAGCCTGATCAGAGAAGAAAATGAATCAGCGCGTGCCACATTAAAAGCGTGTTTGTTGATGCAAGAGGTTGTTAAGCCAACCTGTTTGTGAGCCTTCTGTTTCACTCTATGGCCACCTGAGATGCTTCCCTGAGATGTCCTCCCCCTGGGATTGGACAGACATAACAGATGCAGCTTAAAGCAATGAAAAAGCCCTCAGCTCAGTCTCAAACACACATAAACACAATGCATGCATATACACAGAGTGTGCACGGATGCAAAGACAACAAGGCACAAGTGCGTCCTGCCCGGGAGGGGGTATATTTAGAGTCTTGCGTAATGTGCTTTTAACACAACACAGAGTGGATGAATTTTTAATGCCTGGCCAGAGAAAGAGAGTGTGGAAGAGGGGAAAAAATGAATGAAGTTAAGCATTTAATCTGTGCTGTTGCTTAGGCGTGAGACAGAAATCAGACAGCAGCCTATGAACATGAGGCACAGCCCTCAGCCTGGCCACCAAAGTACCAGCCATGGTTGAATGCATCTGCAAGAGAGGGGATGGCAAGCAGGAGAGAGCGGGTGAAGGAGCCAGCAGGAGGAAAATTGGGAGATGCATGAGGCAGAAGAGTGAGGAGAGGGGAGTTTGCATGAGTGAGTGAACAGGAATAACTATGAGCCATGTCAATTCTGTGCTGGTTATCCCACGGGAAACAGAGGAGTGCACTGTACTGCAGCTTCTTTGGCAAAGCCCTCACACTCAGATGTGAATGTTTACAATGCAAAGACATGTGCAAACATGTCTAGTCCACTGTCTGGCTGTAGAGTGGGCTTCAGTGTCAACGAGTATAAGAGCAATCATTAGCAAATGCAACCGCCACATTAAAGTGGTCATGGTGTAGTTTTAGGGAAAAGGAAAGGCGGTAGAGAATAAATAGGACACTGCATTCAGCATGGATTTGAAACACCTGCAGATAATAACATTACAGTTTTACAAGTTTAACACTGGGAAAAGATTTTGCATGCTCTAGCCTAAATAATTAAAATCCAATTCATTGCTTTAGGGACTTCGTGGATTTTTTTTTCTGTAGAAAACAATCCAGGCAACATAAACCCAGGGTGCAACAAAAGAAAATAAAGTATTAGTATTTTTTTCATGTTTTTCTGGGTGATGTTATTCTATTTTTCTTTCCTTTTTTGTGTTCATCTATCTTCACACACAGATACAAAAGACAATCTCACAGCAGTTTGTGAAACCTTTACAAAACCGTATGTATTGATTTGGGTTTTTGAACATTCCTTTTTCTCCTTTTTCTTTCTTTATAAGAACATTGTCACAAGACTAGATGCATTTTAGAAATAAACTTTTAAAAAACTGTCTGAAAAGTTTATCATGTGATTTGAAACTTGGCTTGAAATACATAAATCACAACATATAGGCCTACCATGTCACAAATCCATGTTTTGTTTTGTTTTTCTAGCAACTGGTATATGAGTCCCACTCATCTGAAAAAGACATGGTGTGAGTCCAAGAGAAATATATTACACTGAAATCTATACAATGAGGAAAAAAGAAAAAAGCTTACTTCATACCCCAGCAATGATTTTCATTGTCTGTGTATGCTCTACCCTCATCATAAGCCAGGGCAGGGACACCAGAGAACTGCTTGTTTACATGTGCACTAGGGAGCAGGGGGATTCTCTGTGTGAGATGTATTCTCAGTGATGGAAATAACCCACTGTGATGCCTAGATGGAGCACACAGGAGGCAGGATGTGATGCAAAAAGAGCTCTGCAGGAATCAGTGTTGTGTTCACAACTTATTGAATATAGTAGTAGAGGATCCCTGCTTATCTGTAAAGATGCCTGTTTTTGTGTTGATATATGCAGCTTCTATCACATCTGGAATACTGATGAATGAACAGAGTACGACATACAGGAAAACAGACAAGACCTTGAAGCAAAGCAGCAACTGTTGTCAGGACATCAGAATAAGAACAGAATAAGAAGTACAATGCCTGAAAATCAAAAGTAAAATTGTATGGTTTCTGAAAAATATAGATGACAAACAAAATTGGAGATTAGGAAGGAACAGGAACAGCGGAGAGAGAGGCTTGGTTCAAATCTTCATAAATCATCATAAATGGTTAAGAGTGCTGATGACATCACACGTGATATTGGCAGGTAACACAGGTGAACTGTCTCTGGTGACAGTATGGACAGAAACTTACAGCCAATAGTCAATAACTGACTATTGGCTGTACAATAACTGGCATGTGCAATCCCAGGATTGCACAACTGCTGCTAACAATAATACACCCCTCCCCCCCAGTCCCCCAACCTTTTCTAGTCTGTTTCAAATCTCCCACTGTCTCCATATCAGTGTTGTAAGTTTGTTTGTTTTATGTCCCTTGTACATAAAAACTCCTGTCCCCTTACATCCCTCACAGAGAAAAAGAAAGAAGTGAGCACTAAGAGGGTTCAGTTAAGCCAGTGTCAGAAACCAAGTTAATAACTCATACTGGGAGTTATCACGGTAACTGACTCTGACCTAAATCTGGTTGAGAGTAGGGGCTACTTCCACATAACCTGAGTTTCTCTCTGTCTCCTACCTTTCATAAAAACTGAAATGGAATTAATTTCATCAGATAATTGATCATAAAATGTGCATTTAGATATCTGAACAATGAAATATTGCATTTGCGTATGGAAACAATATTGATGATCCAAATAGATAGTTTGATGCATTCCAGCCAAGCATCACTCATACTTGAGATACCCTGTCATGATTTTTTTAGGAGCATTAGGTTGACTGTTTTTCTGCAGTTACATACATAATCTCACCCTTCCATGCATAACAGCTATCCATTATATGCCGTATTGTTTAATGTTTTTGTAAAGATTTTCATTTGAAAATGTCAGTTTTTCTAATAACTACAGGGATGCTGAATATTGCCTTTTAGAAAGTGAACATTAGAGCTGCGAGAAAATTGGTCTGACTCACAAGTGGTTCCCTCCCATATACACCTATAGTTCATGTTTTGTTTTGATTGTATTTTATTTTTATTTTTATTTTTTTACCAGCGGTATTACACCTGCCACTAAAGCTTTAAATTATACATTCCCTCAATCTGTAATTTCTCCCACATGATCTGCCTTTCTTTCACCACTTCAGCCGTCCTATGTTTCTGCACAAAGCCAGCTGATTGCAATAAAGGCTGTAATTCAGACAAGAAGAGTAGAAGAATCTCTTCCCCTTACCTGGCGTTGCCATAATGAATAACAGTAATGGCGCTCCATAGATGATGTCTTTGTACAGCTGTAGTAACTCAGACTTTTCTGAACCAACTCTAAACCCACATTCTCAATTCAATTCAATTTATTTTTCACTCTGTTTTATTTATGTAGTACTTATTTAAAACATCAGCATCTCTAGATGCTTTGCAGAAACCCAGAGCATGATCCCTGAGGACATGGCGACCCAGATAGTGGTGTTGGTGTACTACAGTGGCATTTAGACAGGTGTAGGGAAACTCAGACACTCAGAGACACTCAGAGTTTCTTAAATCAGGGTCTGATGACTCTGAGTTTGTTTTTTAACTTGGAGTTTGTTGAGCCTCCTCACTGTAACAGCCTCTGTTAGACACTCCACACAGACAAAACAACAAGAGCTGCTTTTGTTGTTGTAGGGCCATGGATCAATCACTACAAAAGGACAAACTTTGACTCTTTCCTCTTTCTTCTAAAGTTATGTGTGTGTCAGTATAACGATGACACTTCACTTTCTCTTTAGTGTTCATAATAACTATGGCTGATAACAAGCTGCGTCTAGTCGCATGGACATGAGATTTTTTTTCTCCCAGTAACTAAAATTAGACATTGCACAGCGCCAGCAAACATTCTGTGACTAAAGCGATTTGGGAAGTTACAGCAGCACAATTGGACTTGAATGAATATGGACAGCTTTTGAAATCACATTAGCAGATTTAAACAAAAAAAAAACACCCAAAACCTATGCAACACAGCTTTAAAAGAAAAACAACAACAACAACAACAACAAAAAAACAATTCCCCAAAGCTCCAGGGTGGAGAGCATGAGCATACAACAGTATGTCAGTTAAAGAATCATCACCTTTTCAGTTTCAGGCTGCATGATTGACACACTGACTTACTGGCACACAGCATTTCATGTTTGTGCCCAGACCAAATTAGTAAACATTTGACTGCTATTAGCTTGGAAACGCAAAACATGAAAAGAAATAAAGCATACATGAGTCTTGAAACCTCTTGGAAACACCTGCTTTTAGAACCAGCTGGCAAGCAAGCTCCTTTGGGAGCTCCATCACCTACTGTATGACTCACTACATGGTTTTCCTCTCAGCCTAAATGCCTTCCTCACCAGAATAATATTGGAGAGAAAGCAAGATGACAGAAAATACACCACAAAGGCTCTTTGGCTTTTTCAAGTGTTTTCTTGAAAGCATTTCAACATTGAATGTCACCGAAATTCATGTGATGTAGCATCTACACCAGCAACGAGCTCAGATTGTTTACTGCTGACGGCAGCTGGAAATGACAGCTGATCAGGAACTGGCTATCCATCTTCTCTCGTGGCTTTACTGTAAGAGGAGCTCTGAAGGGGTACAGTACTGGAAAATGGTCTGTGTGGCTGATCAGCAGACGTGTGGGCTCACTGCTGTTAATCCTTCCCATATGTTCAGCTCTCCCATCAAAAACATTAAAGTCATATGACAGAGAGAGATGCTCAAAATACGTCAGATGAAGCCGACAGGAATAGTGCTGGCTGCTGCAAAGAAAAGCTTTTTGCAGTATGGCCAACCAGTATCATTAATTTTCTATGCACACTGCAACTCTGCCTTTGAAATGTTATTTTCTTCCCACAAGAAAACAGTGATGTTCATTTATTGATCACGTCTTAGATCATCACACAACTCTATTTTTGGGCAAGAAGTTGTTGAAGTGGTCAGAAAAAACAACAACAAAAAACTAAATTTATGCATCTGCAGTTGCATTGCCAGTGACTCCATCCATCAGTATGAATATGTCAGCCTTCTGCTAAAATCGAAGTTAAAGATGAAGATAAGACTTCATTGACATTGTATCAAGATATAGCAATATTTGTTTATTAGCTTCCATATTAGCCACATGATGTATAAGAAATAAAAATATTGTGAAAATACAATATTACACTCTATACAATGCAAACACAATGTAAAACAGTACAAGGAAAAAAAATAGGAACAGTTATTCAACTTAATGAAAATTACTAAATCATATCGCTTAAAATACTCTTAGAGACCAAAGAAGCTCCTTCACACAAGTCATAGATTTGCTTCCAAACTTTAAATACATGTGCTAAATAAGTTGATCTTTCCATATCAACATGCACACTTTTAGCTTTCTTCTTTACTGCTAATGATAAATGCTAACATTAACAACTATTACTCCTGTAATAGTAAAATAGTAAAGAAATCTTGTATACAGCACTGTCAAGGCTGCATGTTCTGTCCTGTCCACAACTGTCTCTCACCACTTGAATTGTTCATTGCACAATGGTTGAGCTGATGGTCATAGGCAGACTTTCCAATATCACGCTGAAAAGACGTCCTCAACAGGAGTGAGGAAATACCAGTTAACCTGTCTTGGACCAGCGCAGCCTGATAAAGTCCCACACTGTCCCACATGACAACATACCATGTGTGGTGTCTCCCGGGACATTCTTGTGATCATTGGAAACGAATATGTGATGGACGAAATCTAAGAATGTGGTTGGTGTTGTAGGTGCTCAGTAGGGGACCCCGTCCTGGCTGATTGCAGCAAACAATGCGATGTGGTAATCACATTCCCGAGGAACACGTGTCCAATGTTGTTCAGTGCCCAGAGTCTTTGTTTGGTTAGACTGAAGCCAGCTTCATCCATAAAAATGAAGTTATGCCAGACCACAGCAGCATCAAGGTCCGATTTGCTTTTGAGCTGACTGCAGCTACAGTTCAGATTATTGCCAAATGAGTCTTGCGTCTGAGTGGAAATGTTTATCAATTAGCACACAAACTTACAGTTTTGAATTCTGTGTCCAACATAGAGAGGTTTATATGCAGGATCTGTATTTTGCATTCAGTGTGTGTGTGTTAGTGTGAGTAGTGTTTTGCCAGAAGTGTGTGGTTGACAATATATATATATATAAATATATATGTACATATTTGTGACAATCTATGATTTTATCTTGCACCTTCTGCACCAAATTTCAAAAACTGTATTTTGGTTTACGTTTAGTGTCAAACCACTCTTTACCCCCTCCTGCTCATTTGCTGGATTAAAATGTTACCAGACTCAGGGACAGCAGCCATCTGCCTCGACTGGTTGGGGATCTGAGATGACAGGAAAGCGAGACCAGCAAACACAAAGAGATCAGTCCAGGGATATCTGCCTTTGAGACCCAAAGGAGAACAATGTTAATTGCAATAATAATGACATAGGCTGCACATACAAAAAGAATAAAGAAAAGAGAATGAGGAAAGTGTGTCAGGGAAGATCCATCAGCAGGCTGAGCCTATAGTAGTTAGGTCGGGCACCCAAGCCAGACTTAACTACAAGTTCTTATCAAAAAGGTAAGTTTTAAACTTAATCTTAAAGGCAGAGAGGGTGTCTGCATCCCAAACATAAATTGGTATCTAGTTCCACAAGAGAAGAGACTGATAACTGAAGGCTCTGCCTTTAGGACCCACAAATAAGCCTGCAGATATGGAACCACAAGTGCTTTATGGTGAGAAAGAGCTAAGTGCTTTATTAACCTTTGTTGAGCCATGAGGGCTTTAAATGTAATAAGAAGAATTTTAAATTCTACTTAACAGGAAGTTAAGGTTGGAGAAACTTGATCTGTCCTGCTAATCCTCATCAGACCTCTCACTGCAGCCTTCTAGACCAGCTAGAAGCTGTTCAGATGTCCCATTAATAAGGAACTGCAGGAGTCCAGTTGTGAAGTAACAAATCCATGAGATAGGACTTTTCTTATTTTCACACTGTTACTAAGGTGAAAAAAAGCAGTTCTAAAAAGTATATTGTTGTTTTTTAAAAAAAGGAAAAATCCTGGTCAAAATTAACTTCAAGGTTCCTCACAGTTGTACTAGAAGCAAATGTAATGTCATTCAGAATTACTATTTCTGATGCGCTCAGGTCCAAAGACAACGGCATGACTCTTTTCTGAGTCTAGTAATAGGAAATCAGCAGTCATCCAGGTTTTTAAGTTGCTAAGATATATTTTTAATCCAGATACTTTATTTGTCTCATCTGGCTGCATGGATAGGTATAGCTGATTATTGCCTGCATAACAGCTGATGTTTACGTCATGCTCTGATGATAATACCAAATTAAATCATGTTTAGAGTGAAATGTAACGACAGAAGCATTATAATTACACCGTCTATTGTAGTAACTGATTTTCTGTCTTACAGAATGGCTGATTTGTTGACATGAGAATAATAATCATAATTAGACAGTATTTCACTGACAAACATGTCCCAGATATATATTAAAGAATGACATTAAATAAAAATTATCTAAAGCATTTTTATGCAATGAAATTTCTTCTGATTTCCTGGTATCTATCTATCAGATGCATTTATTTGAAAATATCTAGCCAATGAGATTACGATATTTCATTTTATTGACAATGGGTAATGAATATCTGTCTTAAGTAACAGTTAAGACTGCACGTAAACGAGCTCAATTACTTCATTTACGAATACATAAAATGCGTTATAGAGAAGATAACAGACAACATCTTTTTCTAAGCCTAACCGAGCAATTCAGTGCCTAAATGTTAACTAACCTTTACAAATGTGCAAACAGAGAATAAAGAGAGAGAGAGAGAGAGCAGGCATAAATAGCCTGCAATGGACTGACAATCAAAATGACTGAGAAAACATTTTATTTTGATTGAATATTAGCAATATTCCTTAGCAACAGTCAACAGAACCAGTCCTAATAGTATTTGTTCATTGCTTTAAAAAATCTTCACAGTTTTTTCTTTTTCACAGTCTTTTTCCGTCCAGCGAAGACGGCACAGCATTATCCTGCAGCATCAAGCGTGTTTGTATATACACTCAGGGGGCATCTCTTCATGCTGACTTTGCTGATAGTAGAAATAAATTCAGAAGCGCAGCAGTCAGAGCGGCATGACTGAACCGTCTTCCTCCACAACTTCACACTGAGGCTATAAACTGATGTCTGTCACATCAAGAACAAAGCAGCCTTAAGCAGACTGTACACATGCAGCTGCAGCACACACAAGTAGGCTTATTACCACAGTGGAGATTTCTACTCTGATATTATTCTGTTTGCACTTGAAGATGAAGCACCAGATGTGAGTTCCTGTTCAAATGGTTCATTAATAGGAAGGAAAGAGAGGAAAGCAGATTGGCTCTTCCATATTAAAAATAGGGAGATAAGACATTCAAATAATAATATGCCGTACATATATAATCAACAAATGCATCTGTTCCATGGCCACACAGCATATCATGAGCCATGCATAATCTTACACTGATGAGGTGAAAGATCAAAGTGATTCTCAAACAGCTGTATCCCCTTAACATTTTGCTTTTCACTTTATCTCCCGGATAAATCATGAGTGATGGAGCTCAGGGACGTGCGAGTTGCCATCCAGGGCTCATCTGGCCAATGACGGCCCTGAGGCGGCAGCTGTCACCAGCAGAGAAGGTCTCCTGCTCCTGGCTGAGGTTTCCGATGAGCTGAGACCGGCTAATCACGACATTATCAGATCAGGGTCTGCAGCCCGGCACACACCGAGCCACCAGCACAACTTATGCGACCTTTTCCAACCTGCTCACAAGATGAATGACCAGGAGCTCCAATATTGTTACAGGAGATGGAAGGTCATGGATATTGTATATTATTTTCAATAAGTGAATAACTTCAGAGATGAGAAAGGAAGGCACTGTAATTCATGACTGTTGCTGAATTCTATATGAACTAGATGACTGTATTGGGGTGATATATAGGTTCTTCATGTAATTTGTATGTATATGTATATACATATTTATATATATAAAAACAGTACACTCATCTTCTGGTATGACATTTGCATCCCATCTGCCACTCTCTTTCTCAGTCCTGTCCTCCATCTTCTATGATCTATGATATTCTATAAAACTATAAATATTCATTCTGTAGTATATGTTAGTTGCGATCTGAGTGACAAGTGGCAACAGTTTTTATAGAAAAGCGACAATGTGATGTGCTTGTAAAATGCACATCATGCGCACATTTCAGGCAGAATAATACTGTGTTTTCAAAATAAAACCATTCAAAAATGCTTTATATTGGAATCCACTGAAGGCATTGGCCCTTGCCAAAAATAATTACTGCAATAATGTTTTCAAGAATTAGACTTGGCCCATTTCGCGAACCAGTGACCTTTTTAAAATGTAAGCATATAAGCAAGTGCGGGCGGACAGATGACTATCGTACTCTTTCTTACTCGCAGCAACACAACAAAGAGAAACTGCAGTGTAGCGTGACAAAGGCCTGGTCAGAAATAAACAGAACTTGGAGCAAAAGTATCCTTAAAAGGTCAATCTGTGCTGCAAGAAATTTGAGGAATCAAAATAACTGAATAAGGTAGATCAGTGAATATATGTTCAGGAAGGGAAGCAAGCTTGAATCAAACACTGCAAATATTGGTTGGTGGCTAGGCATAATTAAATGGGAATAGTTGGCTGGTCTAAGAAACAAGTTTGGAAAACACCTGAAAAAGGAATTTAAAACACTAATTCAAATCAAGTATTCTACATTTTATAATTAAAGAAACATCCACCTACATTAGTCTAGCCTGGCTGAAGATGTCACAAAAACTATAAATCCTTCATGTACCTGGATGCATGAGTTCAGGAAATAACATCAGAAGAAATGCTATGACATATTACTTTATAAAATCATTAAGTAGTCTCAAATTATTGCAGCTTCCAGGGATGTTGATCATGGTCAGATATGATTAATAGGTTTGAACAGCTCACAGTATGATCTGGATAAAAACCCTGAGGGTTGTGATTGTCAGTATCTCTCTCTATCTCAGAGATAACAGGCAACATGACTGTTGAAACAGTCCTGCTTTCCTCTGCAGAACAACGGGCTTCAAGTTCTGGTGAAAATGAAAGAACTTGTAAATGAAAGAAAAAAAACTGCAGTTATTTCAACTTTACATATTTCTGTGTTGCTGCATTCTGCCCTCTATGTAACCGTCACGGCATTTGGGGATTTGTTTTTCATTGTGAGAAAATGTAAATGAGGAAATGGATGCGTAGCGCGAGACCATGTGAAGAGTGTGAACAGTATCAGTCTCTTTAGTGAGTCAACCATTAGAGCTCTGTTTGAGTGAAATACTAACATCTGCATCTGCTAAAATAGTTTGAGAGACCAATAAAATCAGGCTTATTTCCCTGGAAAAAAAGGCGACCATTCTCTGGTCATCAAGTCAAGCTTTAGTGACTTCTATGACTTAGTCAACCGCATGTAACTTCAACAGTTGTCTTGTTTACCTGCTTCTCCATCATCATTATTCATTTCGCTTTGATGTAGAAGCAGCAAGAAGGAACTCTGTGTTCCTCTATTGGCATTGAGGTTAAGTCAGTTTTGAAACAATATCCAAGATTTACTTTTCCTGGTCTCTTGCTTCCTTGTTTTCTCTTCTGTCAATACTTTCATGAGTCTCTTGTTGGTGGTGCGTTTGAAGTTCCTTCTGCAAATTTCTTCCAGCTCACATCAGTGAACCAGTTTGAACCAGTCTCATCCCCGTGCACTATATCATAGGCTAGCTCTAGCTGTGTAGACGCAACTTGATTAGCTGATGCATACGCTGGAGTGGGGAAAATAAAAACAAAAAACAACTTTTGACAGGCACTACACTGTTGCAGCAATGCTCTGAAGTCAAAATTCAGAAGTCGGTCCATTCAAAGTCTATGTAGATCGATGCTGATGACACTTTCAACACCTTACATTTGAACAGGGTAAAGTCCCCCCCCCCCCCCCGGCTGGATTTTTCCTCTTATGAATGTAACTGGTAACTGGTCTGTCCTTATATATAATTATTAATGTCTTCTTCTGTTCACACACACATACACATGCTCTCACTCTCTCTCTCACACACACTGTCTGTTGCACAGATTTTAAATCCCGTAGGAGTTGAGATATTTCAGTCTGGACCAGAGTAGTGGCCTGGCTGCCTCTCTGGAGCGACATTTTAATTAAAAAGTTTTGATGTGATTAAGCAAGTCCTGCTCTAAAAAGGCTCTCATTCAAGCCCTCCCCTCAGTACACAATATCATGCAGCTGCAGTGAAAATGACAACCAACCTATCATTTTACAGCTGGAAACAGTGTTGCTGCTGCTTTTAAAAGTTTGTGAACTGCGGGCTGCGATAAAAATGTTCAAAGTGCCTGTGATTGCTGAGTGTGCTGAAGAACATTTGCTTGAGACGCTGAAGTGACGGAAGTAAGTACAGGTGACAGCCATCTGTTCTTCGGTCACTCCTAAGGTGACAGAGCTGCTGTGCTAAGATTATGACGAAATGGCATAGCCACATTTTATCAGCTGTTGCTTAAAAGAAAACATCTGCAGTAAAACGTCTATGCAGGTTGTACGGCCAGAAAAGCGTTATTTTCCCTTACTGAAGAGACCTAAGAGCAAATGAGGGCTGTTTTACTGTTCTGAATTATTGCACATCTGTGCGCTTATGAGCTCTGTAATGCAAGAAATGTTTCCTTGAGGTGAAATCAGTTTTTTCTTTTTTCTCCACAACGGAGCTATTCCATCATTTAGAGTGTGAGACATTGGCGCGCACAGTGGAGTGTACTTCATTGTTGTATGCAGGGAGGAAATTAACTGCAAGTTTTTCCACTGTAATGGTGTTGTGTAATAAGAGATATAAGTGTAGTTTTAAGTGCTGGCAAATTGTAGAACGGTCAGTCAGGGACAGAGAGTCTGAAAATAATAAATGAGGTTTATTTAAAACTAGATGGATTTGTCTCTCTCGTTCAGGCAAGCTCAAGCCACGCCACTTTTAATACTCCTTCCATTTCCAAAAACACATTTTAAGCAGTCACTGCAAGAACAGAACACCCCCCCACACCCCCCATAAATAAATAAATAAAATAAACATAAAATAAATGAATAAAAATCAACATATCTGATCTTGGGTGGGAGGAAAATTCATTTTCCAAAGTGAATTTTCATCCTCTGAGAGAACTACGGCTCTTTAAAGGCAGAGGAAGATCACTGCCTCTATTTTCAAATCATGCTTTTCTAAATTGAGATTAGTCACAGAGGTTGGGCTGTTGCTAAATGCATGCATTTTACAGCTTTTTACGAGAACCCTAATGAGCACAGCCGCCCTTGATGAATATGTATGCAAGAAAACAGCAGGAACACACAGAAAAGGGCCAGAGTATGTTAAAGAGCAGTGACACTGGCAGCATCGACAGCGTGATAATGTCCCCCTTCAGTTTTCTTACACGTACATCAGAAAAGCATTCTTCAGCTTGAATACATTAGCACAAGATGTGTTTCATGTGTCGCAAAATAGGCTTTGTGCGTGCAATCATGCTGCATTAAAATTAGAGCTTGCATTTGTGAATCTCTTTTTCAGAAAACATGAAGATGTAGTGCATATTCCTGTCATTAGTAGACTTTAAAGAGAAACTGCTTACTCTAATAGAAAAACACATAAAACCTTTCTGATTTTTTTTCCTCTTTTTCTATTATTTTGATAGATAGAAAAACTGGATACACATAAAAAATAGGAGAAAAGAAAACAGCTTTTGCAACAAGATGGGAGCTTATTTTCAATTTCATACTATACTTCAAAATAATTACACATTCAAACATTCATTTTCAATTTAAAGATTTAGCATAAGCATCACACACTAACAATACAACTGTTATTGTCTGATGATTATCTAGCTACTAGATGTAGTAGCTGAAAAGATGCTGAAACTATGACAAAATATGAGGTTTTTAGTCCTTATTTCAGCACTCAGCATTCCTGCAGTTTTCTGAGAGTTTGTTCAGGATGTTTGGAGTGTAACAGCTGAATGCTGCTTTTGCATGTTTGATTCTGATTCTGGGGACACAGAGTAGACGCGAGTGGTCTTCGCTGATACAGTAACAATTTTGCTGCACACACATATTCTGTTCTCTCTCAAAACTGCTTCTGTTCACTTTGTTTTGGTCCAGATCAAAAGTTCACACCCGTAGGCTGCTGGTGGAAAAGTGGTTAGAGCAACAATGTACGGCCCATGTACTGAGGCTACAGTCTTCCTGCAGCGGCTGCAGGTTCGATTCCCAGCCTGCAACCCTTTGCTGCATGTCTTCTCCATACTCTCTCTGCCCTATTTCCTGTCTCTACACTGAGAACAACAGCCACTGGAGCTATAAAACATTTAAAATAAAAAATTACACTCCTTACCATCTAATAATAAATAAAATATTAAATGAGTTTGAGAATATCACTGAAATATCAAGCATGAGTACAATTGATTAAAGTTATAATTGTGTATTCAGTTTTATAGTCCTGATGCTTTCTTGTGACATATAAGAATTTCAAACCTATTCTTTATGCCATAGTCATAGGAGGAAGTAAAGATCTTATTGAAACATAATTTAAATATTTAGGCAGGCTTACTTGTATTTAGTTAGGCTTAGGAGGTCAACAAGCACGAGGCTTTAGCGTTTTAATCAGTCTCTATATTTGTAAGCAATTCACTGAGATTAAATATCTGTCATTGATGCATACTCCTGAATTCTTAAGAAAGCCTCTCTATCCACACACCACGCTCCGCAGGACACTCCATGAATACCGCTGTGCAAGAGAATTGATTGGTCCGTATGAAGTGCTTTAACAAGCACCAATCCATTATATCAGCTTTCAGCATTAGCAAGTTTGCACGCTAGTGAGCAGTGAACCACTGTCATGACCCTGAAAACCCAGGGTTAAACCTCAAGTTACTGCACTAATCCCAAATCCTTCCTCGTAGCACAGAGCACTGGTAAGCTTAAAAACAATTCCTCATAAGGTTTCTGTTCTGTCCTCATGCGGCCCCTCGTTGACCCTTTTCACAAAGCTCGCACTGTTGAGCTGTGAACAAGCAGAAGGCTGTAATGTCTGCCACATTATTCCAAATTCATGTTAGAATAGTTCTTGTTTTAGAGAATATAATTAAATAAACGTAAGATAAGAATTATAAATAACTGATGAGCTTATTAATATGCATATCATTTCAAGACAGTAAAAATCACTGTGAGATGGCATATTAAGAAACTACCAAAAAAGAAATGAGTTTAAATACTGAAGAGCATGATGCTTTCTGAGGCTGAATGTTAAAAATGCAGGGATGCACGCTAGATGAGTTTTAATTGTATTTGTGATGAAAACCTCCTGCGGTTTGGCAAGCTCAAACGTGTCAGTAATAATCCTGTATCACCCATGAAATATATGTGCGGCTGCCTTCGAGATGAGCCCGTCCCCGAGTCCAGAGGTAATAAACAGGTGAGCAGCCGCATTATTGTACTTGTTTGAGTCCCGTTTTGTCCCTTGAGCGTTTGAGTGTCTCATTTATCAACAAGTCATATAAAGCACAAAACCACTTCTGCTTCATGTGGGAGTCAGGGACCGCATGAAAGCAAGTGAAAACTTCGGGGACCAGCTGACAGCCAGAACTACACAAAGACTGCCAACAGAGCAAAGAAAAATTATGGACGAAATACGTACATGAATAAAGTGATTCTGTATTGAGAATGGGTTTTATCGGTTCTTTTGGTGAGTGTGAGAGTGCTGGTGAGACTACCCTCAGCGCCTGCGAGCCTATTTTGATTCATGTTCTGCTTTATGCTCTGAAAATTCTTGTTGTTTTCCAAACAGAAAAAAAAAATCTTAATGACAAAATTATTGAAATTAGCTAAGCTTAATGGATCAATATTTCCGTCAGGGGTTAGTGGAGACAACTCCAGGTCACCTGAACCTCAACTGAATGGCACTACTGCTCTCTGCCTAGTCAACATTTGTATGCGGGGCCTATCTGAGATAGGAATGGTTGAAAATACTGCCCCATATGAGATTGTGCATGGGTTCTATGAGGCAATACTGTTTCCAGATACTGTTTCCAGTATCACCTCAAGGCAGTGAATAAGAATAACAAATTCCTCCCACCTCCTCCCATCTCAACCAGAACCTTCATTTTCACAATTGCTGATCAAAACAGATGATTGCCTCCTGTGCAGCAGTGATTTTTACCGTTATCATGCCACAGCTTTAAACCTCTTCACCCTCAGACTGGGGGAGTGTAAGGGCACAGTCAAGGTGATGTGAGCACATTATTCAGCTTTCTCCCTAGAAGAGGAGACGGCCAGTTGGACAAAGGAATTACAGTAGCTGCCATTTTCACATCTATGGCTTGTCTTTTGCTCATCAAAACTTGGCTTGTAAGCAGTAAGTGTATTTAGTTCTTCCTTAATATCAAAACAGCCAAACTGAGGTGTGTTGGGCTGAGCAGCAAACTGTAACATCAGGGGGGAGAGCACTCACATTCTACCAGTCACAGAGTAACACCCTATTTCCAGAAGATTATGAGATGGTGTGCGATTTGCAAATCCTTGTATTTTGTGTGTTTAAAAAAAAGAGAAAAAGTTAATCCTCACTTTTTGATTTGATGCCAGCAGCATGGTTTTTTTTTGTTTGTTTGTTTTATTTTTTTATTGAAAATGGGGGAAAAAGAAGGAAAAATGAATGTTAAAAAGTAACCTGCTGGAACATCTCATATCTAATTAGGTTAATTAGCAACCAGGGATCATGTCTGGGTACAAAAAGAGCATTCAAGAGAGTGTTTGAGAAGTAAAGATGGGGAGAGATGCACTGCTCTGTGAAAACTCCCCCTTTATGCCCTCTGTCTTGGAGGCGAGGAGGATATGTGCCTTGGCCTCTGCGGGGTGGTGATGTGGGTGTTGGGGTGCAGGCCTCCCCCTACCTTCGTACTGATCCACGATGCTGCTGGTTTGCTCTGAATGTGCTGGCTGGTACCTTTCCTGGATTCTGGGTTGGTCTTGCTTTTTTGTTGCTTCTGGCATTTGGGGGTGGGGGGCGCTCATCACCTTGACCTGCTTTGTTGCTGGCGGGGGGCCTGGCTGTGCTGCATGGATCCTGCAGGTCCTGGAGGGCAATCTAGTGCACTGGTGGAAGTCTGCTGCTTGACACTGGCCCAACACACCAGCACCAGCTGTGATCCTGCCTGTTACACTGGTTGTGGTCACTGGTTGATGTTGAGCAAGTGACCCCCACACATTCATCTATATCCACGACAATACACCACACACACACCGCATCCATCTCTGTCTGTCTTCTGTCTCTTGTCTCTATCTGTCCTGTCCTTTTGTGTTCCACTCAGTGATTCTAGACCTCTCTGACAAAATCCAGGTTTCTTTTTAGTCAATAAAACATAACTTAGACGGTCAAAGAGGGCTGGTTTAGGACACACTCACTATCATTCACACTTACAAAAAAACGTATATCCTCTGCATGATAAAATTGCATATATTTCCAACATTTAAGGGTTCTTGCCAGGTTTCGGCACTAACTAACTAACTATAAATATCAATATATGCAGACAATTGTTAAAAAAGAAAGAGAGACAGATGTAACATAGTATCTGCTAATGTTTCCAGACCAACAATGGGTGGCACATTTTTGCATAGTAGTAATAGTTATTTTCAAGCCAAAAATAGACAATAAAGTAATTCTCATACTGTATGTTTGTATAGATGAGAACTAAATTAACTCAAAAAAAATTTCATATTTACATTCTCCAGCAAACTGTCCATTATATGATCCAACTCAAAACTTGGTCAGTCTTATATATAATCATAAAAACACAACTTTCTGAGATTATAACATGACTTTCTGAGAAAGTTCTGTTCTTGCTGTGGTAAAAGTGCTCAGACTTGATCAACTGCTTCAGTGGTAGGGCCTCAATACTTTGAAAAAATAACAGCTACATTTTTTAGTAGGTTAGATCTTAAGACTTGAGCATATATGTGAAATTATGACAGCTATATTCTGTGACAAATTAACAGCAGCACGTCAGAGCACAAGTATTCACTCCAGCAGCTGAAATTATACGACAAAAGTGAGCTGAATATGACCTTCACATTTCGATCTGAACAAATACTCTGACATAAATGTATTCACAAAATTGTAAATATGTAGTAATGAAATCACTTTTACATATGAGAATATATAACAGATTAACTTGTACAAACAATCGTAAACATAATTTTAATGAGGATTAATGAGAGTTGTTGAAGTTAGAAAATGAGGCCGAGGGGAATGCTGGGTATTAGCAATCAAAGACATGCATAGCTCATTTCTGCCCCATTTGTCTGAAACTGCTATTCACTGGAGTACAAACACAAAAACAGATTTCAGAACAGAAAACATGAAGAAGCAGATGTAAAAGGACAAATGCAGAGAAAGCAATCTAATGCCCGACTTTTAAAATGGCATAGATTGTATGGCAAAGAAAAAAAAGTAGTTGTATGTAAGTAACCTGTGTTTTGTCTTCATATAATGGACTATGGCTTTGATGTAGCCATATGGCTCTTGCCCAGTGAGAGCAGAGGTAGGCTCAAACCCCCATGACCCTGACCAAAGTGAAGTCTAGTTATTGGATGGTTGGATGAATGGATGTGCACAACATTTTTTTTTTATTGCTGTTTGCTTTTGAAGTCAGATTCTTTCCTTTGCTACTAAATCTACTTGATGGTCGTGCAGTATTGTAAGGCTAAAGCAGGTGCTGCTGGGCCTCTGCTGGGCAATATGCTTTAATCAAGACAAGAGGCAAAGAGGCAGCAGGCTGCAAACTGAATAGCAAGCTTAATATTATGATTCATTGTGAAGTGCAGGGCCTGCTCTGACCGTCAGTGGGCCTGATGCTCACCTGTTATGTCACAGATTCTAAACGGATTTTATAGAGCCCAGTCTGCTTACAGTCCAGACCATTCACCTACATAAAACATTTGGAGTGTGATTAAAAGAAAACATTTTTTTAAATAAAAGAAGAGGCCATAAACAGTTAAGCAGTTGAGATTATATATCCAATAAAACACTTGTTACTGTGAAAGAGAAGGTAATGCTGGCATCAAATTTTAAATTGCTTTTATTGAATTATTGAATAGCTTTTATTGAATTTTAATTTTCCAAAAGTTTGTCAACTAAGCGTGTGGTTTAGATGACTGCAAGTCATCACCCTCTGTTTTCACACAGGATGCAAACTTTTTTGGAGGAGCAGAATAGCACACATCACACATATCAAGTGATTCTGTGAAAGCACAGAGGAAGTTAACAACAGTAACACCTCTACTTTGTTTTTATCAAACACGGTTTGTAAAGATGCCACATGGCTTGCTGAACGGAGACTAGTGGTTGCCTGGAAGCAAGCTAACAATTTTAATTAATGTCAGTGTTAATGACAATGAAAAACGCACAAACATAAACCAATTAGTACATTGTGCTTCCACATGGATGTATATACTAGGAGTCATAATTACTGTCTCTACAGGAGTGACTAAATCTACAGGTGATCAGTTTCCAACTGTCCTGAGCTGTGTTGGAGACTTTGTGCTTTATCCTCATTAAAACTGAGACTTCACTGGGTGGTATCATTAGAAGGGTTGACATCATCTTTCACATTCACATAATTAAGAGATATGTGATCCACAAGGCTTCTTCTTTCTTTTTTTTACTTTTCTTTTTTTTTTTTGGCATTCACAAAATGTATATAACTGTCAAGAAGATAAGATGATACTCTTTAATCAGTGGGTCAGAGTACCAATAGTGGAGAGCTAAAAAGCAGCTACTACCAACTTCAAATGCCGCATAGAACATCTACAATGTGAATTGCTCCAAAAAGATACAAACAGGAAGAAAGATGAAAGATAGGACAGTCTTGCGACCAAAGACGGGCTGCAACAGATATCAAGCAGTGTAGCCAGAACAGTAACCACGGCACCGTAGCCTAGCAACAATAGCGTCAGATACAACAAAGAAAGGGGAAGAAATATGTGCAACTGAAATACCAAAAATAAAGATATCAATCAATCAAAAAAAAAAGAAAGAAAGACCCTTCTTTTTCTTGATTTTATTTATTTTCTTTTCAAAGCACACAAACACCACTATGGCAACACTTTCGAGTCATCGGCGCATTAGCACATTAGCAGCAACCTGCTAATGACACTAATGAAGCTACATTTAGAACCTGAAAAACACTCGGACTACACTAAGGTTCTTATCTTTCTTTGGAATGGCACTAAGTTGTATAAGTAACAAGTAATTTTAAATTACATTGTAATTGGTGAGTAAGTAGATGGGGTAGTCTTAGGTTGTGAGACCGCTGTTGTCAAATTGTTCGCATTGTTGGACATAGGACAGCCAGTTTGGAGATAGACAAAAGATATAACCAGGAATTCTGTCACGATGTTGATCTTTCACATGCAACATCAATATTGTGTATATAGCAGCCATTTAAGACTTTACTACTGCATTTGTGTTAATTCATGAAAGGGAGTAAAGTTTGTTTTTATGTTTACCTTACACTTATTTTAACCACTTATCACTGTCACTTGTATGTGTATCCATTAGTTTACATATAGTTAAAATCAGGTCTAGTTGTGGTTTCATGTCAGTAATGTTTGAGGGTCTCATCAGATTTCAAAGGGATTCTTCCTTTTTCCATCAGACTGGTGAAAAAAAACACTTTAATAGTAAAGTGTATTTCATAATTATTGTTGGGTTTAATTGTTTCTTTGAAGTATGTGTTTTCTGCAGGCTGTAAAGCAAATTGCTCTCTGAGGATATCGCCTTGAACTATATCAAATCACTGCATGGATGCAGTAATTGCCTGCAGCAGCACTGTTGTCAGGTAGTTTGGAAAGTGAATGAAACCTTTCAACTTGTCAGTGCAAAGTTTACAAAAGATGCTAACGCTGAATGTGCCGTGTAAGGGGGCAGAAATTGCATACTTCTGGGGCTTTGTAGGCATGTACTTTTCTGTGTTATGGCTTCCCTCAGTTATTTAGTTATTCAAGGCAAAGTAGGAAGAATCACTACTCATTTTGTCATCAATGATGTTCTTTTCTTTGCTGAAATGACGAGAACATTTCTTTTGAGGTTCAGATGAAGACATTTTTCCCCATTTTATCCTTACCCTCGTGCTAAATCAGTGCCTTCCTAATCAGTGGTAGTGTTGTATTGTTTTTGTAAAAATCAGGAGTTTTCAGCTCCCAAATTCAGTGGTTATGTCATTTGGTGTCATTTGATTGACGGCTAGCCATTGAATGAAGCTCACCTTAGCTTGGCTGTGCTAACCTCAATGCTCATACAACATTTGCAATGAGAGGTCCTGCTGGTACAAGGGATGATTGACTGCAGGTCCCAGTTTAGTTCCACTTGAAACCTAAAAATGATTCTCCATGAGCGACTCACCTGTCACAGAGGCCAGTGCTGGCCAGCATGCCTTATGCACAAGCTAAAACAGTTAACTGGTGGGTGTGTTCCAGCTGCTTCCTCAGTGCTGCTGGTCCACCTCTTTAACAACATGGCAACATGGCCATGTAAAGTTTGAGCAAAAATGGGATTCAAAAGCTCTGCACAAACCTGTGGATAATGTGACCGGTGTTAAGTCCATAGTTTTAACAGTCAATGGTATCAACATTTAAATAACAATGTTGGCACTATTAGCAAGCTTATTTTGCTACTTAGGCAAGGTGTATAAAGCCACTCCCACTGACAATGCTAAGCTAGGCTAGCAGGGGCTTTCTGACAAACAGGGTTATTGGATACACAGATAGGGCTTTCACACTGCCCCCTGAACCCAATTTTGAACCAACCAGCACATTCAGAACGAAAAAATAACAGGTTTAGAACCTGAAAAGTTGGTTGACAGTACAGAGAAATACCTGGTTCTTTCTGTGGCATCACCAGTGGGCATGTCTTACGCTATGTAGGAAAAAAAAAAAATTTAAAAGAAGAAGGAGTGACTGACAACATGCATGGAAATGAAGAATGTACAGGGGTCTGCAGAGGAAACCAAATGTTTTGTGGCCATTTGGGCATCAACGGAGTTAAAATTAAACTAGAGACCAATACAAGAAAAAGTCATCTTTATGCTGAACTGGCAGAGGAGCTGGCCAAAGCTGGGTTCACATG
>JBAMYA010000014.1:8590926-8607057 GCA_037176975.1 Arrhamphus sclerolepis | reverse complement strand
ACACATATATATGTATATGCACATATGTATATATATAAGTGTATATATGTACATATACACACACACATATACACATATATACACACGACATATACATAAAAAGTTACCTTTGAGTGGAAGCTTGTGTTCACTGCATTTTCTGATAGGTTTGACTCAGATAAACCCACTTTCTCCAGGACATTCATTTTTTCCTGGATCATTGGCCTAGATCAATGCATAAATAAATTATTACAATTTGGGACATGGAGTTCATTTTAATGTTTTTCACAATATGCATATCAGTCAGCCCACATTTACTTTCCCCCCTACTGCTTTGGTTTTATGTTCATTGGCCAAAAAAAAAAAAAGCAAAAAAAAAAATTGTTTAATATGTTAGTAAATGGCCTGAATATCCATAATGCTCCCAGGAGTTCAGCTTTTACACGACTTCCACCTGATTGAGACGTACCACAAATGATCATCAGCTGTTCCCTTAGCAACCAGGTAGTGAATGTTCACATTGCTCGTTTGTCCAATACGATGAACCCTATCTTCTGCCTGTATGAGAACCTGCAGAGAAAAAAAAGAGAAAGAACATTAGTGGTTTCACTGTACTAAAGCGTTCCCTGCCTTTATTCAGCTCCACTGACAGCTTGAAAAGGTCTACAACTGCTTCAAGAAAATCTCAATGACATGAAATGTCTTTAATTAATAGTAATAGTATGTATTTCTTGTGAGCAAAAATAAAATAATTATTTAGTTTATTGAGACACTTTAACTAGGATTACAGTGTGCTCAAACTTAACTTTTTTCTGGATTTGTTTGCTCAGTTAACACTAACTGTGGAGGATGTGAATGTGAGGACAGTGTCTGGCACACAGTACATGAATACACTATGAAGAAGAAGAAGAAAAAAAAGAATGACCACAATGTGCAGATAAGAAATGTCATTCTGTTCTGACTTCACATACCACCCCCCCACCCCCAGCCATGCAAACACTCGATAAGCTTGAACAAAAGGAATAAATGTGTCAGTCACACAATAAAGGCAGTTCATCTGTAAATCTATCATATTGGTCAATGAAAATTGGAATACTGGAATATTCTAGATTTAGTGCCAACCAAAAGAGGAAGTCACAAGGGGAACATCTCAAACCACGGACTATATGTTCTATTTACTTGTAAACCGTGTGTTGCCATCACAACAAGGTCTGGAGAGTTCCCCATGGCATTCAGGGGAAGGGAAAAGAATCTTTGAATGAGTATGAAGCCAGTGAAGTATTTAAAAGTGGGGCGATAAGGTGCCAAAGACAAAAAAAATAAAGAGAAAAGTGTCAAAAATCCTCACACTTTTATCACATCATCTACAACAGGGGTCTTAAACTCAGTTTACCCAGGGGCCACTGGAGGCCAGTCTAGGTGAGGCTGGGGCCACATGAAGTGTAAATGGGACCTTTGTGTTAAGAAGAGACACATTCTTGGTTATCTTCTCCAAGCTGCTTCTGTTAATCACAGAGAGAAACTCCCCAAAAAAACAACATTAGTTACTTGGCTAGTTTTTTTTAGAAATTGCAGCAAAAGCTGAATACGTTAAGTCTTTAACAATATTCTGCTAAGACTTGTCTTTGTCTTTAGTAACTGGGTTCTATGGGAAAGTAACCAGTCAACTGAATTAAATTGGACCTGACTGTCGCTCGACAGGAGCTCACTGCTCTGACAAGCTGGCGCGAGCCAATGTTGTTTTAATTTAATTAAGTTAAAAAAATCTTCTTGCGCCGGCTTGTTTTCCATGATCACATCACTGCTGTCCACAAACGCAGTCCTACCAGATTCAACTGCTTCTTCCCAAAATTTATTTCTGCAACTTGTCTCTGTGTAACCACAAACTCCGCTATTACTGGTTTTAATCCATATTAATGCAGGTCTGATCATAAATGGACACGATAGCTCTCTGCGATTTAATTGGCGAGTGTCCAGCTGACGTCTGTCTTGAGGCTCGAAAGTTGAATCATTTCTCAACTTTTGATGGACAGCGACCTACGTGGACTACAGTGCATCAGAGACGGTCAGCCTGGCCCCCATTCTAGTTTGCGGGGACGACTTGACAACAAACACCACCGGAAGCGGTCACAAGCCTGAGCTATGGAAGCCCATGAGTGGAAAAAATATAAAAGAGCGGCACACGCAACAGCTCGCAAAAAGGTGCGTTTGAGAAATTTGCTAACACACGGGCCACGAACACTATTATGTTTAAATAAATAAATAAATACACAGCACACACTCATCTATGGTTCAGCTCAAATATGATGATATCAAATATGATATGGTGATGTAATTGTTATCTAAGTAACAATAGTAGAGAGATAACTGGCTTAAGCTGATAACAGATAATGCACTTCTTTTTTTTCCAAATCAACCATTAAACATTCACAGTGCTGGAGGAAAAAATAAACAAGTGAATCCATAAACTAATTATTCCAATGTGAGCTATTTAGAAATAGTTTGCACACCTGGAGTCCAATGAATGAAAGTATTTAAAACTGTGGTTTAGAGCTCTGTTAATGTGAGGCATGCCCTGCAAAAAGGAGACCTCTGCACACATATGATCAAGAATAGTTGATCTGCCTAATGCTGGAAGGAGATACAAAGTCATCTCAAATTGTTTAAGGATCCATGAGTCCACAGTTAGATGAACTGTATATAAATGCAGACAGCTTATTACTGTGGCTGCGCTTGAGTCCTCAATGAGATAACAAAGAATCCACGAGTAACAGCAAAAGGCTTGAAGATATAACTGGAACTGATAAACATCTCTGTTCATGAGTCATCCAAGAACAGAGATGAACAGACAAAACTTTTAAGCTTGAGAGCACAATGGCAACGCATAGCGCTAATGGGACAATGTTTGTGGACTAGTGAAACAAAAGTTTAATTGTTTGGTAAGAATACTCAGCATTGTGTACTACAAAACATAAACAAACAAACCCTACTATTCTTCAGAATCCTGAAGGATAATGTCAGAGTGGCTGTCAGTCATCTGAAATTTGAGTAGCAGTGGGATGATGCAGCAGGGACAATGACTCAGTATGAAAGCAAATCCGGCACAGAATGGCTTCAGAAAGAAAACAAAAAAACAAAACAAAAAAAAAAAATTCATCTTCTGGAGTGGTCCGGTCAGAGGCATCAACTCCACAGGGATGCTGTAAAATGAGCTAGACAGCCACCACAACAGGAATCTTACAAATGTGTCTGAGCTGAAGCAGTTCTGTAAACAGGAATGCTCAAAAGTTCCTGCTGAATATTGTTCAGGTCTCATCCAAAGCTACCAAACTCTAAGGGTTCCTGTATCTTTTCCCTCCAGCACTGTGAATGTTTAAATAAAGTGTTTAACAAAGACATGGAAAAAAAAATCTAATTGCTTTTGTTATCAGCTAAAGCACATTGTGCTTTTCTTTTATTCCATCTCAGATGAAGCTTTATATCAAATGAATACAGAAAACCACTTAATTCCAACATGCTGACATATTTTTCAATTTGTACCACCTTTTTAAACAAAATGAACAAAATGTTTGCTGTCTATATTTGTGAACTACAACAATTGGATGTACTTTTATTTCCACACTACTGCATGTTTATTGTACAAAGACAGCATGTTCCTTTCTTTATCCTGCATTGCGCAAGATGCAATGTGTTTATTTTTAATCATGTTTTTTCCATGAAGACTAAATCTGTTCATTTTTCTGGCCACTAGACAACAAACGTAAAAACAACAACAACACACATTTACATAACAATTATTTCTTAAAATGCTATGGTTAAAGTTTTAACACATATTTTAGTCCAGAAGATTCAGAATGATGAAAACATTAAATACGTTTGATGCCACCTGAAGAAGCTACACTCAGACTCACAACCAGACTCTCAACTGTATAAGTGGAATTAAACCACAAGAGAACTAAAAGAAATTAAAACAGATCATGAGGACTAAAACTTAACGGTAATAGCAGAGTTCATAGCAGCAGTGAGTGTCCATGGCTTACCCCAGGGTTCCAGAAAAGCTCAGCAAAGATCACGAGGTCTGCAGCATGCAGGGTGAGACCCATATTAGCTGCAGTGATGGACAGCACAGCCACGCAGGTCTTGGTTGAGTACTGAAACTTCTCACACAACTGCTGTCGCTCAGCTGATGGAGTCGTCCCATCGATACGTATGAAGTTGACACTCTGTTTGGGGAAAATTAAGCGCTAATTTAACTGTTTGTTTTCCCCAACCCCCCAAAACTTCTCTCTTCAAACAATACCTTGAAAACAGAATGATTTGTGGTACTGGGCTGTTGAAGGGTTTAGCATCTTACCTTTTTAACCAGTTCAGCAGTGATATGATCCAAGACTAATTTATGATGGGCAAACACGAGAAACTTCTCCCTCCCACACTCCAGCATGTCTGTGATGTACTCCCTGACAGGGACAAATCATCATACTGTAATATACCGTTTCACAGAAAGTTACAATTTACATTAAGCCTTTAGCATATCTCAAATCCAGTGCATTCATGTTGTTCTGACAAAATACTCTTAAGTTTCACATTTTAATCTTTGTCCCCATCAAACCTAAGATGATTCGACCCACTGGTCTCCACTATTAGAGGAACTGGAACTTACATAATGGCTTGTAGCTTGGCTTCAGCTGTGTGGTTATAAAAGATGAGGAGGGCTTCCTTCTCCTCCATTTTCTAGACAGGAGATGAGGAAGAGCACAAGATAAGAACTGACAGCAGATTCTGTTTGATGATTTGATAGGACTGCCATTACTCTGATGAGCAGTGTGATTATGCACAATCATGCTCAGCAGCTCACTCCCATCAGAGTGAAATAAGGCTGGACTGGAGGACGCCGAGTCGTTTAAAAGCATTTGTGTGTTTGAGGTCTGAACTGAGCCCCTCGTGATGAGAATAAAACCCACATATCTAATTTCCTTAAGCTACATAACCATTTATTTCTTTTTAGTCACAGAACCTTGATTAGACATTAGGTCCGGCATGCTTGTGTATCATTTACATATTTTAAGACAAACATACTAAAGTCATTGTATTAAACTGAAAATAGGCTTGAGATTATTTACACCATCCTGTCTCACTTATGTTTACTAATGATAAGACAAAATTGCACAGGGAAATACTGCCTGCTTAGATTCAGAAGAATTGCAGCAGAGCTGTTTAGATGATGATGCTTCAGAGTACAGACAGACAATCACATACTGTGAAAACTGATCTCCACCCAGTCGAGCTGCATTTCCCATTCTGAAGTGACATCCATGGATGTAAAACCATTAACATCCCTGGGCAGCCCATCTGCTCTGGAGTTACTATGATCAAATAATTGTATGAACTATACCATAAGTGTTTCTCATTTCATGTTTATCTTTTTTATTTTCAAAAGTTCCACTGTTCAGTATTTCAAAAAGTCATACTGTGATTTCCTTTCAAACTGCAGCATTCCTATTACCCAGTAATGGGCAGTCAATTGTTTTGGTTTTTTTTGGTTTTTTTTCCCTTACTTCTCCCAGTTTGATTTTAAAGGATATATTGCATAATATATAAAATGAAATAAATTGTGACAACTGAATTATTCTCTTAGAACTTTCAAACTCAGACGTTCCTGCAAGTCAGAGACCATAGGCAACACCAGTGACTTACGCTGCGATGATCCTTGGTCAACTGTTTAGCTGCGGCAGAGAGAGCAGCTTTTGTCCGCGTGTTGATACCATCTATGGTCATTGCGACCACCTTGCGCTGTTTGGACGGAAGCTGAGAGAGGACTTCAGACTTGAGGCGGCGCAACATCAGACACTCCTCCAACAACAGCTTCAACTCCCTAAGATTTGATGAGCCTGAATAGTCCCATCCCCAAGTTTTCTGGTGGCGGGGGAGGTGGAAGAAGGCAGGCAAAAAGATGAGACCGTAGTGTGAAGGAGTAATTGATGAGTTAAATATGGCATATTGTTATATATAGACCAAATTTGTTCATTAAGGTTTATAAAGGGTCTAATATACATTCAATACAAGTCCTTTTCTTTTACCATGTAGTGCGTTTTCTACTTCATCTTACTCAGCTTCAACACATTCCTTTGTGGAGCCTTTGACTTCCTGTTACACTATACAGCTGCTTTTCGACTGCATTGAAGTCTTAACTTGTTAATGTGTCCGAGGAAACACATAAATACTTATATATATGATGCCACATAAACTACATCTAATGGCATCATGCTTTTTTTATTGATCAGTAGTTTGTGAAAGCATGCCAAGATGTGGAGCGAGACAAACGTGTTAAGATGTCATAAATGAAAACCTGTTCAGAACATCATAAAAATTATTCAAACAAAGTGTAAGCAAGACACCTAAATAAAAGTATCAGCTAATCCAATCCTTAAAACCTTACTATTCTCCACACTACCCTGGAATTATAAGCAGTTACAACTCAGTGCCATCATGCACCACGTTTGACCAGTAAATGATCCCTTTGAGATAAGACACCTCTCTGGCATCACAATAGCGCATCCCAAACTCATGGAAGCGAGGAAAGAGTGTA
The DNA here is from genome assembly GCA_037176975.1 of Arrhamphus sclerolepis. Taxonomy (NCBI): domain Eukaryota; kingdom Metazoa; phylum Chordata; class Actinopteri; order Beloniformes; family Hemiramphidae; genus Arrhamphus; species Arrhamphus sclerolepis. Next base: position 8,600,492 of record JBAMYA010000014.1, on the reverse strand, counting down.
GGTCTGACAGCCAAAATCTGGGTGTAGAGCTCACAGGGTCTGGACATCGCAGGTGTCCCAGACAGAAGAATTACTCTCTTAGCCACCTGAGGAAAGAAAAAAAAAAAAGAAGAAAAAAAGCTTTAAGTAGACCACTGATGAATAAGTCATGGTAGTACAGATATAAATGCAGAAATGAACGTACTGAAATGTATTATTTTCCACGTATTACATGTGAAAGTTGAAGATACTGCTATATAAAGTCATTTAATTTATAATTGTTTTGAATTTGTGTCTATAAAAGGTTCTGTAAGTGTTACAGAATGATCAATTTTACATTTGTGCTTTCTTAACCCCTATGGCTTATGTCTGCATGTATTATTATTTTTAATTTACCCTAAATCACTAACATGACTGTGATTAATATAAAAAAGTAAAAAAACAAATCATGCAAAGATCACTGTCTGATAAATATGACAATAATAATAACATTTTATGGTTCTTTTATTAGTTCATAAATGTCTTCATGGTCTTGGGCCTTCTTATTTATCTGAACTCTTTTTAAAGTATGAGCCCTTGAGGACCTTGACGTCCTCAGTTATCGGCCTTTTCATCGTCCTAAACTCAGAACTGAAACCTACAGTGAGGTCTCGTTTCATCACCTCAAGGCTGCAGAGACTGTTGAAGCTTTTAAACAGAAGCTCAAGACCTATCTTTTTAACTTGGCTTATAGTTAAATTTCATTTATTTTTGCTTTATTTAACTTTTATCTATTTAACTGGAATTTATTTAAGCTACTTCCTCACTTGTTTATTAGTTTATTTTAACTTCATAATTTAATCTTATAGTCGCTCATTTAAGTATTAAATTCTTAGTGGCTCTTATTGGTTTTAAGCTCATTTGAAATTTTATCTACTTTTAACTCATGGGGGTCCTCCATGTCAGGAGCTACACCTGCTTGGTTTCCAGGGTCACTGCCATGGCAACTGACGGTTTTGGGCAGGCGGCGCCCTACATTGTGGCCTTGTGATTGTAGTGTTGATCTCGGTCAGCCCAGGACCGGCTGGTTCATGTTGACCTCGGTGACTGTGGGTGGTGTAGCTCGCGACGTGGACTGATCCCCAAGATATCGTTTCCTCACGTGGTTCAGTGGTGCCAAGATGACAGACTGTTTAGAAAGGGGCAAACGAGGCTGGAGGGCGGGGGTACGTGTACACACACACATACATAGAGCCTTTTTCTTTTCTCTTTCTTGGTTTTAATTGTTTTTGTTTTTCCATACTTTCATGACTTTGTTTATTATTATACCTGATTTGTAAATGTGTTACGGCTTTGGCAATATTGTTGATCTACAGGGAGAGATCAACAATATTGCCAAATAAAGGTTGTTGAAATTGAAAAAAAATGATGACTAGGTGTGGACGCTTTTCTGAAATGAACCTTGAGTGTGTGATGGCTTTTAAGTTGTTTTTCTTGTTGTTTTAATGATCGTTTTTATCATTTAAAGCACATTGATTTGATTTCATAATAATAATAATAATAATAATAATAATAATAATAATATTTCAGCTCACTTAAAGGCAATTTTATTTACCACTGGGTCTTAATTGATTTTTAATTATTATATTGGCAATCTTGCTCACAAAAGCTAGACAAATTTATTACATTTTTATTACCTTCAGCAGAGGAAAGGCTGCTTTAAAACGAGCAGTCTTCATGTTCTTCAGAAAGTGAGACTCATCCTACACAGAAATGACAAAAAATGTAATTTTAAATACACTTACATTGAAACGCAAAATAAGTCATTATAATTGACAACATGAAGAATTTATGAACCAGAACCAGATGAGAAATTTGAACTGAAAGCAGCTATATTAGAATAATACTGTCGCTCACCATAATGAGAATATTGAAGGGCTTTCCTGGGTGTTGTTTGTTCATCCTACTCAGCAAGTCATAGCTGACAATGTTTACCAAACCAGATCGCAGATCATCTTTGGTTTTTACCACCACATTGATACTGTCCGGATTCAGGGAGGGGAGCCAGCGTCTGAAGGCCTACAAGCAAAGAAAAATGTTAATATAATGAAACGTAACAGCTTACAGTAAAAGTCCATGTTGTAATAATTTCCTAATTCCTGAAATTCACGGTTGACATCATTTTATGATCAACTGCTGTTTTCTGTTACTAATCGCTGACAATTCAAGCTCACAATTAGAACAATGTTCCCATTTCCAATGTGGCCTAAATGTCTCTGACATCTCACTTACTTGCTCTGCATTTGCCTGTCAGCCTGGTTTAAAACCATTTAACTTATAGCTCTCATGCTTCACCACAAATTTGTCCAAAAGAGAAATACTTGCAGAGCAGATAAGAGCCCAACCTGGCATAGTAAGTGTCATCTGTGATTGGACAACAGCCAGAGACCAGACTACTATGCGATTTCAACTCCTGCTAGGGGAACTGCGTTTGATCCATGATTTCTATCTAGAGAGCTGACCATCATGTCAAGAGAGATAAGGCCAAGTGAACCTCCTCTGCAACAGCGGTCTGGCGATGCTGCTGCAAGCTAGGCAAAGAACCGATGCCTTAAAATAGAAATGCACAACAGGAAAATAATCAGAATCGCATGGCCCCATTTGACTGACGGCACACCGTTCATGAACCCTTTCACGATAAACACTAACACCTCGAACAACTACGTCTTCTCACAAGAGAGCTACTTTTATGTAATCAACTGGCTGAATATTTTTACCTCAGCCCAGGTGAACCGTACAGAAGATGGAGCCACCACTAATAAAGGCCATTCATTCCTGTAGTAGGCTGCTATAGTGATGGCCTGCACGGTCTTTCCCAGACCCATGTCGTCAGCCAAGAGGAGGCGGCCTTGTTTGGACACTGCAAAGCTGCAGGCGTGAAAAAAGAAAAAAAGATCAAAGCTAAAACTTCTTTTTTTTTTTAACTTAGAAAATGTGTCAAGTTGCACATCAATACTGATTTATCATTAAAAAAAATGTTTCAATTCGATCAATATTGAAATTATTACAAATAACATGCAGTTGCTTAGTATTGACTTATTGAATACATAAAAAGCACTGCTGGCTGCCCAGAGACACATACTTGACTCCCTCTCTCTGGAAAGGCATGAGGCTGGAGGTGAGTGTGGCATCGATGCTGGAAAGGTCTGCCTCAGGGACGTCTAAAGACCTGGCTTCAGTCCCATCAAACCTGGCAGAGAAAGCCTGGATTATTGCCCTGGGTAGAGGCTCCACCTCCACTCCTGCTATCCCACTGATGAGATCCACTAAATGTGGAACACAGCGCTGTTAGACAAGATGGCAAATATGTCCCAAACAAAATGAAACAAACAAGGTAAAATGGTGTTACTCACTCAGTTTCTTGTAGTCCTCAAGTAAAAAGCTCCACTTTCGCGTGCTCATGTCTACAAAGCAGAAAAAAACAAAAAAAACAAAATATTATTGTATCAAAAATGCACAAAAGCAATTCCCACAAGACTGTCAAGAAAGCATGCATAATCAAGACGTGCGTGTTACCATAGTTTTTTGTGGGCATCTGCTTAAACGCTGCAATGACATCAACATGGTAAAGGATATCTACTTCAAACTTTGTCTGAGACACCAGGATGCACTGGCCCCGCAGAGTGGCTCCAGGTTTCTGCCAACCACTGCAAAGCTTCAGCAACATCGCAAGCGTCACACTGTCACTGCGTGGGCTGGTTGTCGCTGCACCGCCCAGTGCTTCCATTCCTACCAGAGGCCTCAAAGACACAGAAGAAATGGTAGCTGCCTCCTCCACTGCAACATGAGATCAAGAAGACAAACGCCATTTTAGATTATGTTAGCTTCAAAAGAGACCACAAACTGACCTGTTTTATGTGCCAATTTTTCTGAGTATTTGCATAATTTCCATACTTAGGTGTCCATAGTCTTCCAAACTGAAGTTCCACGTCTTTGTGGCAGGATCTAGGCCAGAAAGAGTAAAAACACTGACATTACCAAAAGTAAATGAAAATAACTGACATTTGGTATTCCTAACATAAAGCAGCAAATTTCTGTTTCATTTGAAAGAATACTGGATTTGTTTAAGGAAGTGCTGACTATGCCTTAAAGTAACCATTCTTTCTCAACCTTTAACTCCCATCCTGCTCTCCTCCTGTTATAAGTGCATACTGCTTTATGGAGTCTGTCACATGTCAGCAGCGCAAATGAAACTAGCTCACAAAGTTACAGTGACATCATGGCAGAGACAACTAATGGTGGAAATTAAAGAAAAAGGGGAAAAAAAAGAAAAAGAAAAAAAAGAGAGAGACTGACTGAACAAGAGACAAACAAGAGTAAATCTTGGACAGTGTTGTAAAAGCAACTTAACCTCCTCACTAATCTGGGAACCCTATGTACTAAAAATTACGAAAGCTTCTTCATGCTGCTTTAAAAGAATATGTCGATTAAGATAATACATGAACATTTGAGAAGCTGGTTTTACAAAACAAAGCACTTCCAGGTGGGTAAGTCTACAGCTTTTAGTTTTTCCAAAGATGCTTTTGCACTATTCATTATTAAACAACATGAGTCAATATTCATCCTAAAAGCAGACCCATCTGGCATATGAGATGCACAAAATATTTCCCTTATTACAGCATCTATTTCATATGTATACATGAAATGCTGAAAATATTCAGGTTTTCTTTTTTCCTATCTTGCCAATCTAATACTGTATTGTTCAGTTACATTTAAATTCCAGTTGAGTGTTGAATGAGCAGTTGCTGAATGAGCAATTGCTTAAATGTTTCTGCACTGTCTCTAACAGGGTAAATGTAATCAATACTGAAACAGAAGATGTACAACAAAGATGCTATTCCAGTTTGAAAATGCGTTTTTGATCATCTTCCCCAAGGACATCATGACAGTGAGGCTGGTTGTACTGACGGACACTTACCATAGTTCTTCGAGGGTATGGACTTAAAAGCAGCAATAAGCTCTGCATGGTAGCCTACTTCCACTCTGAAACGATTCTCTGAATGAGGCACACATTTTCCTCTTACAGAGATGGCAGCCTTTTTTGCAGGAACAGGATTCGAACTGGAAGAGTTTGAAAGGAGCTGTGCTGCAGAAACCTGTGCAGGTTTATTGGCTTGATTGTAAAATGAACTGACTGCACCCCCAAAGCTGCTTGAGGTGCCACCGGATTTGGGCTGAGGTGATTTGATATCTCCTCGGCCAGGCAGGACAGGGCGGTTCAAATGCTGATTCGTCTGAAGAAGTGGACGGGTGACTTGTATCTACAAATAAAAAAGAAGCAAAGCACTGCAATTGTGAAACTTATCCCTTTCAAAAAGACATTACATGCCTCAGCACAAATCTCACCTGTCTCGATGAAGCGGAGTCATTACTCAGAGTACTCTGGTTGATTTGGTGGCTTGAGCCGCATGGCAGCTGTTGGTTTGGTCGTTGGTCAGAGAAGCTCTGTGACTCTTTTTTGAAAGGAGGAGCAAACTGTTTTTGCGCAGAAACTGATGTTTGTCTGTCATTTGCTGAGATGCCACGGTCGAGGGGAATGGTCTCTTTGGGGATCTGTGCTTGCACTGAAATACTGTTGAAGCCTGCTGAAGGCTGCTTACTGGTGTTGACACTCTGTCCAAGTCTTTGGGCTCTTCTCTCTAAAGCTTTCCGTCTGTTCTCCTCAATCTTCCGCTGCTGCTCTGCTGTCAGCTGGTTTGACATGCTGACGACCAACTACAACAACATCAGGAGACTAGTAGTCACAGAGTTAGTCTGCACACACTGTAACCTGTAAATTTGAAAAAAGAAATCCCCGAGTTCATAACTGTAGTTTTTCCGCGTGTAAATAAGATAAGTTACTTTGAATGGTTTCCCGCTAACGGCAGCGACTAAGGAGGCTAATCTAGTCGTCAACTGCTAGTCTTAGCAACGAAGCATTCCCGACAGTGAAGTCACATACAAGACAGCATTCGATTTTTGGCGTTTCACGTGACCAGTAAACTTAATAACATTGGAATTCGTACGAACGAAGCAACGCGACACATCTGCCCACCACAAGTCTGCTAGTTCCTGCTAACCTGCTCCAAGATCTACCGCGCAGGAAGTGACGTAGGAAAACAAGACGGCACGTGCAAGTGGCGGGGTCGAATGGTCGGGGTTTAAATGTAGCCTATGCCATGGTTTATATTATCTTTGTAGTTAGGTAATTAAAAAGAAAAAGAAAAACAATATACCCTACTACCACTTTATTATTATTATTATTGCTGTTGTTGTTGTTATAATAATAATAATAATAATAATGATTATAATAATAATTCCTTATGAACCAAATAAATTATTTTAAAAACACAGCTTAAGATTACATGATGAAAGTCATCATGTAACTCACTTCATGATGAAATGTTGATATATTCTAATATTGGCTGTTCCCTTCAGAGTTGGCCACAGAGAACCACCTTCATCCTCTTCTCTCACACCAACTAACTTCACATGTCCTCTTACTACATCTGTAAATCTCCTCTTTGCTCTTCCTCAAGGCCTTCTGCAGTTTCAACCTCATCATCCTTCTTCAGATAAATTCACTATTACTCTTCAGTACATGTCGAAACCATCTCAGTCTGGCCTTTCTGAATTTCTTTCCAAAACATCATGTGCTGTCTCTCTGATGTACTCATCCTGAACCCATCCACCCTCATCACTCCCAAAGAGAATATCAACATTTTAACCTTTGCTACCTCCAACTCTTCCTCCTGTCTTTGTTTCAGTACCAGTCTCTAAACCATATCACATTGTGGGTTTCACCACTATAATAGTTTCACCACTATTTCCTTTCATTCTCTCCAAGATTATTTTATCACAAATCACACCTGACACTTTTCTCTTCTGTTTCATCCTACTTCCTTCTTCACCTGTTTTCCACGCTCTTTGACTCTATGTGCTTTAAATGCTTTATAGCCTCACCGCTCCACTTGGGTTCCTCTCATTCACACACATCTATTATGTCTTACTGCGGCTAATCTTCATTCCTATCCTTTCCAGTCCATACCTCCATCTTTCTAGATTTTCCTCCACTTGCTCGCTGCTCTCTCTCATGTCATTTGCAAACATCATAGTCCATGGAGATTGCTGTCTAACCTGGTCTGTCAGCCTGTCCATCACCATAGAAACAAGAATGGACTCAGAGCTGATCCTTGATGCAGTCCCACCTCCACCTTGAACTTCTCTCTCACACCTACAACACAGCTCACCACTATCTTACAGCTCTCATACATCTGTTATATGTCAGTTTGAAAAATGAAGTGATTATTTCACGAAAAGACAAATTCCTTAGTTTGTGGTAAGTCTATTTGATTTTTAGTGGTCTACATATGAGCTTGTGTTTGTTATATTTATGTTTGATATGTTTTTAAAGCCCATAACAATACCACTATAATATAATTTTGTTGTTGTCCAAAAATATTAATATAAAAAAGTAAAGTAAAATAAAATAATTGAATTAGATGTTTACATAAAAATTCTGATTAGTGATTTCAGGGTATATAAGGCCCTATATAAACATTTTGTAGTGGGAAACATCAAGACCAAGTTCTCTATGTTTTTCTTCTTCTGTTTTATATTATAGGCTAATATAATTTCTTGCATTACTATAATCTTAGTTCATGCATTTATAAAGATGTGATCAAGTGTAGGCTTTCAGCTTTAACTGAAAAGGGTTCACAAATATATGACATTTACAATTTCGGATTTACAGCCATTTTAACAAAAATGCTTCAATTTTCATAGTCTAAAAACTATTTGCTATTTGTGACAAAGTAAGATAATCATAAATGTAACTATAACTAATACTTGGATATTAAAAAAATGTTTGCTGTCGCTGACAGTCTGAAGGCTGGAGCCCATGGATATAATAGAATTTCTCTACCAGGCCTTCGCTATTGCCATCTTCAGTCGCTGTTTGTTTGAGAGCTTTTCTGTCTTCTGTTTTGCCTTCAGTAACTGGGGAAAAAAAAAAAAAACTCTGTTGGACTGAGATCAGGCAACTGACTTGGACATTTAAGACTATGTTATTTCTTTGCCTTCAACAAGTCTTCATTTGCTTTTGCAATATGTTTTGGGTCATAATCCACCTATCGAGCACTGTTGTATCAATTTTGTAGCAATTGGTTAAATGTGAGAATCCTATATACAGGGTATAGCAGTCATTTTAAGCAAAGTTAAAGAGCTTGGAAACATTTTAATTGAAAATGTCCATGTATGGTCCATTCTTTTTTCTTTCTTCAAGACAAATGTGGCAGATAAAAGGTCTGAAGCTGTTATCAGGCATTGAGATCTCAGTGCAAGTGAAGTAGGACATCATGGGGCTATAAAAAAGGACCCAACATGAAAATACAAGAGAGATAGCCAAATTCTGATGTGTGGTAAGAACAGCAGTTTGGTACATTCTTAAAAAGCAAGAAAGTTCTTGTGAGCTCAAGCTCATCAAAAGACATGAAAAAGACCAGAATGAGAGGAGGAAAGAAACAGCTCATCATCCAAAGCATATCACGTGTCAAACATGGGTTTAACATGTATGGCTGCCAATGTAACAGACTACGTGGTGTTAACAGATAATACTACAGCAGTAGCAAGATAAATTCTGAGATGTATGGGGCCGTACTCTCCTCAGATTCTGCTCACATTTAGCAGGTACCTGCTGAAGAACTGGTAAGGACTTGCCAGGAAGGAAACTCGGTGATGTCCAAGGGCTTCACACTCCAGGCTGCATGCATTTACAGTCAAGTATTTAAACTTCCTCTTATATTTACAATTATGACACTTTGTCCAGACAATTTTGATCCCTTGAAATAGGTTATTTGCTTAAAATGACTGTGATTCCCAAATGGTAAATGCATTATTTGTGAAACCTCTTTAAGCTGCTTTAATCACAGTTTCACTGTTTTAATTCAAAATAAACAATATATTATCATTTCCATTGTCCAAATATTTCTGAATCTAACTGTACATTTATAGATACACAGACAAAAGTATAGTTATTTTTTTAATCTTCTGATTTTTTTTACAATAAAAACATGCTATTCTCCAAAATTTGTGCTTTTGCAACAAAATTTTGCCATTCTTTATTTAAAGATTTTGAGATTTAGTAAAATTCATAATTCCTATTACACGTTGTCATTTGATTTTAGACTTTGTGACCAAATTCGCTCCAAATTTTTTTAAAGACATAAAGTTGTAATTGTAAAAAAGAATAACAGGATTTTTTTTAAACAAAAAGTTGTAGTTTTTCAAAGGTTCGATTTATTTTAGCACATACAGTCATAATTTCACGAAAAAAATGTGTGTTTTATAAATGCGAAAATATTGCTTTAAAACAAAATGAAAGTTGGAATTTTTCAAAAAGAAAAATCTGATGAGTAGATGAGTGTCCCTCTTATTCTGTGGTTGTAGAAATAAATATCTGTGCAATTAAAACAAGTAGTATTGTAGGTAGGCTACATATTATATTATATTATATTATATTATATTATATTATATTATATTATATTATATTATATTATATTATATTATAT
>JBAMYA010000014.1:8558993-8586902 GCA_037176975.1 Arrhamphus sclerolepis | reverse complement strand
GTTATGATATCTTTGATAGCAAAAATAAAGATCTTTGGCTTGTGTATATTTATTTATTTAATCTATTGCAGTGCAATTACATTGAAATCATAATGGGATGGCTTGTTTACAAGATTGACTGCAACTCTTTTAATGGATATATAAAAAGTGGAATAAGGGTTATTCATTGAGACAGATTTGAAATAAGAACTTCTGATAGAAATGGAACAACATATAATACAATGTAATGAGCAGTTTATATCAGATGAAATTACATAGCTATGTCTTTTACTGTACGACAGTACTATGTGTTATTCACCTGTTTCTTTCTAAATGTCTCATGTGACGCATATGTCAACCCATTATTGATTCTACTTAGATAAAGGTCAGTGAGAAGCAATACGAGAGGCTCCTGCTTGCATTTGTTTTGCATTGTTTTTTTCAGGTTTGTGCTCTCAGACTGAACCTCAACCTGACCAATTCTCTTTAGGCTCTTCCCGTCCACTGTATGTTGAAACTATGCAGTCCTAAGTCCATTTCAGTCCTAAAGCACAACACACATAAAACACTGACACAGTGTACCTGTCTGTGACACAGCATGAGGTCTTCATGGGTCAAGCTGTCATCCTTTTTTTCTATAAGATGCATTTCATTTGCATCATGTTTTCTGTATTCCATCATATGCAGGATGTCCGCACAGCCATTTGTTGGGAATGAGAGATAAACAAGTTACATAAGTGCATGACACGTTTTTTGGATCCACTGAAGTCCACAGACAGAAGCTGTGGCTTCATAAAGATAAATGAGAAATCTTACATCCTCTTTTTAATTCCTTAAAAGAGTCATTAGCTATCACTGTAGGCCCAATGATGCCCATAAAAGCATCACTATGGACCATCACGAGTAATTCAAAATGATATCATCTTCAATTTAATTCTCAACTGGTGAGACTTCTTTTTTGCTCTGTCTTGAATATGGTTAAAATTTATAGATAAAGCTGTTTTCCAGATGACTGCAGCACTGCAGATTTTCATAAAAGAGATGCTTGTGTCCTGAATATTATTGGCCACTGTAAAATTCACTTTCATTCAGTTTCTGTGCGAGCTACTTTATTATACTACAATTTCCCCTCGGTTAGAGTTAATAGAGTTCACTTGCATTGATTCCAGACTCTTATGTGACTCGCCAAGTCTAATTTATTTCCATGCCATTATATATACATTGGAAGTAGATCCCATTTTATAAGTAGAAAATTAGATGTACTGAGTTGTTTCGGGATAGTGCAGCAAACAGAGATAGAATAATGCAGCCAGTGCTGTCCGTCTAATCTTTTCAATGCATTGCTCAATTGTGCGTGCATGTTTGTTTTATCAGTGACTATTGCTGTTTGATCAATAAAAGAACGTTTAGTTACCAGTTTCTGTATGCGTGGGCTGTAGTGCCACGTTTGTTATCGGTCTCTCTTGCTCTCTTCAGCTTCAGTTGTACTGGAGTGATCCAAGTTGCAGCTCTTGGCTGCAATCAGGCCAGTCACAGTGAGTGGCCTGAGTCCCACTGGACACGACAGAAGTGTTCTCGTGCTCCTGCCAATACACTCCCACCCTGACCATCTGTAGATGGGCCTTTTCTCCTGTATCTTCTTGAATTTTCCTTTCTTCCCTTCAACCAGGGTAATACTCTTTCTGTCTAAGATGCCAGCAAAATAATGGAATTTTTTTCTTCTTCTTTGTGTGTTTCAGTCTCTATGCTCATTATAGACAGGAGGAGGGAACACCGAATTAACATTAGAATGTAATGCCTCAGCTTAGAGAGGAGAGAAAAGAGATTTCTTACCTCATGCAGGGTTAGCTAATTTATTTTTTCATTCACTACAGGCTTTTGTTCTGTCGCATAAAGATTAAAACTCCCACACAAGAAGGTCCTGCTATTAATTTTATAGGTCCAAGTTTTGTAAAGTGCAGGGCACGACCTAAAACAGGTTGTAGACCTACATATTCTGGGTCATCATCAATATCCGACATGACAAGATTAGTAATATATTTTAATGAGCTTGGGGCCCAGTGGGAAATATGTTAGGTTAAATAGCCCTTGTAAATATGGTTGTTTAAACGTATAGCTGAACGTTTCTGTCAAATAGAAACCTTGTGACAGCAAATTCATTGAACTTTATGGTTTTATTTCATTTGAAGGATTTAACAACCTTTGTCTTGGTTTTCTTAAATCCCATCACAGCTGTCTGGGTAAGCTGAAAACATGACTGAAAAGCTAAAAATCCACCTTTTCCTGCTTTAGAACACACCTGACAGCAGTGATTTTTGGAAGCCATATAGGTCATACAACCTCATTTCCAAACAAATTAGGACTGAGTGTAAAATGCAAATAAAAATATGCCACAACAATGAAACAATTTGCAAATAATGTAAACTAATTTGTATTCAAAATAGAGCATTGAAGACAGCAAAACCTTGAAAGTGAGACATTTTACCATTTAATTAAAAACATTACCTCATTTTGAATTTGATGGCAGCAGCATGTCTCAGCAATTTAGGATATGTTTAGCAAAAGGCTGGAAAAGTAATTGGTACTGAACGGAAACATCATCTTACAGCTAATTTGGATTTTTAAAAAAGCTCTGTGACATAAAGGGGTATTAAAAGAGGATCTTAAAGAGGTAGACTTTCTCATGAGTAAAGCTGGGCAGAGGTCCAGAAATCTTAAAAAAACAAAAAACATAACAAAACTGCATCTACAAATTATGAAACATTATTCCAAAAAAATGTTCTTCAGAATAACATTGGCAAAGACTGAAAGACTAAGGTTAGTTAAATAAATAAATACAGAAATAAGTGTTCTTGTTGGGAACACTTCCAGAAATCTTTTTCTATGAACACAGCTCACCGTGACATCCACAAATGTAATTTAAAGCTCTCTCAAGAAAAGAAGAAACCTTGTGTGAATACAATCCTGAAACACCACTGTCCTCCCTGAACCAAAGCTTTATTTAAAATGGAATGAGAAAAAGTGGAAAACTGCCTCATGACCAGCTTGTTATCGGTTCTCTGTTCAAAAGTATGCATCTCTCATAGTATGGATCGGGAAGCTTGCACATCTGGAAAGAAAACATCAATTCTGAAAGATATATACAGGTGTTATATGCTAGACTTTCAGGGAAGGCTTACCATCTTTGTGAAAAATTGTACTAAACATCAATTATAATAACGGCATGGCTTCACAATGGAAGAGTCCAGGTGCTGAACTGGCCTGCCTACAGTCCAGATGCTTCATCAACTGAAAACATATGAAATGAAATATAGAACAAAGAAGACATAAGACTGTTGAGCAATTTGAATCCCATTCAAACAAAAATGGGACACCTTTCCAAAGCTGTCATGGCTTGAAGTCCAGCTTCTCTGCTCCCAAACATAAATGGATGGTTGACCACTGCTGACCACAGGTCACCTCTTCATGAACTAAAACAGACTAACTTAAACGACTCTGAAACAGATTTAATGTTTTTCTTTAACCGTTCAAACAATAGTAGCCGAAGAAACTGCCTGGAGGTTAAACACACTGTACAAGTATTACCCCACTGTTCAGTGACATCAGTCAAACAGTATGTGGTTGTCAACAGGCTGACAGAAAGGATTTGGGTTTTAAGTTCAACATTGACGAAGTTAAAAAGTGAAACTGGAGAAGCACATCAACGCAAAAGAAAAAAAATGAGAGAAGAAGGAAACTGGTCTGTTTTCTTTGAGGCTGCAGTGCTGTTAACTTTAAAAGAGGGTTTACATCAGTGAAAACATTAAAGCCAATTTGCTTATATTATTCAGATGCCTCCTAAACCACTCCTGACCAATCAAGGCATTGGACTGGTGGTGCCCTGTGATGCTGGCAGTGGATCCTTCAGGTCCTGTGGGTTGTAGATTGGAGGACTGAGCTTGTTCTGGCACATCCTTTGGTTGTTTGATCTGTGGAGTTTAGTGGCCTGTTAGGCACCTTTGTGGTGTTCCTTCGGCTTTTCTGAAATGTTTTAGCAACATGATCAGGTGCTACGTTTATTGGAATGCGCATTTATGCACAGAAATGAGAGCACACATGGTTTCCCAGAAGACCGTTGCATTGTATGATCAATGATACTCTCATCACCTGTCAGAGGTTTTAATGTTGTGGGTGGCTGATGTACGCAAAAGCCCATTGATATAAATATTATAAAGAGCTGCTGTGTCAGTGCAACCATAGGTCAGTATTCTGCAACTCAGCTACAGTTTCAAAGAAGCTTCTGTAACTACTCCTCCACATTCAGTGGTACTAGTGATCAAGTATTTTGCCTGTCAACTAGGTGAAAGAAAAAAGGCTTCATTTCACACACGAACTGTTGCTCTGCTGTAATAGCTCAGCTCACTGCAGCATGCTCCCTGTAAGGGGAGCTTGTTTATGCTTCCACAAGAAGCCCTTGTAAAATCAATATGCCAGCATAAAGAAACATAACTGTTTGTATAGTGTAAATTAAAATATTGCACGTAGGAGGGTAACTCCATGGGGGTAAATAAGATAAAAAGGAAGAGAAGATTGTCTCTAATGATTGCTGTGGGCAGAGATATTTTCTGAATCATAGGCTTCCCTGAACTTTAATTCTGCACATGTGTATTTTAATATAAAACAAATGTGAAACTGAGAACTCTGTCCCTTCTGCAGGGGGAGCTGCTGAGCCCGTGTCGCTGCAGCGGGTCAGTGCGCTGCACCCACCAGCCCTGCCTCATCAAATGGATCAGTGAGAGAGGTTCCTGGGCCTGTGAGCTCTGCTACTACAAGTATCAAGTTATTGCCATCAGCACCAAGAACCCACTACAAGTAAGCTTTGGGTGTAGAAATGCTTTTAAATGTTGTCATCACATGTTATTAATGATAAAACAAACAAACAAACAATCAAACATGTTTTATGTTGTTTCATTTGAAAGTTAGTTCGTTTTTTTTTTTGTATCAAATTTTATTTGGGAGGTTACACCTAAAACACGATTTTCAGGAATCGGAGGGTATTAAGTTGAACTCCAGTTTTTCTCTGATCATAGGCCGAGGGGGGGAAAAAAATTTTGAATTAAACAAGGCTTTTCCCCCTTTGATCCCAAAAGCAGAAAGATTGTAATTTTCTCTCAGTTTTAGCCTTTGGTGATATATCAGTATGGTGTGTGAGAGGATTCTTTCCGGTTTGTCTGGGCAAGACCTTTGAAATACAGCTTTTAGGCTTTAGGCTGCCTCTTATACCTGGACTATTTGATGCTTCCATTTTTTTTTTCAGCTTATAAATCTAACCCTAACCCCATCAGCCTGAGTTGATTTTTGTATTTGTCTTCTTTATTCAGTGAGTTCAAAAAATATTTTAAAAAAAAAGAGCAAAGAACTAAGCTGTAATTACTCTTTTGCAGTGGCAGGCCATCTCCCTGACAGTGATAGAGAAAGTGCAGATAGCAGCAGCCATCTTGGGCTCCCTGTTCCTGATGGCCAGCATCTCCTGGCTGGTGTGGTCGTCTTTCAGCCCGTCGGCCCGCTGGCAGCGTCAAGATCTGCTTTTCCAGATCTGCTACGGCATGTATGGCTTCATGGATGTCGTCTGCATTGGTGAGAAATCACACAGTAATCACTGTTTTATTGCTGTTTCAGTTTAAGTTCAAGTTTTTAGTGTTCTTCTTAGAGTGAGGTTGTACATTTAATGATGGATTCCAGTCAGATTAATCCTGGTGCACTCAACAGGCAAAAGTAAATGTCACAAGTGTTCGGCAGAGTCAGTAATTACACCTGACTGCAGTTGACAAAGTATTTGTGAATGCCATGAACATTTTACACTATTGAGAATCAATGTCTTTAACCTATACTGCACAGTCAGCTCCTCCAAATCCATATCTAGTGTGAGGGGTTTACTGTGCTGGTCATTTATTGATGAAAATGCATAAGTGGTCAGCCAGTCTTTGTCAATATGTATGTATCTTATTTACATAACTAAAACTCACAGTTACTCAGTTACTGCACCAACTTGATAACATTTCAACCTCAAATACAGAGCTGCTTCTTGAAATTCCGGCAAACTTTGAAGCTCGCTGTGCACTGTCATAACACCAGAGGTGATAAAGTGCACTGAAGCATTTTTAACAGTTTTTAGGAATTTGAGTGGGTGTCCAAAGCATAACTTACAGCGTCCGTTCTTTAAGCTTGAAGCCCTCCTCTGGCGCTTCAGGGCCCGCATGTTTTAGATGAATGTGTGACGGCATCTCGCATTAAGAAAACTCTAAGCTGCCGCCTGAGCAGTCAGCGGGGTTTAGTGGAAGAGGAGATTGATTGTCTCCGGTTTGGTGGCGAGGATTGATTGTGCAGTCATTAACTCGGCACTTTACAGAGATTAAGTTGTCACCTCGTAGACGTTAAAGAGCAGAGACCAGGTTTTTCACTTATCCCACAAAGTTAGAGCAGAAGAGAGAGGCAGAAATAAGAGAGACAAGACAGAAGCAGCAGCTCCTACCTGAGGATGATATTATACTATAGATGTAATAAAACACAATCATAATGCTATAGCTTTATCACATAAAGAATAATACTAAATGTTTCACATGTGCATGCTTTATAAAAGCTTTAAACTGTATTTGAATCCATGAAAACTCTATTTCCCCTCACGTTACTGAAAGATTAAAAGAAAAAAAAAAAACAGTAAAATTTCAGGGTCCAGGTATCTGTTGCTATAGCTTGACTTCAATTTTTAAGACACTGAGTGCAACGAGCATGAAAAAAGTAATTTAGTATGAAGAGAAGATGTTATCAAACAACCACTGAGAACAGAGGCATTGTTTCTACCGAAATAAATCAAAAAATGTTGAGAGTTCCTGTGTTAAAAGTCATTCCATAGCTTCATTTTATCTAAGAAATAAAGATTTTATCTCTGTATTATGGCGAGGGACTTGAAGGATGAGTTGTTCTGCACTGCTAGAGCCCCCGCTAGTACTTTCTGCAGGCCCTAACACTGTGACTCTACCGCTGCAGAGATACCATTTTGTGCTGTCATTAAGACTGCTGCCAGACAGTGACATTTCTTACTGACACTCTCATCTCCACAGCACTAATTGTCCACGAGGGACCTTCTGTGTTTCGCATCTTCCATCGCTGGCAGGCGGTGAACCAGCAGTGGAAGGTCCTGAACTATGACAAGTCTATGGACAATGATGACCTGAAGGACGTCACCGTGGACAGGACTCTGTCTCAGCCCAGCCAGGGATACCAGACAGGGATAGGAGTGTCCACCTCCACCTCCTCGCTAATGGTGGTGGCCTCCACAGCCGCCGGCTCCACTTCTACAACCGTGGTGACGGCCGCAGGAGGATTTGGCGCTAACGTGGACCCCAACGGTAGCAGCACAATGCCAGACCAACACTGTCCCTACAACATCCTCCACCTGCTCAGCCACCTGAGACAGCCAGAGGCCCGCGGCCCACCCAGCAATAGCACAAGAGAGCTGGTCATGAGAGTCACTACAGTCTGAGGAGTCAGTTGAGGCCTTATCTCATATGGAGGTGGAAGATTTATAAACCAGCTGGCAGTTGACAACAAATACAATCTTAACAGCACTGGATTACAGTAATAACATGTTCTTGTTAATTTTGACGCGTCTCTGATGTCCTTACATTGACCAAATAAAAGATGAATTGGTTTGATTTGCAGAACTGGTTGGATGATAGTTATTTCTGTGTACTTATACAGCATGTCATTTCAGTAACGGGGGGGAGGTGCTCATTCTTGAACTCTGAGGATCGTAAATACAGTAGTTGCTCATTTTGGTATACTTTTATATGTTTCTATTATACGTTACATCCTTTAAAAAACATAAACAACCCTTTGCCAGCAGTCACTTTGTGTTTCATCGAGGCAACTGGTCAGTTAGCTCCAAAAAGCTTGAAAATTAGTAGCAGACTGTTTCTTTGTGGTTTAAAG
Organism: Arrhamphus sclerolepis; assembly: GCA_037176975.1. Lineage (NCBI taxonomy): Eukaryota > Metazoa > Chordata > Actinopteri > Beloniformes > Hemiramphidae > Arrhamphus > Arrhamphus sclerolepis. The sequence goes on along the minus strand of JBAMYA010000014.1, from coordinate 8,578,952 downwards.
GTGTCACAATATAATTTACATTTCAGCACAATGTAGTTTCCTTTTCCTTCTCCTTTTTAAACTGGACGTGTCTGTAAGGCGAAAAGAAAACCATTCAAACAAAATCTATCATCATGTACTTTGTGTTTCAGATGCATTTTTAAGATGTTAAGATGACAGACAATGTGATGCAGTGTTCAGCTGCATTTACTCCTTCTAAGATTTTTCTGGTTTGACCTAAATATCACATTGAAATTAAAAAAAAAATCTCTTTGAAAATAATCAAGCGGCATAATCCATTCTAAGTCTAGCACGAATGGAAACAATGACTTAAACTGCAATGTCTCAAAAGATAAAATTCTAGATGGTAAAAAAATACATGTTGAGTTTGTAGAAAGGGAAAAAAAGACTCTCCTTTGTCAGACTAGATTGTTTGAGGCTCCGTGCCATTTAGAGTTCACTCCAGTTGATATTTAAATCCCAAACAAGACTATGAAATACATCATATTTCCTCGTACCCGTACCCGTACCCGTACCTACAATTTCCATTAGAAGGGAAGGCTCAACCTTAAAAATCTAATGTCTAATATCAAGGTCTCATGTGTCCTTTTTCCTGCAACAGTGACACTGCATTTAAAGATTTTTCTAAGATGCGTGATCAGAGGGAACAGAACAGTAGGTTTGATGTGGATGAAACTGTAAGGAGCTATGGAACAGTAAACTGGCTGCCTGAAGTAATTATTGTCAGGGGTTTTTGCCAACATAACTTCAATTCAAGTGTGATGCATTTATTTTGTTGCAGCATTTTTCTTTGCAGACACCATTATGTGTTTTCTTTTATGTTGGTTGAACATGCACTTGTTATTCATTTATCTATTTATATATTTTAGTGCACTGTCTCAAAATGCACAAAATAAGCCCTTTTATGATAATCCTAGCAATGCATCTGAACAAAGCAGCAGAGCTGCAAAAGAGAAGATTATTCCCCAGTTTGTGTAATTGCTTTAGCCTGTATCCTCATTCACGACAACACATTTCTGCTCCTAAGCAGTGGTGTCACTTGCAGTCCATTAAGCTGATGTTCATGTTGACTCACAAAGCCGACAATTTTCCCTTTCTGTGGCTCTCAGATTCAGATATGCTCTTTGATTTCCTCATGGCTCTTATTTCATGTCAAAGAAACATCATTTTTATCTCGGAGCGGGGGACTATATCTCTGAGGCATGTTATGGGAGGGAAGAAACACTGTTAAAAACATGCCCATAGTGGGAGTTGGAGGGGGTGTTTATATTAATGATTTTTTACTACCCCCAAAACAATGAAAAGAGAGTTAATGCCTTTAGCGTGCATGATTGAGCAGTAACTCATTTGGATGCAGCCTCTAAAAGTCATTTTGATGCTAATATTATCTATTACAAGGGAAAACCCGAAAGCTGATCATACTGTGGAACATTTTCAGGGCCTCTGCCTCAGATGCCTTTGAGTCTTTTCCACCATGTATTACAATTAAAACACACCATTAGCTTAGAAATGCATCTGATGTGAGTGATAGGAATGCTGCTTTTCATTCCTGTCGGTTCCTGCAGTGCAGCAGTAGAACCTACCATGAAGTAACCTTATCTTATCAATAGCAGCTTTATCACTTGTTTAGCAAACTATTTCACAGTGTTATTTTCAGTTGCTTTCTGTTTAGCTTGTAGTGATGTTTTAATTACTCTCCATATGGTAGATGTACTGCTTTGAAAACATGTTTTTCTTTTTCATAATCAAATGCCAGGAGTACAATATCTGCAGACAATCAGGCAGCACCTTGAATTATTCTGCATTATTTAAGCCCCGGGGTGCTGATATCAATAGGTGGGAACTTCTGCAAAGAACCAACTTGCAAGGCGCTGGGAGGTTGCAGGGAGTTCACCTTGAATCTGCTTGCCTCAGATTTCTTCACACCTTGTCTATTTGAATTCACAAACACACACCTATAAGACCCAACAAAGAAAGTTGAAAAACAACAGCCATATGCACAGGATTCTATCATTGTATTACCTTTAAAGACTGATTCAAGGATTTGAATCTCATTTTAATATCACTCATATAAAAAATTCTGTATGTCGAGATTCAGTCCCTGCGGTGGTGGCTGCTGCTGCTGCAGGGAGTAGAAAGTTACTTTTGATGCTGTGCGCTCTCTTTAAAAATGCAGTAATGTCACTGAGTTTGGTTTTAGCATTTTAAACCATTGTAGAATTCAGATTTCATTTAATCCCTGGACTGTTGTTTTTCTTTTGTTCTTCAGTTTAGTCAAACCATTTTTTGTTTTTTTTATTTAACCATTAAAGGATTTTGCAAATTGAACATATGACGTATGGCAATCATGCTATTTATGCTGCTTGAAGGCTGAAGCACAAGTCCCCCATTCATTCCCTATAGCTCCTGATAAAAAATAAAGAGCCTTTTGAAGTTGTTTTTTCTTTCCTTTTAATACAGTAAGATTACTTGATAGGCATTAGAACCTAGATAGGCTCCACCCCACCCCATCACCACCACCACCACCACATCAAGCTCCCCACCCCCCATCCATGTTTCCACCAATCCATGTTTTTTTGTATTCTTCCATTTATGGATAGATGGGTGAATATAAAACTGAAAGCAGACATAGGTTTGTTTGTTTTTATCTTTCCTTCTTCCATAGTTACTCAATTCTGTTCAGGGTCAGAGGCTCCTGAAGCATGAGGAGCCATTCACTGAGCGTTCACACAATTTTGCAGTTTAGAGTTTGACTGTGGGAGGAAATCTGAGGATTCTGAGGAACACAAACAGGAAGTAACTCAAAACAGGAAGTCCGGAGCACATATTCACACCCAGGATAGCTGATGTGAAATCACTCCTCCTTTAATAAATGTTTACTGTCAGGAGAAAAAAGATTATTCCTCTATAAGTGTCTTCTATTATGTTTTATTAGACGTTTATAAGGGTAGGGCAAGTGGAAGAAGAGAAAAAGTGTTTTGTACTTCTCCTGTCAAAGGTAATAAACAGGAATGGAAATAATTGTTTTGCAGATCGTGTCCCCCCCTTGTGGTTAATTCATATACTGCTCTGGACAGCTTTCAAGACATTTACAGAGGTGACAAAATATGAGGTGTGGATAGAGATTAAAAGGTTTAGCACATTCAACACTTCTATCACTATAAGAAGAAGTGCTAGCTGTGACAAAATGTATCTGTCTGGGAGTACAGGTTATGAATTCACTGGCGGTTGTGAATCAGTACGTTTACTTTTATTTCAATGTTGTTCATTTCACAGCCACTGAGGGCCAAAGCAGAGCTTAAAAATACTGAGGTCACATGTTCCAGGCCAACGCCACATCTCACCTGCAGACACTGAGTCACCTAAAGCTGAGTGCCATCTCAGCCGCAGTTGTTGCAGTTCTCTCCATTATTTTGTTAAGATCTTGTGTTTTCATCTTGATAATATTCCACATGAAAGATCCAGTATCAGTGTCCTACAAAGAGCAATCCTGAGGCTTTATTTATTTATTTAGTTATTTATTGAGGAGGGCATCCTTGGTTCCAGAAGATATGAAGAGTGAGAAGGAGAGATACTATTTACATTAATAGTGGCCTTGCGTCACAGGTTTTTCAGTGGTAGATGGTAGATGATTAATGGCACATAGCACTATCAGTATTATAGCTGTAGTTGGCTTTGCATTTATATAACACTGCTATGTCAGTTATGGAGATCTGTACAGGCAGTGAAAACACATTCCTCCAAAGCAGAAATGCAGAGAAAGCTGCCTGCACTGCAGATGTGTGTTTGCCTTCAGTTTTGTACACAAACTCGAAATAGCAACCATTACCCGCGACCTCAAACTGTCACTTAGCCAACCTCCTAATGAGTCTATCAAGACTATCAATAGTTGAGATACCCCAAGATTTCACATATGTTTTAGGTCTCTCTGCCAGGTCCCAAAGAACATATACTGAGGTTGGTGTGTGTATCCAGGGATTTGGCTAATCATAAAAATGATCTGATTCGGTTTAATTAAAATGTGAGCCAATTATCAAATTAGACATATTAGCAGATTACTGATTGTAAACTCTCTGCAGGTTGCTGAAAACTCATGTTTTTCAATTACAATTTGTAATACTTCTTTTCAATTATGATATTTGTAAATGGTGCTGCTATCTAGCCAGGTCCCTCTTGAAAAAGAGACTGTAGATCTTAACAAGGTTTTATCTGGTTAAATAAAGGTCATGATGATGAATTATGCACTTTCAGTGCTTTTATGCATTATGTTTTGACCCTTGATAGAAGATGGTTATGTTAATAGATAATAAAAATCAAACTATGTATGGTCAGTGATGGCCACTGTACACTGTGAAGCTGGATTGTCTGGTTTGTGATGCACTGTTGTTCTGCTATGAGTGTTCATCTGGATGCAGCAGGCGTTTAAAGAGTGCTGCCCAGGAGAAAGACTCTCAGATTGCCTGCCTCTCTCTTAATTGCTCCCTTGCTCACTCAGCATCCCATCAGAAGCAAAGACACACACACACACACCATATGCTCTATAAACAGCAGGAGAACTCTGTGAGCAGGTCAGTGGCGGTATCACTGCATTTTTCTAATTGAGCCCCCGATGAGGGACTTCCTTAGCTCACTGTCTTTGAACGTTAATGGCCTTATATGTTATCATGGATACGCCTTTCTGCTTCCTCTCTCCTGATTTCTTTTCCTGCACACATCTGAACTCCGATCGCCTTAGCTATTTTCTTAATAGAAATGTCCCACATACTGAACTTCTGAGTCGGTTTCTGAGCAAAAAACAAAAAAGACCTGAAAGAGAAAAGTTAAACAGTGACTCAAACCTTTTTTTTTCTTTTTTGAAGACTGAAGTCAGTCTTTTTTTTATTTAATGGAAAAACTTCAGCAGAGCATTATAAATGGCCGAGAATTCATTTAAAAGTTGAATTATGTTTTTTCTTTACTTTACTTTCTTTTTAATTAACATCCATTTCATTTGTTAGTGGTCATAAAAATGAATATTGTTAGTGGGATAAATTTCATTCTAACCAGATGAATAATTATATTGGCAAGCTATGTCTTTTAAGATTAACCCCAGCATCCCAGGATGAAATGATCATCTTAATGGTGAATACACTCCTCATAGGATATCTACGCTTTTAAATACTACTGTTAAATGAGGCATAAAGTTTCAGGCATCGGGACAATGGGGAGCCACAGCTTCTTCAGAAAGGACACGTCCCTGCCCTTGATTGACTAAAGAATGAATAAAATCATGGAGGCATGAAAAGACAGGCGGGTGATCTGTGAAAATCTATCCAGAGGTTATGACAGGGAAAATGTCCTCTATGAGACAATAAAAATTTGATGTCATTTCTTTTGGCAGTGAGAACAAAGCTATCGCAGTTGTGCTCGTAAAGTGAAGTGTATACTTTTGCCTTTTTGAATGCTAGGAATAAAAACAAATTCAATTACGTTTACTTACCATACATAGGCACATGATAACATTTTTAATCACTATGGCATGCACAAATTATTATTATTATCATGATTATTATTATGAGCTTTATTTTGAGTCACAGGCTGAAAATGGTTTTACAGGGAGCTCGTTGGATTTTGTGTTCACAAGCCAGGGATAATGTGCTTGTTCATGGACACATATTGGCCACTGACATGAAAGGTGAGTAATAATCCTTTTAACACAATGTTCTTTCACTCCCCTGAATTATTAAGCACTAACAGCAGGAGAGCAATTGCTGCCCAAAAAACGCTTAAGGTGGACTAAAGGAACATGATGAAGATTCTGAAGTTTAAGCTGATCTACAAACCCCCAAGATTACATCAAATAAATTATACAAGTTTAACAACACATGACATGCCAGATAATTCACATCATTCTACTGATGTACTGCACTGACATAAATGAACCATTAAATAGAAAAGGCTGTTATAAAATGTACACATGGATGTAAACCTGTAAAAATTTAAGTCTATTTGTTAGACAGCAATGGCATCATGTTTGTATAAATCTGAATGCTCTGAGCACAATAATGCAGGCCTCAAAGATTTAAAGGTAGGGTAAGCATTTCTAATTTTATTTTTTTCTAACTCAGAGCACTTTTTTGCCAGGTTCAATTTGTATCTTTTCACATCTCCTAGTTGCCCATTTCCTGCGTGAAAAAAGTCAAAAAGAAAAAAAAAATCATATCAACCATAACAGCCACTGTTTCAGCCAATCACTGTCCACATGCACAAGTGGGGGAGGGGAGACAGGCTTGGGAGAGTTCATGATGGGGCTGTTTTTTTCAACAGAGGGTCTCCATGTTTTGTTTCAGTTTTCAACAGATGTGATATCATGAAGAAATTCCATATTCTGCCTTTGATTGTCTTTAATAATTAAAATTTTTAAAAAAAACAAGCATAAAAAAACCCTTAAGATGTGTTTATGACCAATGGAAAAATCAGACATTTCAGATAGGGGTGGCAGAGTACATAAATACTGACAATAACAGCTGATATTAAACATACTAAATACGTGCTAAAATTTGCCTAGTCTACCATACATTTATTTTCACTCTTTGTGCTCATGTTGTTAATTTTCCAAAATAAGAGATGTGTGGTTAATACCGTGACAGCCCTCAGATAAATATTCTTGAGTTTTCTTGAGTTGTAATTTTTGGACGGATACAGCAGTGAAATTCCAACATGACATCTCTTGTGCTGTATAGCCTTGAAACATAAACAGGCAATAGCTATCTCCATGTAAGGGTATGCAGCACTGGGAGGTGATGTGTTTGTAAAGCACTGTGTAGAATATCAGTCTGACATTCATCCTACCATGGAAATAAATAGTTCTTAGCATCACTAGCAGTATTTACCCAAATCCACTTCAAGTGTCCGGAATTAGGTTGTTTTTCTTCTTTTTTTCCTTTTTTTCTTTTTTTTGGGGGGGTGGGTGGGGGGTGGGGGTGTCCTGTCAGTGTCTATTCGCTGCTCCCCTGTCTAAACAGCACTCCAGTCCAACTCTACTGCGCTTGTGCGCACACCAGTCCGCCTGAGCGCGCTCATCACGCAACAGATGAGGGTAAATGCAAGGAAAGGCTGCTTGACCAAGAGCTGACCACGGATGATTCTGGAGAAATGGGAACTTCCCAATTGAGATGATTATCTGCAGTCTGTGGAGATTTCTTGAATTTCCTGTAAGAGCTTGCAGTTTACAGTCTGTGGTGTCGACGAGGTGAGTAGACTGCACTTTACTTTAACTTTGCTGAAGCAGTTAAGTAGTTTAAAGTGAGCCATGGTGTCTGATGAACACCTTTAAATATAAAACCATTAATCATGAACTTCTCTCTATATTTTATATGTTTTGAAGGTCTGTGTATGGAGCTCTGGAAGATTATTTATCTTGTGCAAATTTTTTTAGACCAACATTGCATTAAAGTAATTTTTTTTCCATCTGAGCTGAAGGCAGAATCTTTCTCACTGAGACAGATGACATGGTATTTTAAGTGAATATAACCACAGGAAATTATCACTAAATTGCCAGTAAGCTCAGTGGTTACTTTTGCAACCATTAAAGCCAATCTATGTGTTAAATTTCACTTCTGACAATATGGGGGTAGCAAATCACAAGAAGGTATATGTATTATTGCCTGGTATTAGGACACAAAGATTGGCCTCTTTTGTGGGACAAATCTGGGTAACAAGATGTCTCCAAGTGGTCAGACGTGGTATTGTGTGTCTTCGTCTTCTTTCTTTTTTTTTCTTTTAAACAATTTAATGATGTTATCAGTGTGTTAACTTGTGGTGTTAGGGGAAACCAGATACTACTAAAGCACAAATGACATTTATATGTTAAAACATCAGTTCCAATTTCAAGGAATATTTGCTTTTATGAAGCGTTCAAAGTCTCCACTCTCTACTATCAGCGAAAGAACAGCCACAATAACTTTGGATTTCTCTCCAGATTTTCTGGTCATGAGGAAACAGTCTTTTTGGGACTCGTAAATATTGTCGCCTCATCTCCTGGTTTCTAGTATTCTAGTATGAAATAGATTATGAACCAGTGAGCAACCAAAGTAATACAATACAGCAAAATAACTTTAGTAATACAACCTTATATCAAACAAACTCAAACAAACAGGAAGTGAAAAGTAAGAAAAATATTTGAATTACTAATCCTAAAGCAGCAAGACTAGGACTGACCTGCAGCCCTCTGTTTTTTTACCCAGTATAGATCTGTGTACGGGTGCATGCACAATTGCTCTCTCTCTCTGATTTGTTTTTTCTATCATAATCCTCTGCACTTTCTTCTCTGGCTCTGCCATGACATTTGACATTTGCGGAGGTGCAATTTGTGTTGTTATATATCATTTCAGAAAGTTTTTTAGGGGGCGGTTTCAAGCTCTGTTGCATTGCTTTAATGCTTTCCACTTGTGCATAATCTTTATGTATAACATTGAACTCCAAATTGCTTTGAAAGGGTTTGTGGATTTTCTGGTTTCTGGATTGATAGGCAGCATCAGTTTCTTCCCTAGGACTATTTCTTATGTTATTCCCTCTTGGCATTGTGTTAATTCACACCTGAATACTCCAATTTGAGGAAAACGGGGCTTCAAAAGCTCTCTGTAGAAACCAATGGGTGATGTGACCAGATGGTTCATCCATCTATAAATGTCTGAGGTTTTTATAGAGGTCTGTACACCTGCTAAGCATCAGTGGGGGACAGGAGGATGATGAATGTAATGTTCACTCACCTGCTCACTGTGTGATATAATGGAATGTTTAGTCTTTCAAACAAAAACATTTCCCCTTTTCCTCCTAATGTATGGTCTGTTTAATGTTCAGTTAAACAGGCTGTCAGCGGTTTGAATTAGTAGATAAATTCAGCCCTGAGCAGAAGACCATATAACAAAATCCTTGACAAGCTGACTTCACCTCATTGCAACAGCAGGAATATCTGGTGTTCACAGCAGTCAGAAGCTTCAGCTTTTGGCTCAAAAGAATTGCTTTCACAGAAGCATATCTTATTATTTGAAACTTTGGCTGCATTTGATATGAACACTGAACTTTATCGAATTGTCTTGTGGCTTAATTGCGTGTTGTTTGTTGATGTTGGATCTCATGCAGGAACTGACTACTTCCAGGAAAACCACCTCTTTTCTGCTGTTATCAGACAGTAAAAGTCTTCCAGGTGGAGGCAAGACAAAAAGGCAGCAAAAAAATTACATGTAAATGTTGCTGTCTTGTTCCCCACAGTCTGGTATTTCACTGAAATAGTTTGAAACAACAATAATCATTCTTCAGCCCTGTGGAGTATCCTGCAAACACTCCCTTCTCTGACAGCTTCTTCCTGTATTCAATAACGGCAGCTATGAACTCAGAAAGTGAGCTTTAACAACTGTTCTGTTTACCCTTGTGTGTGTGTAGGTGTGTGCATATGTGTCTTGCAGGAAGGATGACAGTGATTTCAGGGTTCATCTTTCTGAGCATGCTCCAGGCTGTAGTACCTCAACGTGTGATACCTCATGGACCCAGACCAATACCTGGACGAGGTGACAGTCTAGAGCCAACGCCACCTCCACTCCCACCTTGGCCCAGACCAAAACCTGAAGGTTGTGAGAGTGAGTTGTCATATTGTTGTAGATTAGTAAATGTAATGATTATGCAAAGCTATTTGAATTTGCCTCATGGGAGTCAGTGTCTTTTCAATTTATATTTAGAAGTCAGTGATAGAAGTATTCAGTTGTAAATAAAAATGTAATTTTTTTTTTTTTTTTTTAAAGTGCAGCTACTTTTGTCATGTGACATACTGTAGCATATAGCTCAAGTAAAGTAAAGATGGAGGAATAAATATTCAAATGCTTCACTTAAAGGGAGGGTAAGCGATTCTGTACGATTTCAACATTTAGTGAATGTCTCCTTACTATCCACCAGTTGCCCATCTCATGAGTACATATAATTAAGAGTTGTCTTCATACACAGCTCTGGCTGAGCCTGACCCTTGAAACATAACAAACATTGCTGCCACCAATCATCAACAGGGGGAGGAGCCAGCTCTGTATACTTTAAAATCAATTCTCGATTCTTAACAGTTCAATCCTGTCCACTTCATGCAAAATAAGGAAAAACAAAAAGTTTTAAAGCAGAGTTGTTTGTGCTTTGCTTCAAATATCAACAGATGTGACATCATCTAAAAAATTTCTTACCCTGCCTTTAACCATCGCAACCATATTGCATAATCAACAGTACAGTATTTAAATGGAACCACTGAATTGTGCTTAAGTTACTGCAGGCAAAAATCACTTTTTACAGAAAAAATATTCCCCGTGTGACCTACATATTGTATAATTACCTTATTGCTACTCATACACTGATGTTCAAGCAACAGTTTACTGAGGTGTTGTGTTTGAGGTGTGGTTATAGAGTTCTAACACTTCTCATTCTTCATCACTCACAAATATAAAAAAAAAAAAAATTAAAGTATTTGCAACCAAAAGAAGGGCACTGTGTTTCATTCTCTTTTCTTACATCTGAAAATAAAAGTCCTTATTCTAGTATGTGTTATACAGTACAAGAGTGCATGTCATTGCAACCGCTCCATAATTTATGTTATTAGATCATTTATGTTAGATCATTAATGTTAATTATTTTGTTGTCGTAAGGAAGATCACAAAAATTCTCCTATATTGTAAAGGTTCTTTCTCCAGTCATGTTACATCAGTTAATCATTATGGCACACATTCATACCTCAGCATTTGCCTGTATGGACAATTGGTTTAAAGTCAACACCGCTGGGAAGTTATTTATGCTTCTGTTAATGTTCTCTTCTTTGTCAGGGATCATCAACTGTCCCATCAAGCTGTTTTTCACCATTGACACCTCAGAGACCATTGCCCTTCAAGAGCCTCCACCCGGTAGCTTGGTGGAAAGCATCAAAGAATTCACAAGGACGTTTGTTGACAAGCTAGTTGATGAGGAGTACAGGGGCCAAATTCAGATCACCTGGTCCATCGGTGGCCTGCACTTCTCCCAAACCCAGGTCATCTTCAGCCAGTTCACAACGAAAGAGAACTTTATCAGGAATCTTAGTCGGATCAAATACTTAGGCAAAGGCACCCACACGGACTGTGCCCTGAAAAACATGACTTACCAGATGACCCACCATTACACAGAGACGAAGCCTGTTCTCTTCTCTGTGGTCATCACTGACGGACACGTGACGAGGAATCCATGCGCAGGGATTAAAGTCATGGCTGACAAGGCTCGAGAACAAGGGATCCACATTTTCTCAGTGGCAGCGTCCAGGAGGGTTGACGAATTAGGGATGAGGGAGTTAGCAAGCTCTCCCGCAGAACTGTATCGTGATGACTACATAGTCATGGAGGTCATCGATGGAAAAGCAACACTAAGCAGTAAATCAATTGAACGGATGATAAAAGCCATGGTAATCTGAAATTCTTCTCCTCTGGACTTAAGATGCTAATTCAGATTTGAATTTCATTCATTTTACTGCCAGTCACTTACTGTTGCTTTTATGTTTTTTGTTTTTTTTGCTTTGCAGAAACATCAAGCATATTTACAGGTAAGCATTTTGTGCTGTTTGTAGAGGATCCTTAATAAAAATGTATGCTTAAAAATGAGGTGTTCTCTTTTATAAAATTCACCAGTCTGGGATTCTTCCAATATTTTCATACAACACCGCATGCAACATTGTTTTTTCTTTTCTTCATACTTGTAGTGCTATAAACCTACATGCTATGAGACTTCTGGGACCATTGGAGAAAGAGGGCGTCCAGGTCCAAAAGTGAGTATTCAAAACCTTTTTTTAAAGTCTAATTTAGTCTTCTTTTTTTTTAATCATTTTGTGTGTGTGTTGGTTTGTTTTGTTGGGATTTCAACACTTTTGTTCATTTTTAGGGCCTAAAAGGAGGCAGGGGCGACTCCGGACCAAAAGGTGAAAAGGGTAGACGGGTGTGTAGAAGTGATTTCTGTAAACTCAAGAAAAAACTCAATCGTATCATAAGTTGCTGCTGAATATGTTTTTTTTTTTTTTTCATGTTTCAGGGGGATCCTGGGATTGAAGGTCCAATTGGACCACCTGGCCCAAAGGTTTGATGAGGTCCAGTAGGTAATGATTTTTACCAAGGATGCAGCTTTTTTTAATCTTATTAATTTGTGCCTCTTTGCTTTTGTTCAGGGAAAAACAGGCTTTAGAGGTGACAAGGTGAAAGCTTTTTTTTTTTTTCTTTTTTTTTTTTTAAATCCTCATTCTGAATTAGGTTCTGTTGGTAATAATGAGTTTGATTTATCTCAACAGGGTGAAAGGGGATTAAGTGGAGGAAAGGTATATTTACATTTCCATGTTATGCTTGTGTGTATGTTTTTTTGTCATACTCTGTGCACCCAAAAGCATTAAGATGATTTGATTTTCTTTTGCGTTGCAAAAACTCAGGGTGTGGCAGGTGTGCCTGGCAAGAATGGCAACAACGGACAAAAGGTGAGTGTTTATTCTAAGATGTGGGCTGCAAAACAGATATGTTCAATACACTGATGTTACAAAAATGTCCCTTTGAACTCTTCAGGGTAAAATTGGACGCATTGGAGCTCCTGGTTGCAAAGGTGATCCCGGTAACATGGTAATTATGTTCTTTTTCAGTAACATTTTGCACATTATCATCAGAGGGCAGAACGTAGTGACAGGGTGAAAGTGTAATATTGAATATTTACTGTAGCGTCACTATTCATCATCCCTGTAGGTCTTAAGATATGACAGTTTACTTATCATTCTTGTTTACTAAATCACAGACTCATTGTCTTTGTCTCTAAAAGGGACCAGATGGCTACCAAGGAGAAATTGGTGACACTGGACCACGAGGCGATGAAGGGGAAAAGGTGTGAATGGAATCAATTCTAAGAGAGACAGCGACTCTCTGTTTACCAGTTAATCAATGTCCTCACCCTCACCTGCGATCATCAGCTGTGGGCAGAGACAGAACACTATGGTGAAAACGTCCTCATGTGAATAAGTACAGTTACACTTAAAACCAGGTGTTTATAAACACTGTCTGACATTGAATCAGACTAAACCTTTCCTGTTTTGGGCCAGTTAGGATTATACCAAAATTATTTCTATTCGCTAAATGCCAGAATAATGAGAGAGAAAAATCTTTATTACTTTCTTCAAAGTCAGAGGTTTAATTACACAAAAATTAATATGCCTTCAAACTATTTGGAAAACCTCAGATTATTATTTCATGGCTTTGGAAGCTTCTGATGAACATAATTTGAGTTCATTGGAGACATAACTGGTATTTAAGGCAAATGCACTGTTTCCTTGTGTGACATCATGAGAAGAAAAGAAACCAGTCAAGATATCAGGAAGGGAATTCTGGACCTCCACAAGTCTGGTTCATCGTTGGGTACAATTTCCAAATGCCTGAAAGTACCACATTCCTCCGTTTAAACAATAACACCAACCAACATACTGCTCAGCGAGGAGATGGGTTCTGTGTCCCATAGATGAACGTGCTTTGGTGTAAAATGTGTATCAACTCCAGAACAAAAGCAAGACACCTTGTGAGGAGGCTGCCTGAAGCTGGTAAGAAAGTGTCATCATTCACAATGAAACGACTCCTGTACTGACATGGGTTGAAATGCCGCTAAGCAAGGAAAAATTTATTACATTTCATGGGGGAGGTGGGGGTGCATTGCCGCAGCATGCCTCCCAAAAGACATCGATCTCCACAGGTATACACTGTGTTCAGTAAAATTAGCCAAACGCCATACAGCTGCGTGGCACAGAGTGTCATGTGAAAACAGAAAGATTACACTTTGCAGTCTTCAGTCAGACAGGATGACTTGCAACAAGTTTAGATTTTTAGACTGAACAGAAGCATGTGTAGGCCAATGTTCATTTTACATGTATTTATTGTTTTTTTATGTTAAACTGTTTACATTATGGCAGTGTCAGATTCGGCCTTCAGTGAAAATTGCAGTGATTTCAAATTTGACAACTCTTTTATAGATCCAAAACAAGAAGTTTGGGTTTTCTGTTTTGAGAGAAAGGAGGCTGCCCAGCCGAAGTAAAATATGATAACAGAAATGATAACAGTCTCAATAGCATCAGTCTGATAAGAGCAATTATATACTGTATGTATATTTATAATTTGAACTCTACATCATCAAGTTGTAGAACCTGATAAATTCATAGTAGCACACTAACATGTGACCATCTTAATGTTGGCAGCTGTAAAACCTTATTTTGTTCCAGCAGGGAGTCATACTCTTATCTGAATCAGTTTTCTGCATCACGTAAGTATAGCAGAGCGATGACAGTACAATTCAAATGGCAGCTGCATCTTCTGACAAACTGCATTAGCTTTTATTATTTATACTTATTTTGATGTAACCCTTAAGATGTGCCACTTGCCGGCTTGTTAGCCATTTCAGTGGTGCTTTCACCATTGTGTTCAGCTGTGACTTTGTAGATTTACACCAGATGTGTCAGACTGTATTTTCTCAGCCCACATCAGCATTATAGTTAGTCTCAAAGAAAGGTGCCGGTTGTACAGCAACTGCGAGACTACTTAATTGTGTGTGCTGGGCAAATCTGCCATCAGGCTACAATATATAAATAAATAAATAAAAAAATACGCTGCCCTCTCTCCATTAGGCTTAGGACATAAATTACTTTTTAGATACTGCCATCCAGTGGGTAAATGCCATCACAGTGACAGGTAACAGAATAAAGATGCATTGTGAAACACGTCGTAACGGTCCTTGTGTATCTCTAACACGGTACAGAGTTGTATTGTAAGTACATAATTATCTGTGAATGTTCTCGCAGACCAGATAAAATGAGGTGCCAAATCGGATTTGGCCTGCAGACCTTGACTTTGACACATCTGATTTAGAAAAAGCATATGACCGAGTGCCGAGGAAGGAATTGTTATTGCATGAGGAAGTGTGTGGTGGCAGAAAAATTATATTAAGAGTGATACAGGAGACATATGGGGGCAGCATGATGGTAGTGAGCATGTGGAGAGGGCGGAGAGGAGTGTCTAGAGTCATCTGTGATGAAATAGTAGCAGCAAAAGCAAAGTAAGAGAATTACAAGATGATGGTGAAACCAGCCCTTCTTTATAGCTTGAAGACAGTGGTACTGACCAAGAGACAGTATGTGGAGCTGGAGATGGCAGAGTTCAAGATGTTCAGATTTTCTTTGGGTGTGACAAAAATTGAAAGAGCTAAGACTGAACATACCAGATGATGAGATGATCAGATGACTCGGGGACAAAAGAGAGAGAGTGAGAGGCTAGATTGAGATAGTTCGTACATATAAAGAGAGATAGTGAACACAGTGGTAGATGGATGCTGCCAGAGATGCCGCTGCCAGGTAGGTTAAAAAGAGAAGGACCAAAGAGGATATTTCTGGATGTGGTAAAAGAGGGTATGCGGCTGGTTGATATGTCCTCAAAAAGATAAATTCTAAGACGAAGATGGAGAGGACAGGGGGAAGATGGAAACAGGCTGTTTGCTAAGGAGACTCATAAAGGGAAAAGTTGAATGAATAAAAAAAAAATGATGTAACCATTACTTCACTTATCATAGCCCACATTATGAATGTGGGCAAACAACAGTTCAGACTGAAATTACTGTTAAATATTTGAACAACTGCCAATTAAATACCAATTCAAGTTTGATACTGGCAGGTTCAACCTGAGAAACTGGATCTGCATCATATTCTGGACTATGATGCTGAGTAAAAAGTCCAATAAAAATATCTTATGCATGATGTAAATGCTGTGTTTTTAAGTGTAAGTTAATGTTCTCTGAGATGTATCTTTGCTTTGCTTTGTCTGGGCTGTTTCAGGGTGACCCAGGTCTCCCGGGAAAGCCGGGCCCTCAGGGTCCTGTGGGCGAGCGAGGACCACAGGTAACCTTTAACCTGAAATATAGTTTTAAAAAAGAAAGTGTGCAAATGTGTGCGCATACCTTGCATGCATAATCAGTGCTCTGAATCATTGTTTCATAGGGTGAAAGAGGAAATCCTGGAAATCCTGGGCAAGCAGGAAGAAAGGGGGCACCGGTAAACAAGAGAATATATTTTAAATTGTTTGTGCTACAAAGTAAATAACAGTGAAAAGGCGGATTCTTGAATAAAAGTATTTATTCATTTCAGGGGCCTAAAGGCAGACCCGGACCTAAAGGCGATGTGGTATTTGCCTTGTATTTTTAAAAGTTATCTTTTTGAGAACACAGATGTTTTTAACTAGCATGTAGTGAAATCTAAATGAGTAAATAGTATTTATAAAATATTAACAGGGAAGTAGAGGAGATCCTGGATTAAAGGGCCCTCAAGGATCTGTTGGACAAAGAGGAGCAAAGGTAAGTTTGGTAAAAAGAGAAAACAGCTTTTTTTATTTTGTATTCATGGCTTGATTTGAGTTTTGGAGGAGGTTTGTTCTTCAATAGAAAATCCAATAATAGCTCACTTGCAGTATGACTTATTGTACTTTAGTGTGTGAAGAAATAAAACTGTACAGAAGAACATGAGGGAAGGCAAGCTGCTGCTAGTGATTAAAACAAAGTTATTTTAGAAACAAAGAGCACTGCATTCTGTTTACCTAACAAGACATTTGAATCATCTCTCAATGGGTTTTTACAATTCACCTGCGCCAAAGCTGTTATAGTGTTGTTCTATGTTGCTTTAGATGATTTCTCAAGATTCATAGGAGATTTCTTGGCACGCTTCCTTTTCATTTCCCAGTTGCTGAGATATTTTGTATTCGTTGGGCAGTGATTAATGGTGTAGTGGAAATTCTGACACATTCATTTATTTTCAAGGGAGAACGAGGACCGCAGGGAGACAGAGGTCGACCTGGGGAAGATGGATTCAAGGGTGCAAAGGTGAGGACACCACAGCGTGGGTGGCTTTTGGCTGAGATGATTCAGCTGCTTCCTCAGCACTCAATGAGCCCTTGATAGACAACCAGTGCTGGAGCTAAGCCTTCATGCACCTTCTGCCAAAATAATCTGAACTGAGCCTGTTATCCTAAAATCACATTCTTCAGGACATCATAAGCCTTTTAAAATGATTTGTCCATTGCTCTGCATTGCCAAATTTACATCTGCATGAGAGTGTGGGAGCTGGAGTCAAAGTTGTATCCAGTAAGAGCTTTTGTGAACTTTCTTTCTTCATCAGGGAGACATGGGATTGCCGGGACCGAGGGGTCAGCCAGGAGAACCAGGGACCCAAGGAGAAAATGTTTGTTGTCCATAATATCATCAATACAAACTGAACTCAAATTTGGTCGAGTTTGTGTTTTTCAGTAAATAGATTTTTATCCTCTTTGGCTACAGGGCAGCATGGGAGAGCCTGGCGAACCTGGATCACGTGGGGACACTGGGCCACGTGGCCCACAGGTGAGGCGGGGAAACCCTTGCTGATCATCATCAGCAAATACAGTTTATATTATTTGCTGACTGACTTTCTCTTCTTCTAAAGGGTGACAAAGGAAGATCAGGGTTCAGCTATCCAGGCCCAAGAGGACCTACTGTATGATTTTCTTTGCTCTGTTCCTTCACGTTTTAAAAGGATCCGAGCGAAGTCTGTTTGAGACACAAATACAGTAGCTCATGCGCTTTTGCAGGGAGACCGAGGTGTACCAGGGCAGATGGGACCCAGAGGGGGCAGAGGTGCATGTGGTGCCAAAGGAGAACCTGGAAATAAAGGAATGCCTGGAGAGCCTGTAAGGAAAGTGACCTAAAATTCTTTCTTTTTTTTTTTCCACCCAGTGCACAGTACCTAAGCTGTAGTCCTGAGCATTGCACTCCCACTGCTGACCCCGGGAGGGCCCTGCACTGAGCTCAAGTCTCTTTCTCTACTTGAGGAGTGAGCAGGCCCTTCTTTACACCTGGAGATGGGGGATTCCCCAGCTGGATGTAGCGTGTGGAAGGATCACGTTATTCCAGCTATTTCTTTCTTTCTTTTCACTCCCACTGCCGCGTTATTGTTGTTACTAACATGTTTGCATTCAACAAAATAAACGTTTCTATTTGAAAAAGAAATCTCAAAGAATTTCCTCTTGTCTTGTATACTGCACAGTGCATATTTGGATATTACAAGGAAATTAACAAGAAAAAAAAAGTTTTTTGAAATAAAAGTCTAACTAAATGTAAGAATTACCACAGATGTGTTTTATGCATTTTTAATCATTTTTCATCTTGTCTTTTCTGATCTGTAAAATCTATTATTATTATTATTATTATTATTTTTAGTAGGAGTATTAGTATCATTATTATTGTTATTATTATTATTAGTAGTAGTAGTATTTTGGGGCATTTTGTCCATAATGTTTGTAAAATATTTATATACAGTAGTACATGGTGTATATTACAACTGTCTGTCTCATATTTAAGGGTAAATTATTTTTATTTGTTTTCTATAACTGTTCAAATGTGAATAGACTGTGCAAAGAGAGTAGATAGAAGATCATACATGAAAAGTGAGAAGAAAGATTGAAAGAAAACAAAGACAACCAAAAACAAAACAAAACAAAACAAAAAACAATCAAACGAGAAACAAGGATGATTCCGTTCCTCCCAGAAGATGGCACTGTTGAACCAGCAGTTGATGCAGGCTGCTTCACATTTCCTGTCATCAGGAGAGGATACCAGTCATGTGTCCCTTTGTCATCTCTCTGTCACGATCTTGTTGAGCTGGAGTCTGCAGACAGTTAACAACACCCATCTGAGTTGATGCTATTTGGAAAGCTTCAATAAACTGACTATAAATGCCTTTGTCAAGACATGAGTCATCGTAAACATCACCAGCTGTACAAATGTTGGGTGTTTAATGTTCAGGAAAAGCATGGAGAAACTTGAGAACAATAAAAAACAAAACAAAATCCAAAAACTTTTACTTTGACTTCTAAATCTGCCTGTTTTTATAATATGTACTATTGTACGTGTAGTTCATTAATGAAATGCAGAAAAATAAAACACAATTTGAAGAATTTACTGCACCAGTACATATCTTGCATCACTGAGCCATGAATAAAACATCATTTGTAGCTGTATTAGGTTATACTGCTCATTTAATTTAATTTTAATTATTGTAGTTTATTTATTTTTTTTAAATGCATTCTAATTTGCTTTTTTTTTATTGTGTGGCACTGAAGAACTAAGTGAGAGAAAAACTGCAGAAAACAGTTTCTTTTGCCAAAATTAGTTTTCTGTAAAATTTAGACAACATTAATACCACCTTAATGTATATGATACAAAATGAATCTACTGAAAGCAAGGCAAAACAATGTAAAATACAAGAAAAAATTATTATTTGCACACAATATCTTATCTGTTTAATAGATTAAAAGGGAATTTGAGCTTTAAAGATGATAACATGCAGATTTTGGTGTCTTTATCATAAATCAGCCTGACTCTTTTTAGTCTTTACAGTGAGTTATGCATCAAAGCTTGTGGATTTGTGCTCTGTCTGTCCTCTTCTGCTGAAGACAAGGATTTCTGAAGGATTCATGTTTATGGACTCTGTTGAGATCCACATCAGTCACTCAGAAACACTGGAGAGATCAGCCTGTTTACCTTTCACCTGATCTCCACTTGAGCTATGAAATAAGCTCAAGTTTTCTTCTGCCTTCTGTCTCTGATAAAGGACCTGAATAAAACTCTGACCTCTTATTTTAAATGCTCCTTTGTCTTTAAAGGAGACATATCATTCACTCGTAATTCAAAAGCTGAATCCAGCATGACTTGACATAACTCATGAATGTTGCAGTTCCCTTACTTAGAGGACACAAAGATCAGGTCTGAATGGGTTAAAAAAAATGACTGAGATGTTCTTTAGTCAAAATTCAATTCAATTCATTTTAATTCAATTTATTTATATAGCGCCTATTTATGACAAGTCATCTCTAGGCGCTTTAGAAACCCAGAGCTTGACCC